>CM062817.1:776414437-776994969 GCA_031772625.1 Pinus tabuliformis
CCATGTGACATTTTTGACTTTTTGTACTATCATTTTTGCTGATCATAAGGTGTTTTTAAACCTATGATCGAAGACGATGTATATATTTTTTTTGACACACTTCTATCTATATATATCACTATTACCGGCTTATCTTGTTTAACATATGTGATGAAATGTTTTTAAATTTACTTGCATGATTATCGTAAATGTCTGTCCAACATTCGAGAAGCAATTGCATCTGCTAATGTATTCAAAGACCTTGGAATATGTTGATATTCAATGTAATCAAATTCACGTTCCAAGAGACGCACTCTCAAAAACAACCTTAATAACACAGGATTTCTAATGGCATAAACTCTATTAAGCTGTAATACAACAAGTTCAGAATCTAACCTCACTATCAAACGTCGAATTCCAAATGAAATAGATTCGGATAATAATTCAACCACTGCACTGTATTCTGCAATGTTATTCGTTGTTTGACCGAGGCTTACCCATGCATAGAAACTAACTCGTCAGAGGGCGAATAGATAACCCAAGCTGCGGAAGAGATATTCCGTGTATTACGACAAGCACCATCAGCAAATCCAATGTATGTTTGGAGAGGCGTCGACATCTACAATATCAAGAGTAAAACCAAGATAAGCCAGAATAATGACGAAAAACCACACTTGCTAAGCTAAGCACACTGACTAAACTAACACACTTGCTAGCTAGAAAGAAAATCTAACCTATCTAAAAATTTCTCCATACCCATCATTTTAAGCATAATACCTCTTTAGGTAAAGTCCATTTCTGGGTTTACCCAAAGAGTCCCCATCAAAATCAACTAACTCATAAGCCCCTTTTGCTAACTTTCGCTTTACAATGTAGGGCCCATGCCACATGGGAACGAATTTTCCGGCACCTAGCTTATCGTTAGCTTGATCATATAATAGTACTAGGTCTCCTTCCGAAAAACTTCGAGGGGTTACATTTTTATCGTACTGAGCTTTCATTCGTTTCGCGTGAGTCTCGATAGCTAAAGTAGCGTCACGTCGAGTCTCATCTAATTTAGCCAAGTATAATAACCGTTTCTCCTCTTCGGAAGTAGCTGGAAGTAATTCGACAGCCATTTGAAGTGATGGGATTTCGCATTCAATAGGTAACACAGCTTCTAAGCCATAAACTAGCTGGAAAGGGGTGAAACCTGTTGAATTTTTCACTGAAGTTCGATATGCCCATAGCGCTGAAAATAACATGTTATGCCAATTCGTTCGATGGATACCAATGATCCGTCGAATCATGATGACTAGAACTTTGTTGATTGACTCAACCAAACCGTTGGCTTGCGGATAATAAGGAGTAGAGCTATCGTGGCGCAAACCAAGCTGGCTTGTAAGCTCAGTCATCATGACGTTTCGAAAATGGCTCCCATGGTCAGTAATGATTGCTTGTGGGACACCAAACCTAGTTATGATATGATTGAATACGAAAACTGCAGCTGTCTTGCCGCTTGCGTCGAATGTAGGCATCGCCTCGGCCCATTTTGTAAAATAATCAACCGCGAGGATGATATACGCATGCCCCCCGGCCGAGTGAGGGTTACAAGTAATAAAGTCAATGCCCCATTTGGCGAATGGACCAGCGGCAATTATAGGGTGGAGAGGAGCAGGTGGAGCGCGCATCTTTCGATCAAACACTTGACAGTTGTGGCATGTTCTGACAGCAAGGATACAATCTTTAAACATAGACGGCCAGAAATAGCCAGCGCGCAACACCTTCTGAGCTGTGGCATACCCAGACATATGACCGCCACATGCTCCAGAGTGACAATCATTCAAAACTCTCTCAGCCTCTTCGTGAGTTAAACAACGTCGAAAAACTAAGTCTGCCCCCCGGCGATAAAGTGTATCTCCAATAATTCTGTATTGCTGGGATCGAAACCGAATTTTTCGACGGTCTTCCTTGGAAGCTTCAGGCCGAAAGGTTTGGGTTTGGAGATAGATGATTATATCCCCATACCACGGATCTAAAGTGCTAATAAGAAACAAAGATTCGTCCACAATGGACTCCTCTGCCACAGTCTCTGTGTCAGCACTCAAATCACACATCAATTCCGCAAAAACTAAAGATTTCTTAGACTTGGACTTCTCGAACTCCAAGTCGAACTCTTGCAGGATAACAATCCATTTAGAGTACTTGCCCCCTAGCAGTTGTTTTGTCAAAATATAAATCATAGGGTTGCAATCCGAAATAACTGTAGTCTTGCGGAGAAGAATGTAGTGACGAAAACGCTGGACAGCTTGAACGGCTGCCAGGGCCAATTTCTCCACATGCGAATATTTTAACTCAGTGGGATTTAAGGTTCTACTAAGATAATATATCACATGCTCTGCTTTGAATTCATCTTCTTGAACTAACACCATTCCAATGGTGGAATGCGAAGCTGCGAGGTATAAGAAGTAGTCCTGGTTGTAGTTGGGAGGATGCAATAACGGTGCATGGGTCAACGCGTGTTTTAGTGCATCAAAAGATTGTTGGGCAATCTCGTCCCAAAAGAATTGTGCATTCTGTTTCAACAACCGTGTAAAACCTTTAGTGACCTCGGCGTAGTTTGGGATGAATCGGCGTAAAAAGTTCGCTTTCCCTTGCAAACTTTGGAGTTGGCGCAAACTCGAAGGAGGAGGCAATTTGATGATAGCCTCGACTTTCGAGGGATCGACGCGAATGCCGGCTTTTGAAACAACAAATCCCAGCAATCGACCTGTTTCTATACAGAAAACACACTTGTGGGGATTCAACCGAATTCGATAATGCCTACACCTCATAAAGATTGCTCGTAGGTGGACAAGGTGATCAGCTCGTTGTAAAGAATGAGCAGGCAAATCATCGAGATAGGGTTGCACAATGTGCTTGATGTCATGAAATGCATAAGACATCGCCCGTTGAAAAGTAGCGCCGGCGTTCTTAAGCCCAAAAGGTAATTTGCAATAAGCAAATGTCCCCCATGGACAAATGAATGCCGTTTTTGGTTGATCGGCAGGTAGAATATTGATTTGATTATAGCCTGAGAAACCATCCATGAAGGAAAACATCTCACTTCCGGCACAATCATCAATAATTTGATCGATATAAGGCGTAGGATAGTTGTCTTTTGGACAAGCTCGATTGATATCCCTATAGTCGATACAGATTCTTATTGTTCCTTGTTTTTTATTGACGGGAACAATATTCGATACCCAATCCGTTAACGGGATCGGATAAATGAAACCTGCTTTCAACAGCTTTTCGACTTTTGCTTTAATCGCAGCCGCTTTTCGAGGGTGAATCTGACGCAACCGTTGCCGAATGGGTTTAGCATCCGGGTAGGTTTTGATTTCATGAACAACAATGGCAGGATCAATTCCCGGCATTTCCTCGTAAGACCAGGCAAACACGTCGCGGAATTCTTGGAATAGGGCCTTGTAAGTTTGGATTTCTTCTTCAGTACATGCGGCACCTATATGAATGTTCTCCTCGATTCCGGGCTTCACTGAAATATCAATGGGAATAGTACGAGAAATATTCCCTAAATTCAGCTCTGAATCAGAATGTTTCGTTGGATCCTGAGCGTCTTTGACATATTCAGCGGTAAAGATAGATGAAAAATCATTTTCAAATGCATCATCCTTAGGTAAAAACGAAGATCTGTGATGGAGATCTTCCCATGGTAGATCATCTACACTTAGGATTTCGCGAAGTTGTTCGTCAGATGACACTTCTTCGGGAAACGTTATCCGTTCTAAGGGTGAGGTGAAAAGTGACTCCTCACTGACCACATTCATTTGGTCGGCTGAATGAAAGTCGGTAAAAGACATAAGAGCTTCATAAGCAATCTCATACGGACTCAACGGCATAACATCACCGAGTGAATCTAGCTCAGAGTCAGAGGGAACATACCAAGGATCATCATAAATAATGTTTTCTGACGTGATCATATGAATTGTTGCGAACGAAGGGTCTGCATTGAGTGGAGGGAGAGGAAAAGTTCCCAGTAAACCGGAATCCTTAACTAAACCTACACCAATGTCCCTATAAGGGATTGTCGTTTTACCAACATGCTGGATAGTTTCTAAAGAGGTTGGGTCGGATGAAAAGTATGTCAGCTGATCAATAGTCACGATCTTACCGTTATGTGGAAACTTAATGACTCTGAAGACCGATGACACGACCGCTGTCATAGCATATGACCAACTTCGACCCAAAAGAAGGTTGTAGTCTAGAGGGGCATCAACCACTTCCACATCCAGACTAACGGTTTTACCTTCGACCCCTATAGGCAATTCTTGTAGAATACCAAACGGACGGAACCCACGGCCATCAAAGGCCTTAAGGATGGTGGGGGATTGGTTCAACGAAGGAGAACCAAGCGATCTCCAACATTGAATCGACATAATACACGTAGAAGCTCCCTCATCAATCACAGTCCGATGAATAGGCCTGTTTTTTACTATCACTGGAATTTGGAAAGCCATTTGATGGGGGAGACGCGGTGTACTACTTTCTAGATCAAAAATCATTAGGTTCGGGTCCTGAACATCGACAGCTCCAATAGCCGACAAAAGCAATTTTCGTTGTGCTGGACATGATTGCAGCACTTCGAGTGCCGACATTGCTGAAGGTGAAACAGCTAAGTCTTCAACAATGTTGTAATTCTGGGCTGCTCTCGCATGTGGATTGAAAGCAGACCTTCGAAGTACACCCTTGGCGGGTGGCTTAATCACTAAGTCTGGGTTAGGTTTTTCGATCTGTAGTGGATCGGAACCAGGAGCTGAGGTTGATGGGTTAGAGTGAGAAGATTCTGCTTCTTTACCATCAACAGGAGCCTTACTACCATAATCTTGCGATCGAGTCGCAATCCTGACATGAGACATCATCAAAATGGGTTCTTCACTGGCATTCGAAGAAGAACCTATCATCTTATTCTCCTGCTCTGGAAATGGATTTTTTAACACAGCAGGAGTGGGAGAACCTTTGACTATTTTCACTACCTCGGCCCGATGAGGGCAGTCTCTCGTAAAATGATCTTCTTCACAAATAAGACAAGGATAGCGAGGTTTGCGCTTTTCGTCATTGGTTTCCGACTTTTCCGTTTTCTCCTTTGGAGCCTTGTCTGCTTTAGTCTTCTTCTTTCCTTTCTTCTTTCCACCGTTTTTGGATTTGGCCGTAGATGACTCTACAGCGTGAATGTCGGCGGTAAGTTCAGGAGGAGAAGACTCTCCTGTCGGAGAATCAGGCAAAGTGATAATTGGAGTATTGGAGGTCTTGGAAGACTTCTTCTTACTCTTCGTAGTCACGATACCGATCATACCATCAGCGGCATGAGATCCCGAAGGAGCAGCAGCGATTTGGTTTGACTTTGGAAGATCCGGAATTTTCTCATGTAACGTACCCGACTGAGTGTAAACTAAGTCAAGGTATTGTGCCTGAGCAATGACTTGCTCCTCAGTAACTACGCCGGCCTTAGCTACATCTTCAGTAATTCTTGGTAATAATGATTTGACAAACCATTCAGCTAAGATTTGGTCCGGGATAAAAACTTTCACTAATCTCCTTCGACGTCTCCACTCATGGATGTGATCAGAAATGTACGTGGATGTCGATTGTTTTAGCGAAGTTAATAACTCTGTACCATTATCGTATCTGACTGGTAACTGAAAATGAGTTAAGAACGAGGTAGCTAACTGACTAAAGTTGTAAAAAGAGGCCCGTGGTAACTCAATGTACCACTTGGCTGCGAGACCAATGAGTGTACGCTGGAAAAGACGTAAGCGGATGGAATCATCTGAGATGGAATTTGATGCACACCAGAGGTGGTAAGTCATCACGTGATTAGACGGAGCCTCTCCAGACTTACCTTCGAAGGTGCAGTCCCATATGATTGCCCTTGAGGTGGTTGATAACCTTGACCAGGGTATTGACCCGTAGGTTGATAACCTTGAGGTAAATACGAATACTGGGGTTGACCTTGACCTTGAGGTTGGTATCCTTGAGGTTGATACCCTTGGGGTTGATACCCTTGGGGTTGCCATCCTTGAGGTTGCCATCCTTGAGGTTGATACTGATACTGAGGTTGACTTTGGGGTACTATTGAGGCTGGGGTTGATACCCTTGGGTTGATACCCTTGAGGTTGCCCCCCAGTCACGAATGAAGTACCTTGAGGTTGCCCCCCAGGCATTAACGAAGGTTGCCCCCCAGGCGGTAATTGGCCACCTTGGGGTTGGTTAATGGGAGTTGAACCTGACATCATATAAACTTCACCTATACTCAATGGTACATTACCACTGTTTCCAACCAATAACCCATGATCAATGGGTTGAGGAGATGCTCCCGCAAAGGTACCAGAAAGTGATTGATACCCAGTAGGAACAGAAGGACCGCCATGTAAAAATGATTCAGGACTTTGTGAAAACACAGATGACTGACCAGACATATTTACAGGAGAATGAATTCCTCTGGGTGGAACCGGAGTACGAGGTGTAGAAAAACCTACTGAGTTGTCTAAAAAATTGGTTAATGCAAGGTACCAAGATTCACTTCTAGGAGGACTGTAAAAGATGGATTCACGCTCCCTTAGATCAAGGGTAATTAGATCTTCAGAATCAGAAACGCCTATTTCTTCCTCTGGAACAAGTTCTTCTATAGCAATTAATCCAACAGGAAGATTTTCGGTGATAATTCTTTCTATTCTTGGTGAATCAGGAACACTAGGAGTTGGAGTAACAGGTTCTGAAATTTCAGGTTCTTCGCCTGTTTCACTGGCAGATGAAAAACTACCAGCAAGCTCGGAAACTGTAACAGCTTCGGGATTGTAACCTGTTTCTAGACTTTGGTAATCTGGATGGACTACCAAGGAAGATTCTCCTTCTTCAGGTGATCCTACTCTACTGCCACTAGGAGGAGTTACAAGGACCTTTAACCCTTCTAAATGACCCGGAATGTCTTCAGGAGATTCACCCCGCGATTTACGGAGTTTTCTTAACAAATCTATTCGGTAACAATCTCAGGAGACTTGCCCCGAAGTCTACGGGACTGTCTCGGTAATTCCGCCACAATTAAAGATTTTAACTACAACACACGAAAACAAAGTAAAAAAAAAAATTTCAAATCAAACCACCTAAAGTCTTCTAAAGAACCAATCAAATTTGAAGCACACGCCTAAATAATCTAGAGCGTCAAACCACACACAAACAGTAGTCTTCCGGACCAAAAACGCTAGTTGGTGATTAGGCCCAACCTCGCAGGATTCAGTACAGAAATAGTGGGTGGAACAGTTACCCCGGCAACCTGCTTAATGAATAGACTGGACCAAGTTCCTCCACTTTAACCATCTCGAAGTGAAGCGAACCCCCCAGAAAATCCAAGTGAGTATAACCGACGTCTGCTCCAGGTACAGTGGGACCTTCCCTCCACCGTCACCTTGGGTAGAATCCTAGATATTATGGCCACTAAGGTTACCAATCACAACAATTACACCTGGGGGAACAGTCTAAACTCCGACAGCACGCAAGGGCAGAGTAGCAAGCTCCAATCCCCTTACCGGCTCCTTGACAACAATCCAAGGTTTACCGATAAGTGACCCCTGGCTCCTCGACAATGGTTAATCCGAGGTTTACCGTTTGTAATACGTACTGCCTGGCGTCGTTCCCAACGAGGGAGGAATGATCCCCTCACTGGTTCGGACACGAGCTCGTGTTTCTCCTTTAAGAGGAGCTTTCCCAGAATGTAACTGAAACAATTGGATTTGTTCTACTCAAGATAGACTATCTGTTTGGTTTTGTAGTCTTGGAGAGTTAAGTACTCACCTACTCCAAGACCCTAGCCTAAGCTATGTTGGTGCTTCAGAGCCCTAGAAAAATAAAGATTTACTAGATTGATTTTAATTTAAGCGTTACTTTTAAGGTTGTTTCTTAAGTCAAAAGGTGATGGAAGTGAAACTAGTGGTGTGTTGACTCGACTCGAAACCACTACAAAATGCACCTAGAATGATTTATCCACTACTTTACTTTTTCGATGAATTGCTTAACTAAAAAGTTGAGAGAATGCAATCTTTGTAAAAGCAACTTCTTAATTGAAGACAATCAAAGAAACAATTCGTTTTTCTTTTCCAAGCATAAAAACATAACTTCTCTTTACATGCACGAAAAAACTCTTTTCTTCTTTTGAAAACAAAAAGCTACTTGAAACAAGACTTTTTAAGAAGATGTTTTTGTATTTTTCTTTTAATAAAGCAAGTAAATCTAATGTAACCAAAAATCAATCTTAACAACTCTTAAAATCTATGAAAATGCACTCATAAGCAAACTAAAGGCAAATTTACTCTAAGCAATCTTAACGAGGCCAAAACTAACAATGATTATTTCTAAGGTGTTTTACTTGATCACAATCAAATCAAGGACTAGCTTATTGCAGAATCAAAAACTAGCCAAAACAAAACTCTAATCTTTTTGTTCTTTTTGTAAAATGGAAATCAATACTTTATAAACAAGTAATTCGAGATTTGACCCAAAACAACTCAAATGGCAAGTTGCTCACAAAAGGAGACTTTACGACAGGCCTGACTTCTAAGAAGGTTGACTAACCAGAGAGATCTAAGGCTGGACAACTTTCTACTATCAAAGTCACTACAAAGCCTTTCCAAAAATCAAACCCTAGGTCTAAACTTCGTTGAAAACCACTAAAACACTCAAAGCTCACAAAACTAGTTCAGGTGAAAATTCTTGACAGGGTACTAAAGGATCTGGGCAGAAAACACTAAGGAAAAACAAAATCTAAAAGCAATTTAAAGCAAAAATGGAATTTTCTTAAGTTTTACAGGAAGACGCAGGCAACCCGTTGTCACAGGTGCGGCCCCGCTCTGTGCAGACGGCAACAGCGCGTCCAAAGACGCACTGTGCAGTACTAAGAGAGTGCGTCCGTCTGGAAAAACGAAGAAAAACCAAATCTAACTAAATCTAAAGCTAAGCCACCCAAATACTAATTCTCACAGTCAAAAACCAGAAAATAAAAATGATTTTCTCAAAGCAAAGTTCATATAAAGGAAAAGACTCTCTCATTAATGGATTCCCCAGCGGAGTCGCCAATTTGTCACACGGAATCTGTCAAGGGTGCGGACACGACTGACCTTCCTAGAAGTCTAAGACATTCTAATGACAAACAAGACAAAATGGAATGATCTTTCTCTAAATACACCTTTTACAACATGAAAACTACAAGTGTTTAGGCTTACCTTATTCCAAAACGTTGTTGTTGAAGTCCGTTCTTGACGATCCGGATGAGCTCCTCCTTCAAGTCAATTCCTGCAACCACAAACAATCAAACAATTACCAAGCACTTGCATTTCATATAATAAAACATATATTCAACATGCAGACCAAGGAACACATGAAATAACTCATTAACACAAGCTATTGAGAAAAATAAACCAGTTTGTATTAATAACGAAACAAAGAAACTCTTACAACCTGGCCTTGGTGTTGTGCAAGTTCCTCCCAGGGTCCATCAAGGGTTTTCCTCTACTTTGACAAAGCTCACCCTCTCCCAAGTAGAATCAAGTGAAGACAATCTCTCCTCACAAAGGCTCTAATGGAAGACCTAAATCCTGCAGCATTTACCCAAAGAAAATGTATAGCTCCAACCTCTTCTCCTTCTGGCTCAATGCCTTTATTTATAGTGCTGTAAAGAGGTTATTCAGGTCCACTATCAATGGGATCATCCCCCTCTATGGGTGGGATAGCTCCCTTATTGATGGGATAAGTTCCCCCTTAATAGAGATACATGAACCAACTGGAGGCGCATCCATTTCATCAAACCGACCTCTAGAATGTTCTAGAAGTAACCACAAGTAACTTTTTCAAGATAAAACTCGCGCATTTTGCCTTTTACAGAGGGACGCACCTGTCCCTTAACATACAGAGCGTCCATGGACGCAGATTTTGTGAACATGGTCAGCGTCCCCGTAGGTAAGGCTAGAGAGAACCTGCGACCCCAGAGATAAACATAGTTTTTACAAGACTTTCTCTCTTCTTTGAGTTTGAGATGGATAACAGAGGCATGAGACTTGCCTAAGAGGGTAGCATGACTGTTGATTTGAGCCATACTAACTGTAAGTAGTCAAGGTGACATTTTTTAGTGTAACAAGAGGATAGAACTGAAGCCATCATAGAAGTCAAAAAGGTTCTTTCCAAAAGAAACCTCATGGTTAACCTAGAGGAAAAATGCCATAACATGCAGGTGAGCATTGACAGATTCATGGCCAAGTTTCAAATTTTGAGAGATAAAGGCCTTCCTAGTCCTATGGTCGTCCATGATAAACTTATGACCCAATTGGACTACATTGACAGATTAAGGAAGTTGGCCAAGGAACAAGCAAGCACTTCAGGTATCAAAGCCTTGCCAACATGGAAAGTATTGTATGATACTTTGGAGAATCTATTGTATCTAGAGCATGAGGTGAAACATTTGTTTGTCACCAAGCCTAATTTTTCCAAATACACAGAGGCAGACGAAATCTACAGAAAATTTCTCAAAGTAAAGTTACCTGAGGATGAATGGTGGGAAAAGATGACAGATTTACTATAAGTTACCATAGTAAATCTGAAGGCAACGTGATGATACAGGTGAACAAGGACAAAGAGTAGCAAGTTAAAGAGTATCAGCAAAACATTAAAGATAAAGATGATTCCAGCATACAAATATCAGCTAGCTTAAAGGGCTCAAATTCAACTGCAATAGCCAACACTACCACAATAAGATGGACAACATGATGCATTTTTCCATCTATCTCTATCTTCATTCTTGAAGATATTTTTATTTCCTTAATTAAATCTCAAACTGTTATGAGATATTTTGTAATATTTTTTGTATAAATACTTCACAATTCGAAGTATTTGAGAGTGGATTCAAAGACATTCCTATAGACTTTTATCAAAAATCAAAGTGCTATTATATCAAAATTGGATTGGCTTGCTGGATCATGGAATAAAGCTCAGATGTTTTTTAGGATTCTTGTGTAAAGCGAAAATCAAATAAGTATTCTCTCATGTGTATTATTGTTTTTCCTTATGTTTTTAATAATCATATGTGTTTCTATGAAATCTGAATGGTAAACTAGGAATGATAATTCACAAGTTGCTTAATGCACTCTGTCTTGACTTTTTACATTCTTAATGTTTTCTGCTAAACTATCTTAGTTAGGGAATTCTTAAATGCTCCCTTACTTCCATAGTTTCTCCCCCTGGTCTATAGCAAAGGATTCTTAATTGCCCTTTGTTCATGATCACCTGTTTCCTTTCATTCTGATCCCAGTCTAAGGATTCTTCATTGCCCTTTCACCCTGGTTAGAACCATCTCATCCATTAAACCTGAAGATTTTCCTTTTGCTTTGCTAGCCTGCCCTGTGAACATTCCCTTTAATGATCTAGTCCAGTTAAGCTATCCTTTGATTGACTCCATAGCCCAATGGCTTGAAGACCTAGCTCTATCCATCTGTTCCAAGAATTCCACCACCCAACTTTCAATCCAAAATCAAAATCCTCATGAACATTAAGAACTAACCTGAAATCTAATAAAAAAAAAGTTAAATCATAAAGAGAGAGCCCTCTCTGGAATTAGGTTGGCTAGAACCTAAGTTTAAAGATTGGTTTGTGGTTACCTCGGATTATTCCTTCTTTTGATAACTTCCAGGGAAAACTTCTGAGTGATAACAGATGCCATGGTGGAGGAGTATGACTGCATCATGAAGAATGATTCCTAGGAGGTTGTGCCTAGACATGAGGACGCATTAGCTATTGGTTCTAGGTGGGTGTATAAGGTGAAACATGAAGCTTATGGTAGTGTTTAAAAGTACAATGCCAAAGTTGTGGCGAAAGACTTCTCACAAGTGGAGGGGATTGATTATGAGGAGACATTTTCCCTTGTGGAAAGATACGCATCTATCAGGACCATACTTGCATTGGCAGCACAGATGGGGTTGAAGATCCACCAAATGGATGTCAAGACTTCCTTCCTCAATGGAGTGGTTGAGGAAGGGATCTACATTGAGAATCTCGAGGGGTTTGAGACATTTGATAAGGAGACACATGTGTGCCATGGTGTCGAGCAAGCACCTCATGCTTGGTACACTCACATAGATTCTTATATCATTGGATTAGGCTTCACAAAGAGTGAAGCAGATGCCAATCTATACTACATTATGGTAGATGGTTGTCTGCTCATCTTAGTCCTATATGTAGATGATTTGATACTGACAGGAGATGAGAGGTTGATCCAGTCTTGCAAGGAGGACCTTGCAAGAGAGTTCGAGATGAAGGACATGGGTTTGATACACTACTTCCTTACTTGGCGGTGT
The DNA here is from genome assembly GCA_031772625.1 of Pinus tabuliformis. Classification (NCBI taxonomy): domain Eukaryota; kingdom Viridiplantae; phylum Streptophyta; class Pinopsida; order Pinales; family Pinaceae; genus Pinus; species Pinus tabuliformis. The sequence continues at coordinate 776,426,791 of CM062817.1, forward strand.
GGTAGGAAGATGGAGAACCATTTGTTGGTTAGGGGAAGTACACCTCGGAAATCCTTCAAAGATTCCATATGCAAGATTGGAATCCCATGCACACTCCTCTAGATACTAATTGGAGGAAAGAGGATACTTCTACAGGAGAGGTAGTAGATTCCACTATTTACAGACAGCTGGTAGGGTCCTTGATGTACTTGGTTAACACAAGGCCCGACATTTGTTTTATAGTTAATTATCTTAGTCAGCATATGGTGAAGCCTACCCAACTTCACTAGAAAGAAACAATACATGTTTTTAGATACTTAAGAGGCACAACAAATTTTGGTTTATGGTATAGGAAGACTAATGGAGTGAAGCTCCAAGGCTTCATAAATGCAAATTGGGCATGGAGTCCATTAGACAGGAAGAGCACATCGGGAGCTATCTTCAGTGTTGGGTCAACAACAATTTCTTGTTATAGCAGGAAATAAATATAGAGGTCGAGTATATGGCTGCTAGTCAAGCATCATGCAAGGCTATTTGGATGAGGAAGATCTTGGTTGGTCTCTTCAGATAGGGGATGGAGCCTACATTGACCCATTGTGACAACCAAAGTTGTATAAAACTCTCTGAAAATCCAGAGTTTCATGATAGGTCCAAGCATATAGACATTAGGTACCATCATCTGAGATATTGTGTGCAGAGGGGGATTATCATGTTGTAGTACATTCCCATAAAGGAGCAGGATGCAAACATTTTGGAAAAGGCTTTATCAAGAGGCAAGTTTGACTTCCACGAGAGAAAGATTGGGGTTGTTCAAAACCCTTTTCTTGCTACAAGGGAGTGTTAAATTGTAGTAAGAAAATGCTTCATTTTACTTGTGCCTTAGTCATATGGAGAAATTCGAATTTCCACATCAGCAAGATTACTTGAGTTGCAGTTAACAAGAGTGACATGGCCAAGTCACTTAGTTAAATCAATCAATTTGAGTTTGTGGGATAGAAGTAGAGTTGTGCATGAGTTGATTTCTAAAATATAGCAATATAGTGGAGTTATAGTTTGTGAAACTAAGATATCTGAGCTCTAGTCATGAATAGAGCCAGTAGGAGTTCAGTTGAATAGTTGTAACAATTGTTAACTCACTGATCTCTTAGTTAACTAGTCAATTTACTAAAAATAGCCCTAGTCATGCATACAATTCGAATTGCCTAGTTGAGTGGAGGAAAAAGGCATCATTGTAATTATTAATGTATACTATTGAGTGTACAGGTTTTGCATTGGCGCAGATGAGCAATTTCTCTAGGATTTGCACAAGGAAATAGGAGGAAGATGGAGACCTATTTTGGCTAAGTGTTGGTCAGAGCAGGAGATCGATATCGCAGTGCAGGTTGTGCTTCAAGGATTGAAGCGGTCATTGTAATAGATTTATATTCTCATATGATATAATACAAAACTGAGGGGTTTTTCCCAAGAAAAATATTGTGATCATTGTGTTTGAATGGTTGCATGTGTTTTTATTGTATGTTTTCCTTCTCGCAAATTGAGTAGAAAAAAATTGTGTCTATTATTTTCAGTCTTAATTCATTAACAACTGCAAATTTCAAGTTCTTTTACATTTTCTTCATTGGGAGAGAACAACCCTAACTAGACCAAATTTACTCATTTTTCTTTTAGAAAATAATATGATAAATCATTACTAAAGAAAATAAGAATTAAAATAGTTATAATTAAATAATTTTCAAAATGTTAGATCTGAGACTTTATTGAGTCATAATGAAGATAAATGTCTTTCAGATTAATCACATTTTTAGGATTGGGTCGACGTTTCGAACCAACTGATGTGGTTTATCCTCGGAACAAGGTGGAAAAAAATCATACAACAGTAAGGATGCATCATTGTCCAGGGTTTAAACTAGCCATTGGAGAGTAGGTAACTAGAAATCCTAAAAATGAATTATTTAATATTTATTAGTTATAAATTCTATTTAATATTATAAATATAGTTATAAAATTGGTTTTAGGAGCACAATAATAATAATATAGTTAAGAAAATTAATAAGGGAATGAGCTTTAATAAAAATAGTTGTTAGGATATAATGTTAAATCATAATAAATTATAACAATTAACAAAATAGTTATATATTAAATGAAAAAGGGTATAAAGAGGTCAAGCGCAAGTTTCAAAATATTCCAAATATTCCATAAGGGAGATTGATATTATTTACTATTATAAATTTTATTTATAAATTAATATTAAGATTACTCCATAAATTAATAAGAGGGTTAAGAGTAAGTTATAAAAACCATTGTTAGGAGTTTATAAATAATATCAAATATTAATATGAACTATAAAGAGAAGGAAAGGAAGGAAAACAAAAGGAGCACATAATTTATAAAAAAGGGGGTAAAAAGAAATGACTTAAAACCAAAGAAAAAAGTGGGGGATAATATAAGCTTAGAAAAATACTAAGAAGCTAGAGAATTAATTAAAATAAAGTTAACTGTTAGAAAGATAAAAAGAGGGCCGAGGAAGGGAAATATAAAAAGAAAGGGGGAAGAGACAAGAGGATCATAAGGAGAGCGCTGGAATCCAGCTTCTGCTCAACTTCCAATCATCATCTCTGTTGAGATTTTTAGCATGCCTCTCAATTTCGATAGCCTCCCTAAGTTTCCTATGGTGGAAATGATCCACTCGAGAAATGACTTTGGAATCCTCAATACAGACATGGTGATTGGATTTCTCCACATGTTCATCTAAGGCCGCTGAGAGGGAACGATTGTGCCTTATGTCTTTAGCATGCTCATGGATCCTCTGGTTAATTGATTGTCCTGTTTCTCCAATATATAGAATACCGTAGGAACATGGAACTAGGTAAAAACCTTTCATGTCCTTTGGGTCGATAGGGTCCTTAACTGAACCAAGAGAATTTCTAATGGTTCTATGTAATATTCCTATTTAGCGATGGCTAATTGGAATATTCTATTTTGTTCGATTTTTGCCTTCTTATTTATTTGTAAATAAAGAGGAAGGAGGAACATAACTCACTTTAGAATAAAAAGTCACTTCCTAGGTAGCACAACGTTGTGACTTAAGGGGGAACCAAGTGTTATAGACATTTTTGTGCCTCGCGACATGGAGCATGAAATGTCAATAATTACAGGGATCCTCAGTCCCTAAACATGTTGTTCTTACCCCTAAAAGAACAAGGTCATCAAACAACAGCACTTCCAATCAGTTCTCCACCTGAAAACACTTCAAAACAGGCTAATTTTGGATCATGTCAGCTGCTCCACTGAGCATCTGCGCTGGAATGCAACTGCTCCTCCTTGTACCTGCGCTGGAAGTCAAATCTAATGAAGGCTACCTGCGCTGGGCGAGATTGGCCAAGTGGCAAAGTCATTTTGCAAGGTGTCAACTGCCCAGGAAGCTTCCAAACTGACACTTGGTTCATGAGATTCGCCCTGTGATGAGTAAGAGGTACTTGATCACCATGTGTAAGCAAGGATCTCCAAGTGGACTCAAGAACTGAAGATTAACTGAAGAGGGAGAGGACACTAGTCAGCTCTATGCCAGCCTCAAGCTGACTCATCCTCTCTTCTTCTCTCCTATATATAGAGCTCTTCTATGAGGTCTAAGGAGGCTGGAATTTTGTGTAAAGCAAGGAGGTGCTGTTGGTTTACAGTTAGAGTTATTGGGTGATTGTCTTACTAGAGGTGAAGAGGAGAGTTCTTGCTGCTGGGGAGGTGCTGCTGGATTGGAGCCATCATTGGTTGTAACCTTCTCAGAACCCTGTTACTTCTATCAATAAAGTTTTGCATGTTCTCCTATATACTTGTATTGCATTGATGTATTGTATTTACATGTATATTTGATTCATCCTAATCCATGCTTCAGTTATGAGTACATGTATCTTGTAGTTTGCTCTCTTGTTTGTGCAGGATCTGTGTGTGGCTGGACCGGCAAAGAGAGCAAGGAGCTGGGAACAAGAGACAAAGAGAGAGGACAAGGATCGACTAAGCGAAAGACACCAGGTTGGTTAATCTTTCTTCATTCTCTCTGTACTTTCATAAAGGAAATCATCAAAACTTTACTTTCAGTCGTTGCTAAAGACTGTCACCTTTAGAGTAGGGATAGGGTCATCCGCATCGGATACTTTTCCCCACAACAAACTGGCGACTCCGCTGGGGAGCCTAGTATCTTGTTGGTGTTTGTAGTATTTTGCTATTCATTTCTTGAAGAAAAGAGTACCAAATCGAAAAGCTTTTGACTATATCAAAAAGCGAAGTAGAGAGACTGCTACTCTTGCTCATTTGCTGAGCAAATTCAAGATTTAAAGAGCTAATCTACAAAAGACTCTTTACTCTTTGTGATAGATCTTCATCCTCTTGATCATCCCTTAGCCTGTACTTGACCTATAGCTTTTTATTTCAGCAAAAACAGTGCATTTTTTAGTTTTTATGACCCGGAATTCTTTGTAGACGAAACTCTCGTGAGTCAGTGCAGGCTGTCCACAGGCAGTCTGCATTACAGCGCAGGTGCTCCCTTCGGGAACTGCGCTGAGAGTCAAACTGGCAGACTAGAACCTGCGCTGGTCCAGTTAGCCATAGTCTTGCTCAGCTTTCCCTTTGTGTCTTGGCCCTGTTTTCACTGAGTTTTAGCTGATTGCTTGCTGGTCATTGTACTTGCTGTAGACCACTTCTCCTTGACATTATTCCGCCTCAGTTGTGTGATGAAACTGTGAATGTTCTTTCAGTATTTCTTGTTTCAGTTACAGTTTCCCATTGTGAAAAGCGAACCAGTATAGCTATGACCTCTTAGATCCTGAACTGTAAAAGTGTCTTTGTGATCTTAAGAGCTAGTTTTATTACTGTTCATGGCTGTTTGAGTTTGTTTGTTTTTCACTTTATGGTTTGAATTCATATATTTTGAATGTTGAAACAAGTACTTGTAAAGCGTCTTTTCATTTAGACAAAGCTTGTTTGTTTACGCTTCAAATTGAATTCGAAAGTCATACAACAGTTTTCCTTTTGTCTACATCAACATTAAAGGAAAAGAAAAGAAATACATGCATCTTGCATTTGCATTTTTGATAAGTTTGTGTGTCTGATCTAGGAGAAAGTGCATTAGTTTGTGCTTTGTGCTCTGTGTGGAAAGATATTGTTTTTCTCTCCCCTCAGTAGTTAGGATTTTCAAAGCTAAAAAGATTGTGAAAGCTTGCTTATCATTTTAGCTGCATTTAGGAATTTGTACCAATACATCTCGTGGTGATCCTGAAAGACAAACTGATAAACAAGATCAACTTAAAATATATTGAATGAATCTAAAAACGCATTGTAACATAACGCTCACAGTAGAGGTCTAGGTAGAGACGTGTTCCGGCGTCGTTAAACGTAGTGACTGTCGATCTCTACGAAGGTGGGTGATTCCTCCTGAGAGTCGGTGGCACTAATACGGACTTGAGCTCCCGCGTACCGTCGCGTATATTGGGAGACCCCTATAGGCTTTTATCCTTTATCCTTAGGAAGCCGTGTCGACCGCCCTACTGATCGCGATGCAGTGAACACAGCATTCACGAAGATCGACCACCCGTACCGTAAAACGTATTTTGTGGTTTCGCGAAAGGTTTGGCACACCCTCTGCCTAGATCTCCAGAGCAGTTTCTTTTGGCCTTTTTCAAACTCTATAACTGAAAAGGTCCAACCGAGCATTTGTCACTTCGGGCTCGTTAATACATCGAAGGCGACTAGAGTCATCTTTAGCTTTTTCTCGACTCTTAAAACATGAAAAAGCAAAGTTGTGTCTAAAAGCGTCTAATAAAATTCATTCAATACGGAAACATAATTCCCCTTTTTGTATTTTAGTTGATCAAGTAATCCGCAACCGTGGAGGAAAGTCAATTAAAACCCCGTCGTTCAGGGAGGCTTGCGAGTCAACCGCCTTTGTCTCCGGAACCGAGAGTAGTACGGACGAAGCGAACTCGCTTGACCAGGTCAAAATCTCCTTTTAAAGTTAGAACGGAAGTTCCAACAACATCTGAGATTCTGGTCACTCCCAATATTTCTGGAACCCCTGCCTCTATTGAAGAAGTTCAACAGCAACAGAAGGACAGTGGTACTGATCCTAGTCTGAAGACAAGTACTTGCATAACTGAACCAGTTCCATCTAAAACCGGTCCACAGAGTCTTGTTGTTCAAACGACTGTCGCTGTCGAAGCAACCCCTTCTTCGGCACCAGAAATCTTTTACGGACCTGACGGTCTTCCTCTTCCTCCTGGTCTGATTGCAATAGAGGAAATCGTAGAGGACCAGCAAGCAAATACTCCAATTCATTTTGGAGTAGGTACCCCTCTTTTTCCTTCTGCATCAGAAGTTTGTCTATCACCACCAGAAGTTCCTGAAGAATCGTTAGGAAGTTTATTGGATAGACTTAAAATGTCTGAACAACCGTCGACATCTAGAACTGTGCCAAACGACACAGCGACAGCAGAAGCTCCTGCTGCCAATCCGACGATGTTTGCCGGCATACCAGCCGTCCCGACTAGCTCTCATCAGCTAGAAGGAGTCCACCCAGGGACTATTATGACAACTTGGTCTGTTCCAGTTTGTTCTTCCGGTATAATACCCGGTAATTCTTATGTTGAAATGAGACAAATTGATCCCTTTGGGAATCAGTTTGGGCCATCCAGTCCTCAAAGGCCATCTATACCCTTGAGCTCCGGATTGTTACCGTATGGGGGGCAATATGCCCTTTCACTTCCCCTTTCGGGGGGATACCCGTACGGCAGTTTTCAACAACATTCAGGTTTGACTGAAGTAACGACGACTGGTTGGGTGCCTATGTTACCCCAACAACCGAGAGTTGTATATTCCATGCAACAATGTGTACCTATGTCTAGCATCCCGACGGCGCCAGCAATTGTAAATATGTCGCAAGTTCAATCGACACCTGTTGTATGTCAACCCCAAGTTGTAATGCAACAGCCCCTTGACCCTGCAACACAACCACAATCGCCAACTGCCGGGACGACACAGATACAAACGGGAACAATACCCCCGCGTCTTGGTCCGTCGGTTAGTATAGCACAGCAAAACATGGCTTCACAACCATGGATGGTGCAATACCAACAACCTCAGTTTCAACAGGTGTACCAGGGATCTGAGCAACAGATCTTTGCGAATAGTGGACAACCCTATATTCAGAACGGGTTAAATCAACCACTTTACAGTGGCCAAATCCACCAGCCATATCAGTCATATCAACATCAGTTGCATTATGCTGGTATGCAAAGGCCTAATGCTCAGGCGATTCCATCGTATCCTGGGTACGCCTCGCCAAACCTGAATCAGCAGTTGCCATTCGTGGCAACTCTAGAATTACCAGATTTACATCGATTAACGAACGATCCAATCGCCTATGCCCATTGGTGGCCAGCGATTCCTCACAAACTTCCTTCGGACATTCCTAAATTCAATGGAAATCCTGGCGAAGACCCGTCGAATCATGTGATGACTTTTCATCTGTGGTGTTCGTCGAATACCTTGAATGATGATTCGATAAGGCTTCGCCTTTTTCAGAGGACATTGACAGGTCCGGCGGCTAAATGGTATATTGAATTACCTAGAGCCTCTTTCGACAATTTCAGTTCCCTAGCCACGACTTTCTTAACCCACTTTCAGTTACCTATAAGGTACGAAACTGGAACAGAGATCTTAACCAATTTCAAGCAGACAACGGCCACACATATATCCGATCATATACATGAGTGGCGTCGTCGTCGCAGAATGGTAAAGACTTACGTTCCAGATCAGCTATTAGCTGAGTGGTTTATAAAGTCGCTTCTTCCTGCTATAACAGAAGATGTGGCCAAGGGGGGAGTCGTAACAGAGGAGCAGGTTATTGCTCGTGCCCAGTATTTAGACTTAGTATATACTCAGTCTGGCACGCTCTATGACAAGATACCTGACGCCCCTAGACCGGAATTTTCAATTCCTCCCCCTCCTGGATCAAATAGTGACTCTCATGCCGGCGATGGTGTGATTGGCAATGCAAACGCAAAGTCAACACGGGATGTAAGACTTTGAATCAAAATGCAAATGAAGAACTTCTTGCCTCGGAAGTAAGTGCCGTGTCGGACGACAAGGGCAAACAACTGAAGCAACCAGGGGGCAATAAGAAAAAGAAAGGGAAACCCCCTTCGGGGTGTCATATATGCGATGAGGATCATTGGACAGCAGATTGTCCATACAAAGCTGAGCTTAAAAGATTCTTTAAGAGTCTGAAAACCTCAGTTGTGTTGACTGATCCGTTTCCTAATCCTGGTCAAAATCTGGTTGCTAATCAAAATGCTTCTCGATCCCAAGTGCTTATGTTGTCTACCTCAAAGCAGCAGAATAATGCTTTGACAAGGAATAAAGATTACGGGAATCCATGGCTGTCGAATAACAAGGCTAATGAACAACCTAGTAGTTCGACGACAGCTTTGACCAAAGTTGTGCCACCCATCATTCCTGAACCAATGATAAAGTTGCCAAAGGGAGTAGTACACAAATCGACATTTAATCCTCGTGCCAAAATAGCACAGAATTATAATATAATAGAGGACCTGGCCCAATCGCCGTCCGCTATGTCGACATTTGAGGTACCGCAAAATTGCCCCTCCCAAGAGAAAACTTTATTATCAGCAATAGGTGGGATTGGCCCAATGGATTCCAATCTTGTGGCCTTTGATCATAAAGGATATGACCCTAAGTTACCAGCTCAACTAGCTTTCCTTATTCAAGTGAAAGCCCTCAACAAAACTGTTCATCGAACAATTATTGATGAGGGGGCATCTACATGTCTTATGTCGATGAGTTGCTGGAAAAATTTAGGCTCACCACCCTTGTCGAAATCGTCAACGACCTTAAAAGCATTTGATGGACGATCATACACTCCCTACGGGATTTTAAGTAACTTGCAAGTTGAACTGGGGGGCAAAACAGTAGAAGTCGATGTTGAAGTAATTGATGGAAACCTCGATTACAACATCCTACTAGGAAGGCCCTGGATATATGCCATGGCCGCAGTCGTGTCGACCTACTTCAGGAAGATTGCATTTCCCTTTCAAGGAGGGATTACAGTCGTCGACCAACAAACTTTCCTCCCCGACAGTTCACAAGTTACGGGAAGCATTCCAATGATCCATGGAAGCGATCATTCGCTTCAAAATATTGGAGTAGGTCTCCTAAAAGACCCTGCTATAATGGGTACTTTTTCCCTACCGCCTGCAAGAAATCTGGCGGAAGTGGCCACAGTGGAAACCTACAATATGAAATCTTCTATATCTATTGGATTCGGAAGATTCCTAAACATTTTGTCAGCATGGATCATCGCCCTAATGGAAATACTGTAAATACAGTGGGCACCGAGGACGGTTCTTATCTCATGTCAACCTCGTTAAAAAATGAAACAAGGAGTCATGAGGATAGTTCTTTTACTGTGTCAACCTCATTAAAAAATGAAACAAATCCCCTGTCCAAATCTCAAAGGTAAACCTTCATTCCAACCACCGAGTTGAATGCAATGAAGCTTGGGGGGCATGCACCTCGATTTGCATTATTATGCTGGGGGCATGCAAAGATCCGAGCAGTTTTAGCACATAGTTCATGCTCGTTAAAAAATAAACATAAGTTTATGAGCAGGCTTCCCTTCAGAGTTCAAGCTCATTCAGAAAAAATGAACCGGTAAATAACCTTTTGAGATCGTAAATTCATCAGCCATAAAAGCCTTGGTCGTGTTTGTGCACCGTCACCTCCACTGTTCATTTGGCCGATCATTCACCTCCATTTGTTTGTTTACCTCTTTTGAGAAACAGCTGCGAAGAGTGATTTCACCTAGCCATCCTTGTGACACTGCCGTGATTGGAAAATTCCAATTTGTACCTGGAATCTGCTGCTATCCCTGTTTATCACTCGTTCCTCAAAAGACGAGTCTTCTTTGAGCTCTTTTCACTGACTCGTAAAATATGAAAAGTTTGCCGAGTTTTGGCCTTCCAGCTCGTTAAACAACCGGAAGAGCTATCCCTCCTCTAGATTTTAATCTTTTTGGACCTGAGGGATTATTGCACAAAAAGATCGAGCGCTTGTCTTGTTCGGCTCGTTAAAGCAATCGAAAACTCATCCCTTCTGTATTGTTTTATACTTTTTCGGACTTAAGGGATTAGATGACGAAAAAGGAATTATGGAGTTAACTTTCTGTACCTTTTTAGACTCTCTAAAAATGAAAAGGACCGAGTTTTCCTTGTCGTTAGACTCGTTAAAATGATTAAATAGCGACAAACTTGTCTTTAGACGAGAACGAGTTTCCCCATCGCTAGGCTCGTTAAATCATAGCGATGGGCTTGCCCGAAGGGCAGGTTATAGAACAAGCATATGTTATCCTCCTCAAGCTTGACAAAAATAAAGAGGTACTGGTCAGAAATGACTGGGGAAAAATTGGGAGAACATCAAAGTTTAATGGTAGCAAGTCACTCTTGAACATGACACTTTTCCTCCGTACCACATCGGGTTGGGTTATTTCATTCACCGGTCTCATCGCCATGGTCCTCGCCAAACCATCCACATTTGGGGTAATGCTACCGATCCATCGCATCAGTGTCGTTATATGTTCAAGAGGGGTCATTCTGAAAGTGTCAACCGTGTCCCATCCACTGCCATACATTATCCTTCATCCATTCATGATCGCCACCCTGAATCATATGTCACAGTTTGTTTTCACCTCCACTAAAATCATTAGCTCCGTTCCGTGTCATTGATGTGGGATTCATTAAGGCCCTCCTTTGACGGATCGCTTCTTGTCGACTTCAGCTCATTATCCAAGAAGTTGATCTAGGAACACCCCCATCAGTACTTTGAAGCTTGCATGCCTCAATGGCAAGTTTCTCACTTCCGGCGACAGGTATACATCAATGACCTTCGACCAGAAGATTTTGCGTGGCGTTCGACGCCAAGTCCTTTATTCACGCCACGTGAATTGTACTGCGGTACCTTGAGGGTCATCGTCATTATTGGTGATTCCTCTCGCGCTTGTTAACGGTTTTCATTATTGGCCGGTAATCAAGCGATGTCTTTCCATGTTCGACTTCAGCGAAATTCTCACATGGATCGACTTGTACTTAGAGTGAAGATCGAACGAGTTTGAAGACCCCGGATCTAGTTTCATCCATCCGGGCTGCGATATATATTCAGGAAATATAAAAGCATTTGCCATGTACATCATTGCAGCAGATGATCATCCTATTCAAAGGATGATAATTTCAGCAGAAAATTATCAGTCTACCTTCAGACGATCGTCTGTCATATGTACCAAAATGTATTTATAAAAGCTGAGCATGGGAATGCCCGCCTCAGCTAGATCATGAAAATAGAATGAAAAATAATGTATTGTATTGTATTGTTTTACAGGGCGCCTCCTCAGCACTGGAATGAACTTCGGACCCTCTAGATAAAGCATCTCACCCGATAAACGGCCTCATACTTTAGGGGGCAACTGTTATAGACATTTTTGTGCCTCGCGACATGGAGCATGAAATGTCAATAATTACAGGGATCCTCAGTCCCTAAACATGTTGTTCTTACCCCTAAAAGAACAAGGTCATCAAACAACAGCACTTCCAATCAGTTCTCCACCTGAAAACACTTCAAAACAGGCTAATTTTGGATCATGTCAGCTGCTCCACTGAGCATCTGCGCTGGAATGCAACTGCTCCTCCTTGTACCTGCGCTGGAAGTCAAATCTAATGAAGGCTACCTGCGCTGGGCGAGATTGGCCAAGTGGCACAGTCATTCTGCAAGGTGTCAACTGCCCAGGAAGCTTCCAAACTGACACTTGGTTCATGAGATTCGCCCTGTGATGAGTAAGAGGTACTTGATCACCATGTGTAAGCAAGGATCTCCAAGTGGACTCAAGAACTGAAGATTAACTGAAGAGGGAGAGGACACTAGTCAGCTCTATGCCAGCCTCAAGCTGACTCATCCTCTCTTCTTCTCTCCTATATATAGAGCTCTTCTATGAGGTCTAAGGAGGCTGGAATTTTGTGTAAAGCAAGGAGGTGCTGTTGGTTTACAGTTAGAGCTATTGGGTGATTGTTTTACTAGAGGTGAAGAGGAGAGTTCTTGCTGCTGGGGAGGTGCTGCTGGATTGGAGCCATCATTGGTTGTAACCTTCTCAGAACCCTGTTACTTCTATCAATAAAGTTTTGCATGTTCTCCTATATACTTGTATTGCATTGATGTATTGTATTTACATGTATATTTGATTCATCCTAATCCATGCTTCAGTTATGAGTACATGTATCTTGTAGTTTGCTCTCTTGTTTGTGCAGGATCTGTGTGTAGCTGGACCGGCAAAGAGAGCAAGGAGCTGGGAACAAGAGACAAAGAGAGAGGACAAGGATCGACTAAGCGAAAGACACCAGGTTGGTTAATCTTTCTTCATTCTCTCTGTACTTTCATAAAGGAAATCATCAAAACTTTACTTTCAGTTGTTGCTAAAGACTGTCACCTTTAGAGTAGGGATAGGGTCATCCGCATCGGATACTTTTCCCCACAACACCAAGGGGAGAAAAGGGGGATGCAGAATGGGGCCCATGCAAACACATGGAGGGACTGCGCAGGAAGGAAGGAACACATGGCAAGAAGGGGATCACGCATGAGAAAGTGAGCCTAGGGATTGTGAGAGGCAGAGGCTATAAAATAGAGAGGAACCCCCTCATTTGGGATCATTCTGGTTATGAGCATTTGTGATAGTCATTTCGACTTAGAGCACGCTAGTTGTTTAGCTAGCCTGTAGCACTATTTAGTGCATTGAGTGTCTCCGTTTGGAGATCTCACCCTTAGCCCCGGGAGACTTCGAGTGCCTGCTCGGGAAAGGTATTTCCATTGGCATTCCAGTGGTAGTTTCATCAGCATTTTTCAGCACCAGTTTCATCAGCATTTCAGCACCAGTCTCATTAGCGTCTTTGAGGAACTGCGTAGAACCCCAAGGGGGTGATTTTTAAGGGTCGGCCATTTCAGAAAAGCTTTCTGGGATATTATGGGTTTTTCTAGTAGAGTCTGATTCCAGAGTTTTAGCCTTTTCTGAGGAGAGGAGCAACCCCAAATCCTCATTCGATTTCTAGCAGCAACAACAGCGCGACAGTTTTCCAGCAACTGAGATGCAGATCGCTGTGAGGCCATTCCAGGAAATATTTATGAGTTTTTCTGGGTTTCTTGAGTAGAGCCCGAATCCAAAGTTTCAGCTTTTTCCAAGGAGGGGGAGCAGTGCCAAATCATCATTTTTTTTTAGCAGCAACATCCATGCAGAGAGGCCATTATTGTTATTCTGAGAGTATTTCTTCACTTGCCTTGTGCAAGTCGAGGTGCCATCTGTCTAATCACCTCTTGTACTCATTTATTGCTCAGTATAATAAAATGGCTTAGCATTTCTCACTGCATTTCTTGTGTATCTGCTTATATTCCCGGTTTACATTATTATATGTTGTTCCACTGTTATTTGATCACTTCTGGGTTATTATATCATTTGCACATATTTGGTTGGAGTTTTGGCTAGGGTTTGAGGAATATTTTGGGTTAGGAATATTACAGTGGTATCAGAGCATAGATCTGGCTCAGCCTGTGGAGCTAGCAATCTATGACACGAGGGGAAAACCCTATATCTGTTACAAAGGTCAGAGATACAGAGACGCTGGGCATAGTTTGGAGAATACCTACAGAGAGGGAGATTGTGTTCCCATGGCAGACGCAGAACAGAGAGAGCCAGTAGTGGACGCAGAGCAAATGGCAGACGAGGACGGGAAGAGATTTACGGATATGCTCCTCAAATCAGTGCAGGATCTGTCGAGGCAGATTGAGGTGATGGGGCAGAGATTCACGGCAGTAGAGGCCAGACAGCGGGAGAGCCCATGAGTTTTTCAGATCGGTGAGGGATCAGGTGCATCCCATCACTTGCCAAAGCAGTGTGATACTGCGCAGTAGGGGGGCTCACATGCCCCTACACGCTCTACCATGCCCACCTTCTTAGGAGCAGACATGGGGGCCACAGCCGAGCAGGAGGCTGAGCCCTGGCATATGGGCGATTATTTTGCAGAGTACCAAGCCTATGGGCAAGAGTTTAGGGAAGCCCTCTCATTTAGAGAATCTTTTCAGCTCCAGCGGGATTGCAGACCCCGCGATCATCACAGAGGGTACTGACATTACCATGATGGCGACACCCACCGTGCAGCGCACAGATTCCACTTGCCTACGTTTGATGGCTCATCAAACAGTTCGGCAAAGTCTTGGGTGGAGAAGCTGGACATTTATTTCCAGCTTAACCAGATGTCAGACGTAAAGGCCATCAAGGTGGCAACATTGCATTTGGATGGCAAGGCCCAGGATTGGTGGTTTCATGGGATGGTTACATTGGGGCACTCCACAGTGACGTCATATGCCGAGTTTACCAGGAGACTGATGGAGCGATTTGATCGGAGGGATCCAGAGCAACATTTCGTTGAGCTGACGAGGCTCAAACAGACAGGGAGCCCAGAGACCTACATTGGAGATTTCTTGAGGGCCTTCGTGATGGTGCCAGACCTCTCCACGGCACGGAGGGTCTATATGTATGTTGAGGGGTTAGCAGAGCCACTTCGGGGTCTAGTCCGATCCACTAGACCAACTATGCACCAGGACACTATCAGCAAGACCTAGGACTTACAGGGTGTCTTACCCATGACCTAGATACCTTACCCCTAGAGACAGACTTTTCAGTCTAAGGGGAAGGATGTGAGGATTCCACCTCCAAAGGGGAATCCAAGACGAGTATAGCTTGATGATGATGCCAGGAGGGAGCTGAAGAAGAAGCGGTTGTGCTTCACTTGTCAGGAGCCATGGGCACCAGTACATAGATGTGCTGCTGGTAAAGCACATTTTATTGAGGTCTTCTCTGAGAGCAGTGGAGAAGAGGATGACGAGGAAGATGTGGAGGAAGGAGATAGCCATGCCATACAGGGACCTTTGCCACTTCCACCACCAGCAGCAGGTGGTGCATCTTTTGCACCCACCGGAGGGGCCCTTGTAGCGTTGTGGGGAGTTCCCAAGTATCTGACACTACGCGTACGAGGGACAGTACATGGCCAATGCGTATCAGTTTTGGTTGACAGTGGGGCAACCCACAACTTCATCGATACCCAGATGGTTGAGCGGAGAGGCATACAGACAAAAAGCTTCAATGGGTTTTTAGTCTTGGTCCCAGGAGATCAGACCATGACGTGTGCTCGTTATGTTCCAGAGCTTTCCGTGACGATGGGCACCTTCACATTGACTGGCCACTTTTTCGTGGTCGATATTTCGGACACCAACATGATACTGGGTGTTCAGTGGCTTATCACTCTAGGGAAGGCCACGACAGATTGGAAGACCCTGGAGATGGAGTGGGATGATGAGAAGACAGGGAGGCATGAGAAGATACGGGGACAGCACACATATCCGCCTCAGACTGTCTCGGCTCATCGGATGGAGGCAGTCTTCTGAAAGGGAGACATAGAGTGGGCAGTGGAGCTGCGTGCATCAGAGGCAGGAACTACAGGGCAGACGGTACACCCAGAGATACAGTCTATCCTTGATCAGTATGCCATAGTGTTTGGGGAGATTCCACCAGGACAACCACCAGATCGGGGGTTTGATCACACCATCGAGCTTGAGTAGGGCATACAAGCTGTCATTACTACCCCCTATAGGCACCCCAAAGCCTATCGGGATGAGATTGAGCGGGCTATCCAGGAGTTTCTTGCATTGCCAAATTTCACGCAACCATTTTTTTTGGAGTGTGATGCGTCGGGAGAGGGGAACGGCGCAGTATTGATGCAGGGAGTTCACCCTATAGCATTTGATAACCGGAAGCTCCTTCCGCATGAGAGGTTGTATTCCATATATGACAAGGAGATGCTGGCCATCATACATGCATTGGCTAAGTACTGGTAGTATTTGGTAGGCAATAGGTTCAAGGTGAGGACTGATCACAACAGCCTCAAGTTCTTTTTGGAGCAGAAGCAGCTATAGGAGATGTAGCAGAAGTGGATCAGTAAGATCCAAGCATATGACTTTGACATTGAGTATGTCAAAGGTAAGAACAACGTGGTAGCAGATGTCCTTTCACGTAAACCAGCCACATCATCTCTTATGAGCTTAGATACAGATTGGAGGGCTCGACTCTTAGTAGAGTACTCCAAGGACAGATTTACATGTGAGGTTCTGGATGGGCAGGTGGCAGATGACAGGTACAGGGTGGTCGATGAGATCATCTACTACAGGGACCGGATCTTCTTGACTGAGGGGTCTCAGCTCAAGAAGAAGATACTCCAGGCATCAC
The DNA here is from genome assembly GCA_031772625.1 of Pinus tabuliformis. NCBI lineage: Eukaryota > Viridiplantae > Streptophyta > Pinopsida > Pinales > Pinaceae > Pinus > Pinus tabuliformis. The sequence continues at coordinate 776,443,148 of CM062817.1, forward strand.
ATGATTCCCCATTAGCAGGACATCAGGGTTTTACCAAAACCTACAGGGCCATTAGGGAGAGGTTCTCATGGAAGGGCCTCAAGGAGGACGTACTCCAACACATCCGGGAGTGCGATGTTTGCCAGAGGAACAAGGGAGAGATGAGCCATCCCGTGGGATTATTGCAGCCTCTTCCCATTCCGGAGGGGAAATGGGAGAGTATTTCGATGGATTTCATCACACGGTTGCCCATGGTACAGGGCAAGGATTGTATCTTCGTCATTGTTGATCGACTGACGAAATACACACATTTCTTTGCCATATCCGCACACTATACAGCAACACAGGTGGCTGAGCTGTTCTTCAGGGAGATCTTCAGGCTACATGGTCTTCCTAAGACCATCGTCAGTGACAGGGACAGCCGTTTCAAGGGCAGGTTTTGGCAGGAGCTTTTCTGATTGGTGGGGACGAAGTTGACACCAAGTACCAGCTATCACCCACAAATGGACGGACAGATGGAGATAGTTAACAAGTGGCTAGAGGGCTACTTGTGTAACTATGTTAGTGGGCAGCAGTGAGCATGGTTGAAGTGGTTGCGTCTGGGGGAGTACTGCTACAATACTTCGCATCACATGTCCATTGGTATGTCACCACTTTATGCCTTATATGGGTATCATCCTTTATCTTTTGTCGACGTGATGTTTGGTGATAGCAGGGCTTCTAGAGCCAAGATATGGATCCAAGAGAATTAGGATATCCTCCGAGCTCTCAAGGATAACATGGCTACACCGCAGAACCAACAGAAGCTGTATGCCGATAGGGGTCGGGTGGAGAGGCAATTCGAGGTAGGGGACATGGTCTACCTACGATTACAACCATACCAACAGTCATCGCTGAAGCAGAAGGGGGCTGAGACGCTCAAGCCCTGCTTTTATGGGCCATACAGGGTGATACGCAGGATTGGACAGGTTGCATATGAGTTGGAGCTATCCCAAGGCAGCAAGATTCATAACATTTTTCATGTATCATGCCTGAAGAAGGCATTGGGGCAGCAGGTGACCGTGACGGATGAGCTATCACCCATGGATGATGAGGGGCATTTGGTATTGCAGCCGGAGGCTATCATTGACTCTAGGGAGAGACGGTTGCGGAGCAGGACAGTCCAGGAATTCTTGGTGAGGTGGAAGAATTTGCCGGATGAGGATGCCACTTGGGAGAGTGAGGAGATCTTATAGCATCCATCACTTTAGTTGCTTGAGGACAAGCAACATTTTGCCGGCGGAGACTGTAATATTCCTAATTAGCTATGGCTAATTGGAATATTCGATTTTGTTCGATTTTTGCCTTCTATAGTTATTTGTAAATAAAAAGTGAGGAAGGGGGAACATAACTCACTTTAGAATAAAAAGTCACTTCCTAGGTAGCACAACGTTGTGACTTAAGGGGGAACCAAGGGGGTCAAAGGGGGACACAGAAATGGGGCCCACGCGGACACATGGAGGGACTGCGCAGGAGGGAAGAAACACGTGGCAAGAAGGGGATCACACAGGAGAAAGTGAGCCTAGGGATTGTGAGAGGCAGAGGCTATAAAATAGAGAGGAACCCCCTCATTTGGGATCATTCTAGTTATGAGCATTTGTGATATTCATTTCGACTTAGAGCATGTTGGTTGTTTAGCTAGTCTGCAACATTGTTTAGTGCATTGAGTGTCTCCGTTTGGAGATCTCACCCTTAGCCCCGGGGGACTTCGAGTGCCTGCTCGGGCAAGTTATTTCCATTGGCATTCCAGCAGTAGTTTCATCAGCATTTCAGCAGCAGTTTCATTAGCATTTCAGCAGTAGTTTCATCAGCGTCTTTGAGGAACTGTGCAGAACCCCAAGGGGGTGATTTTCGGGGGTCGGCCATTTCCGAAAATCTTTCTGGGTTTTTTGGGTTTTTTTAGTAGAGTCTGATTCCAGAGTTTCAGCCTTTTCTGAGGAGGGGAGCAGCCCCAAATCCTCATTCGATTTCCAGTAGCAGCAACAGCACGACAATTTTCCAGTGACTGGGACGCATATCAGTGTGAAGCCATTCCAGGAAAGCTTTCTGGGTTTTTTTGGGTTTCTTGAGTAGAGCCCGAATCCAGGGTTTCAACATTTTCCGAGGAGGGGAGCAGCCCCAAATCACCATTTGTTTTCTAGCAGCAGCAACATCCACGCAAATAGGCCATTCTTGTTATTCTAAGAGTATTTCTTCACTTTCCTTGTGCAAATCGAGGTGCCATCTGTCTAATCACCTCTTGTACTCATTTATTGCTTAGTATAATAAAATGTATTAGCATTTCTCGCTACATTTCTTATGTATCTGCTTATATTCCCGGTTTACATTATTATATGTTGTTCCACTGTTATTTTATCACTTCTGGGTTATTATATCATTTGCACATATTCGGTTGGAGTTTTTGCTAGGGTTTGAGGAATATTCTGGGTTAGGAATATTACATTCTAAGAGGTTTGAACGAAGAAGAGACATTATTCCTCCGAAGGATATGGTTAATCCTAACAGTGGTCCCTTGAATAAATGGGATATGAACCTTGGGAATAGAATCAAAATGAGCAGTTTTAACTCTTGGTCCTTTAAAGGATTTTTGAAAGGCCTTGAGGCTTTGAGTTTTTCTATACCATTACTTTTGAAAACTTCAAGGAGATGAGACTTCTCTTGCTCTAGGTGGAATTCAACAGATGTTCTCAAAGCACGGGTAGCAAGGGTGTTGAGAACACCGAATTTCCGAGCAGGGAAATGATGAGAACTGGCATGAAGATATTGTTTTGTGTGAGTTTTTTTGTGAAAAACTTGGTGAGAAATGGAACCATCATCCATTCTAGAGAGGAGAATGTCAAGGAAAGGAAGGTGCCCATCCACCTCAACTTCCATTGTGAACTTGATAGATTCAGATTGGGAATTAAGGTGGTTCAGAAACAGGTCTAATTTCTCACATCCATGGGGCCAGACGACACAAGTGTCATCAACAAACCTTTTTCCATTTCTTTGGGTGAAATTGAGCTGAGGCTAAGGCCCTGGTATCAAAATATTCCTTAAGTAAGTTAGCAACAATAGGGAAAAGACGTGAACCCATCACAACCTCGCATGTTTTCTCATAGAATTCACCCTGGAAACTAAAGAAAGTTGAGGTGAGGCAAAGGCTAACCAATTTGGCAGTGTCTTGGTCAGTGATCTCACTGATGACATCAATGGCCTCTTAAATGGGAATTTTGGTATATAAGGAGACGATGTCAAAACTAACAAGTAGATCCCCGAGGTCCAACCTCACATCACTCCATTCTTTAACAAAGGGTGCAGAGTCCTTAACAAAGGAACCAATGCGACCCACAAGAGGTTTCAGCTTAAGAGCTAAGAATTTAGCCAAAAGATAAGAAGACCCGCCTATTGTGTTAACAATAGGTCTCCGAGGGGCCCCAGGTTTATGGATCTTAGGAAGGCCATAAATTCTTAACCCTCTTATTAATTTATGAAGTAAGCTTAATATTAATTTATAACTAAAATTTATAATAATAAATAATATCAATCTCCCTTATGGAATATTTTGAAACTTGCACTTGACCTCTTTAGACCCTTTTTCGTTTTAATTATATAACTATTTTATTAATTCTAACATTATATCCTAACAACCATTTTTATTAAAGCTCATTCTCTTATTAATTTTCTTAACTATATTATTACTATTGTGCTCCTAAAAGCAATTTTATAACTATATTTATAATATTAAATAGAATTTATAACTAATAAATATTAAATAATTCATTTTTAGGATTTCTAGTTACCTAATCTTCGACGGCTAGTTTTCAAATGGTTAGTTTAAACCCTCGACAATGATGCATCCTTACTATTTATTCATGAAGATTGTATGATTTTTTCCACCTTATCCTGAACAAGACCACATCAGTTGGTTCGAAATGTCAACCTAATCCTAAAAATGTGATTAATCCGAAAAACATTATTTTAATTTTCAAAATATATTAAAAAATAATAAAATAGTAACATTAAATAATTCTGATTGATATATGAAACCAACGTGCTATGCGCTGTGTTTTAGAAATAATGATGGTCTTATGAGGTTGGTTTGAATATTCGTAACATGGATATCTTGAACACTGAATCAAATCAATGACCATTAATGAAAATAAAACTCATCCTTCCCATTTATTTATTCGAATCCTAATCTGATATGGATATAAAATTAAATTAATTTAGGACTTATCCAATAATGGTCAATGCGAAATAGAGATTTGGAGAAAGATTATTAAAAGTATATATTATATATGCTTAATAACTAATTGAGAAAGGTAAATCAATTTATATTCATTTTCATTTTAAAATTATTTAATAAATATTAATCGAGATTAAATTTTATTATATGTTTTAATTATTTATTATGTATTAAAAAAATACTTTTGTTTGTATTGGATAAATTCAAGTTTAAAATAAATATAAATTAGTTTGATTTTTTAAATGTTGTCATTCATATATGTGTAATTATTTATTTTTTTATTTAATTTGTTTTTATTTTTTAATATTTTTAATGTAATGTTATTTTTGTGAGTATGTATTGTATTCGTTGTCAAAGTGTTATATATAGTACATGTATTGTAGTGACATTTTGGTCATTGCTACAAAATTTAGTTTTTTTTTTGGGCATAATGTAACAATAAAAGGTTTTGTAGTATTGTTCTGAAACATAGTAGTAAGAAATGAGAATACCAAAGTCTTGAAGAGGCTTAACCTTCACCAAATACATGGATATGACTAGAAGAGGAACCAAAGTCAAAACCATAAATAACATAAAACACCTTTCGCTAGCACGCTTCCATAATTTTCTAGTGGAGGTGGTTGGTGCAAGGGCTTGACATTTATTTCCCTCCATTGCTTGTTGAGACCCCAAACTACCCCTTCTAGTTAGCATGGGGTTACCAACATGTCCCCCACCTGCATCATGGTGGCTGAAATCTTTCTAAGCTAAATTTAAGCACGTTGTCTTGAGAGCTTTGTTCTCCATAAGTCAGTAGCTTCAATTCTGAAGCATGGATCGTTGGGACACTCCTGCATTCGCCAAATGGTTGACTATAGAGTTGGTTGATCATTTGATATGATGGGAGATAATTTCTCTACCACTCTCGATTTGTTTGGCAAGATCTTGGATTCCCATATCCAGTCTCCATCAGTGGGTGCATTGAGCTGGGGAGGATCCATGTTGAATATTCTTGGTTGTGTTAATTATTAATTGAGAATCACCCCCTACAACCAATGGATGGAAGTTTGTTTCATATGCAATCCATAGACCCTTTATCGAGGTCTCTAATTCAATTGAATTATTACTAGTATGCCCCATGTAGACATAGTATATCCTTATGATTTGACCCACATAATTTCTGAATACACCCCCAAAGCCTTAAGGGCTTGGATTTCCTTTGGATGTGCCATCAAAATTGAGCTTTAAGCGCTCAGAGGGAGGAGTTGACTAGGAGGAGGGGTTGAAAGAGGATCCTTTTGTTAAGGATGTTGGACCTGAGAAGTTGGGGGACTTAAGATCCCATGCATGAAACATTCCATGCTTCACTATTGTGAGCTGATAATCTTGATCTGCCTAAGGCCTGAGAAAAATTGTTTCATTGATGTGGTTTTTTAGAGTCAACCAAACTATGTCCACTGTGTGATATTTCTCCTAGAATATGCATTGATTTCTTTCCTTCCATATCTCCCAAAGTAGGAAGCACGGGAGGAGCTGCCAAAGGAGGTTGAGGATCATATTTTAGAATGGAGAAGCCTCTCATTCCTTGATCATCTGGATCCCGTCTCCTTTTCTCCTATATGTTCAACATGAACATATGGCCACCCAATCTGATAGATCATCTACAAACCTGTATTGATAAAACACGTGGTCGATGTTCTTTGGATGTTTTTTGCACATGTAGTAGAGAAAGGGACCTGTAGAACCCCACTTGAGGAGGTTATCACATGTGAGGATGCATCGATTACTGAGGAGCCAAAGGAAAGATGAAATTTTGTGCCACATGCCTGCTTTCTAGACTTTTGTCCATCTTTGATCTGGAGTTTGTTATGGCCTTGGAAGAAAGAGAATGTAAGGTTCGTTTATTGTGAACATGCCTTTGTCCTAATATCCCCATCTTATTTTATTTGTCCCTATTTCACTTGGATTTCCCTCTTTTGTAGTTCCACCCTTGTAGTTGATGGGTCCTACCCCTCCCACTCTGGTTGCTAGAGAGCTAGTTCTTTTCAATGACAGATGTTGGAAGTCTCGTTCCCTTGCCAGAAGTGTTGTATCATGGTGTTGTTGGAATTGTTTAAGTAGGCTAAAATAATGGAAGAGGAAAATTATTGTCCATGCCAAGGCATTTGTTTCCAAGAGTCCTTCTAGAACTTTGGAGTGTTCCCATCCCTTATCTCCCAAAATTTGTTATCTCAAATGATGTGACATTGATGATGAACATGGTTTCATATGAATGAAACTTCCATTTATGTGGAGTAGTGGACAAGCTCTTGAGCATGCATGTTCTCTACATAAATGTGGTTCCAAAGCTACGACCATGGCTCATAATTCTGACTAACCCACTTCCACCATATTTTAGCACCCATAATGGCATTTTTGAGCTTTGGACCCCTTATGCCTAGTCCTCCCATCGTTTTCGGTTGACATACGTTTTCCCATTTAATTAGTACCCATTTATGGTTGTTGTGATTCCATCCCTAGATAAAAGTAAGTTGTAAGGAAGTTATATCTTTGAGCACCCATTTGGGAGCCATCAACATCGAGAAATGATAAAGAAACATGGATCGGAGGACCAATTTAACTAGGATGAGGCACACGGTGAGGTTTAATGATCTCAAGATCCAACATGCTAATTTATGGTTAACTTTTTCCAAGAGATCTCTCCATGAGGAGTGCTTGAGGGCATGGTCAATGAGAGGTGCTTTATGATATTTGGTTGGGATATGCACAATGGAAAAACCTAAGATTCAGGCAATGCTTACTTGAAATAGGGGCGAAGTGTTGAAGAAGAAAATTTTACTTTTCAAGGTTGATGGTGGTACCTAATTCTTCAATGAAGAGCATAAGGACCAATTTGAGAGCTTTGGATTCCTTCACTGAAGAATGACCTATGAGCATGGTGTCACCCACAAACTGCTGGTGAGAAAATTGCCCCGATCTATGAAGGGAGATACCTTTTAGATCACCTATTTCTTGAGAATCCTTCAATAATCAGTTTAGGCCTCTAGCCATTGGGATGAACAAGAAATGGGATAAGGGATCATCCTGGGGAATTCCATGAGAAGGGAAGAATGGGGAAGAAGGGACGCCATTGACCAGGATTGAGAAAAAGCATAAGGAAATCAAGGTACTAATCCATTGCATGCATGAAGAGATAAATCCAAATTCCATGAGAGTGCTTCTAATGTAATCCCAATTCAGTTTGTCAAAGGCCTTGCAAAAATCCAATTTGATAAGAATCCCTAGTTTTTTGGTAATTTATAGGGAGTGTATGACCTCATGTGCTAAAATTATGCCATCCACGATCTTCCTTCCCTCTACATATCTTGATTGTTCCATTGAAATGAGCAAGGGAAGGAGGGGGTTGAGTTTATTTTCAATTACTTTGATAATTATCTTGTAGATTAGATTACACAAAGATATAGGGTGAAAATTACTTAGAGTGTTTACCTCAACTTCTTTGGGGATGGGGGTGAGGAACATCACATTGAATGTTGGTAGAATCCCCCTAGTTCACCTGGATTATTCTACACTATCATGGAATTTGTTCTTAATTATCAACCAACAATGCTTGAAGAAGGTTGAGGTGAACACATCCAGCCCAAGAAATTTACCCTCCTCCATTTGGTGTATTTATTCTTCCACTTCCTATATGGAAATATTCCTCATAACACTAGAATTGTGCTCATCTATGATGTTTTTTGAAATGTGTCTACTGGTACCTTGAATGGCTTGCCATCAGTTGGTGTCATTCTCTAAAAGAAGATATTTGTAGAAACCTACCAATTCCTCCTTTGATTCATCATGGGTCTCAATTCTTTGTCATGCCTCTATTTTTAGTGAGGAGACATGTTTGTGTTATCAATATTGGATGGTGGACTGATGAAAAAAGATGTGTTCATTTCCCTCTCTTTGAGCCATCATATTCTATATTTCTTCTTCTAGGGTTTTTCATTGTACTTGTCACACTCTTTGAGTCTCTCCTTAATGGTTTCCTCTTGCCTCTCTAGCGTGGTAGTGTGGCCATTGAGAATCATCTATTTTTAGACCTCTTCCATCTCCTTTTCCAACAAAAAATTATCCTCAAAGATGTTTCTGAAGACTTCCTTGTTCCAAGTTTTCAGAGTGCTTTTAAGTTGTTTTAATTTTTGTTGAAATATATAATTTTAAAGCCCCTTATGTCTGACCAACTATCCCAACAATCTTACATATGACATGAAGTTGAGATAAGTTAGCCAAAAAAATTGAACCTGAAAGGAATGTGATGTGCTTTCCTGGTATTATGCTAGTGATTCAAGCCCGCAACTAGTAAAATTGACACTTCCACTACTACTCCATTTGTTTGAAAATATTCAAAAAGGGGGGAACCTATCTAGCGTGGATTCAATCTTCATTGTGCTTCCTCTTTTATTATTCCAAGTGAACCAATCATTTGTTGTTTTCACATCCACTAGATGACTACTTTCAATGGAGGTATTGAAAGGGTCACTCTCTAGATCTAGTCGTCTCCTACCTCATTTTCTCTCCTCTAACTATGTAATCATATTAAAATCTCTACTAACCACCCATTTGGATCCCTTGTTTGATCCTTCAACTATTATAGGTGCTCCAACATGGCTATTTTTTTCATCACTAGTTGGGGCCCATAAACATTTGTGATACTCCCTCGCTTATTCCTTTCAATAAAATGAAAGGAGTCTATTAGTGTGTTGGGCGTACAATAGCATCATCCAATGAAATCAAAGCTTGATTCCATGTAATGGATAAACCTCCCAAAGCACCTACAGATCCTACTCATAAAACCTTACTGCCTTGACAGATTCTAGTGAGAATGTTCTCACTTGTTTCATTTGGGCATTTAGTTTCTTGTATCATGGGGATTGTTAGTTTATCTTGCATAATAATTTTTCCCATCATCTTGTGTTTTAAGGGGTGATTGAGCTCCCTAATGTTCCATGATAAGATTTTCATGAGGAAATTGGGTTGGAAGTGGAAAAGAACTTGGTGATCTAGGTGTAATGTCGAAAATCAGCTAGTTTGGCCCCTAATTCCACTATCCTTTACATGTATATCTTTCATCCCCCTTTCTTCGAATCCTTTTCCCTTTTCATTGGCTATTTTTTGGTAGAGTTCTAAACTCCAAGTCCCTTGGTCATGCTGGCTTTATTTAAGACTTCATAGAATATTTGAAATTCTAATAGAGTAATGGATTGTACATCATTCCCAATGCATGCCTCTTCTAGGGAAAGAAGGTCCACTCAATTCAGATCTATGTTGATGTCTTCCTCCATCATCACCACTTCCTCCTCCTGAGCATCGACTAGCGTTGGTGCTACTTGATGTTAATTATTTATGCTTGGTTTATCAACTACTAGATTGGCTCCTGAAGTTATTTGTGGGTCTTCAATGTTCATGCTCTCTTACATTCATTCCTAATCATGTACCTTATATATTTCTAGTAGATCTGCCAGGGCATCAAAGTTGTTACTGATGGCGACCTTTTTTGTTCCATGGTTTGGTTGATGCCTTCTACTAGGAGGTTTCTTTGATATTACTTTGGTGAAGCCCTCTACATCAGTATTCTCCTTGGCCATTAGGTCCTTCACTAGATTATTCATCGTGAATTCCCTATAGAGATGGCCATGCTTATGGCATTTATGGTATTGAAAGGGGACATGTTTGTAGTCTGGGGTTTGTGTATAGTCCAGATATTCATGAACGAGGCGTATGGCCTCTAGAAATGGTTGAGAGATGTTCATATAGACATAGATACAAGAATATGTTCAGTATCGTGGTGTCCTCATTTTCTCAAACAGTCATAAAAAGGAGTTAATATTATTACCGATGTCCTATAGAGTCTCTTCATCCCAATATTCTATTGGCAAGGAGTGCATTTGAATCCATACCAGGTCCCATGTGAAATATTCCTTATTGGGGTTGAACCTTTCCACCCATTCTCGCAGATACAAGCCAATCAAGTTGGAGAAGAAATGGGCCTTGGGTTTCCACTTAGTAGTGATCCATCCTATCAAATCTTTTTTCAATTGGCCACACCCTAATGAATTTGTAGATGATGGCATGGTCATGCATGTGCTAGGTCCATGCATTAATCTATCTTGGGAAATATGCAATGTCGGGAGCTCTTTTGCTTTTACTATGCATGATCTGGATTGCTTTTGTTCCATATCTTCCTTGGCCCATTGTGTGTTTTCTTTTGCATGTTCTTCCATTAAGGGGAGAGAAGGTGGATCATTGTCTGCTTGATGTTCTGTGTGTGCAAGGTGTTGATTAGATGAGAGGGAGGGATCTGGTTTCCCTCCACCGAGAGGCACAATGTGGAGAATGATGCTTAGAATATGAGGCGAGATGGGCCAAAGGTATGATTTGTTATAGAAATGAAATCAAGTGGCATGTGCAGTCGCATGCATCAATTCTGCTATCGTTTTACAAATCTTGCATAAGATCTTTAATACAATATTATAAGATAATATGTCCTATGTATTAAGTTCTAAAACATTTTAATATTTTTTATGTAATAAAAAAATTAAAATTAACATAAAAAAATTAAAATTATATTTATATTAAAAAAATAGAGAAATAATCATTAAGATATTATATTTATATTTTTAAGAACAAAAAAAGCTATTAATAAAGATGAATAAGTAAGATATATAAAAAATTAAAAGTTCAAACAATTAATCAAAAAATATATGGAATTCAAAACACTAAATCACATAAACTAATTTACGAAACTTTAAGTGTATATTAATATATATAATTTATTTAAATAATATGATATTTTTTTATATAATCTAAAAAGTATAGAGTTAATCAAATTTAATTTGTACGAATGATAAAAAGAGTATTATAGTCTTTACAAAATTTTATATATATCAAATTTGTAGTCATTTTTTAACGTATATAATTTATTTAATTAAAATCAATGATCGGGTGACATGCATTGACGAAAAGGGGTGGGATGCCATCGCCTCACCTAGTGAATGGGTTAGGGACATAGGATCTCGCTCTCAATGAGATTTAATGGCTTATGAAAGAGCATTCATAATGCAAATGAAAGTAGAGGGGAAATGTTGTTGGAGGAGATGAGCGGGGTGGTCAAGGAGGTTAGCATGTGATGAGTATGTTGGTTAACAATTTAAGCATGGAATTGTACTTTGAGGAATGTGAAGCGATCGAATATGAGGGAGTCGAGGGTTAGAATCCATTAAAATGGGATTAGATTAGGAAGGATTACTTCTCTGTGAGGTCAATGGAGGCATGTGGAACATGTAGTTTATTTTTTCTAGAGGTTGGTGGAGTGCATAGTCCAGTTAATATAGAAATTGAAGCATCCCAACTGCAAGCATGTCGGGTGGTTACGAAGTGGGAATTTCTATCCTTGCGAGAAGATGATGACCAGAGAGGCATAGGCCAAATTCACTCTATGCTCCTTGTTAGAATCGATGTCAGTCTAGCGCCATGGTGGAATATACTAAACACTGAGAAACTAAGAAGCTTTGGTAGTTTTCCTCAATCAAATTGGGAAACTTTCAGGATACTAGGGGAGGTCACTAGGTGGGATAAACTATGGAGACACCTATTTTGGTGTCTGGTAGTTCCTTACCCCTCACTGGATTTTATGTTGGATTTGTTATGGCTTTGTGTCATAAGAGGTGTCGTGTCATCCTCCATTTCTAATTTTTGATAGTTTGTTGAACTTGTTTACTTTTTTATTTCTTGGGGATTTCTTTATGATGGTATTGCTTCTTTTAGGATTCTATAGAGTTTGTGGATATTTTTCTTTTATGGGCTAGATTAGTATTATGTTGTTTGTTGGGGGTGGGAATTTTTAATTGATAATATGAATAGGATAACTTTACGCCAACATATCTTTACGTCTCTATGCATGTTAAGTCGATGTGGTTTAGTGGTGTCATTCAGGAAGCTCCAACAAGGGTGTGATGATTCAGAGGTTGACGAGTTTTCATGACAATGGTAGTGTGTAGGTTGTACTCGTATTAAGGTTATAGATCTGCAAGAGGAGTATGTGGGTGGTGTTTTTGTTTGTTGGGGGTTGTAGTGGATATCTTCTTGGCTTCGGTGCAAGCCAAGGGGTAGGTGTAAGGAGTTTGTGAGGAGTAAGAAAGAATTAAGGAGGTCCTATCCTCTATATCAAAAAGTTATCGTTATTTATTAGGGCTATAGGAGTTGAGTTATGGTTCCTTGCAGTAAGAGGAGACGTTGGTGACTGTGTATTGGTCCCCTTGGGGGAAAGGAATTTTTCATTGACAAACCATTTGCAAGTTGGGAATATATGCCACATTAAATATTCCAAGTCCAATGTGGGGCTACTTAGTATCAAGAGAGATCCCAACAAGGGAAAACTTGTTTGCATCACCACATAGCAGGGTTCGCTTCATGCTATAGGGAACTTACACCAAACCACATTCAAGCGAAGATCACCAAAGAAGAAGGTGAGGCTTCATCCCATAGAACCTCCCTCTCTGATTTTAAGGTACGGATGGTGTAACAGCCTCAATTAAAAATCCATATAATAAAAAAAAAAAAGGAAAAATAAGACCAAGGTCATGGGACACATATTCTAAGATGAATGTTGGGCAAAAACATAGTGATGGTATTCACTAGTGATTAATTAATGGCTATGGAAATTGGCAAATGCATTGGAAAATGCTATGGAAATTGGCAAAGGCATTGGTGAAGGATTTGGAAAGGAAAAGAGGCATTAATTGGCATTTTATGAAAATAATGGAAAATAAGAGAAAATGAAGGTGAAAGGTCACAAAATTGCATGTGAAGAAAATTGAAGGAAAATGAAGAAAATAGAGGCCCCAACGATAAAAAGGCTTCCAAGGATTAGTTCACAGCTTTTGTCAATTCAGTCTTTTGTCAGTTTTAGCTTGGAGCTCTGTTCTATTCTCTCTCTCACACTCATGCACACTTTGAGTTTCTTGGAGCATTGTGGCATACTTTGGATTTGGATAAAGAAGGCAAAGGAAAAGTAGGAAAGCGCAAGGGGACAATGAGATCAACAGTTACAGGGGGATTTCTTTGTAGGTATTGAGTTACATGTATGATTTCCTTGTTATTATTGGCATGCATGTTATATGCATGTGGTTATTTGGTTATGATTTGTCATTGACATGGAGGATTTCTCAGATTGACAGTTGTTTTGCCCAACCTTGCCATTTCCTAGATAGCAATGGTGTTGTGGGTTTCCCACTTGATTGATCTAATTGGTGCTCATATTCCTTATGGTTGTGGGTTGAGTTACTGGTTCATGGAACCTTGGTTGTTGTTAGGTCCCTATAATACTAGTGATTCCACCATTACTATTGGCATTGTATCCCTTATTGTTATTTTTGTGTCCTTATATTATTATTGTTAGGTCGGCTTTGGTTATATTGTGACCCCTTAGACTCCTATATGTAGAAAAGAAGTTTTCTCATTTGTATCATCCAAGAATTGTTCATTTGTGTATTGTAAAGGAGGTTGCCCCCTCGAAGAGGCTGATTTATAAGTTGTTTGATCTATCTTTTCTATCTTTTTGTGAGCTGGTTTCATAACATTTGGTATCACAACTTTGGATTCTAGGGTTTTGCTGCTCCATACAGACCATCATGCAATTTTCACTATACATTTTTCGCTACGAAGTTTCAGAAGCTAAAAAAAAACCCATTTGAGAAGAAATCAGTCTGAACCTTGGGTCCGAATTTCAGATCTTTTCTCGCTATATTTTTGGAGATATGATCTGAGGAAGTTAGGATTTTTGCAAGCTCCATAATTTCATCTCAAATAGGGCATCATGGAAGTTTCGCATAATTGTTTTTCTATGAAGGTTCTAACTCTGAAATTAAAACCCATTTGAGCCGAACTCTTGGTGAAGTTTGGGTCTGAATTTAAGATCTTGTCTCACTATATTTACGGATATATAATCTGAGGAAGTTATGGTTTTTGCAAACTCCCGAATTACATTCTAAACAGGTGACCTTGGGAAAATCTTCATAACTTTCTCTCTAAGCATCAGATTGAAATTTCGTAAGAAGCTACAAAAAGTGGACAGACTGCAATTTTTTGTTTATTGTTTTTAGGTCTGAAGGTCGAAACAATAACATGTGGCACTTTGTAGAAGCTCGCTCTACTAAAAAAGTATATAAGCAGGTCATCTTGGGAGGTGGGGCATAACTCTTTCTTGGAGAATCCAATTTCGATCATACTGGTGGCATTGGAAAGAGAGCACAGAGGGATACAATAGGTCACAATTTCAGACCTTGGAGATCCGAAATTACAGAGTTACAATCGTTTCAATATCGAGCTCCTCCAAAGTGAAAAAAGGTGTGCAGTTTTTTTTAAATTTTTTCATAAGTTTGGTTTGAAAAATTAGTTTGAAGGAATTCAAAAGGCATATTGAATCATTATTATCAATAATTGATGCCCCGAAGAAAGAAAATGGAAACACCTAGTAAGCAACCTAAAAGCTCTAGCATGACTCATGAAGAAGAGGAAGAAATGCAACATGATATATCAAAATTACGATACCAAGTGCAACAAATTTCACTTGCACAAAAAGTAACAGAAGCTAAGATGGATGGTTTAAAGAAATACGTATAAGATAAGATGTATGGCATGGAAGCTAAGATGGATGGTTTAAAGAAAGGTGTAGAATCTAAGATGAATGATGTGGAATCTAACATGGATGGCATGGAAGCTAAGATGGATGGCGTGGAAGATAAGATGGATGGCGTGGAAGCTAAGATGGAAGATTTGAAGACAAATTTGAAAAAAATTCAACAAGAAATGTTTACTAATGGCGAAAGGACAGTAAAGGAAACTCATAATGAGAACAAAATAAATGATAATCATGATTTCATAGACTCTAACATTGGATCGAAGAACCACCATGTTCCAAAGATCAATATGAGGAAGTTTGATGGCAAGGATCCCACAACATGGATACTATAGATGGAGCAATTTTTCGATCTCCATAATGTCCATAACACACAAAAGGTACGCATTGCAACTTTATATTTGGAACCAAATCAATCGATGACTTTTCTCTCATAAACAAATTGTCACTTGGGCTATTTTTACGGATGAAATGATAGCACGTTATGAGGATACAAAAAGCAACACTTTTATTAGCCAATTAATAAATCTCAAACAAAAGGGTTCAATGATGGAGCACATTGAGGACTTCCAAAAATTGAATATAAGGGTAAAATATATTCCAGAGGAGCATAGGATTGATGTGTTCATAGGGACTTTAAAGGATAACATCCAACATGAGGTTCTCCTTTGGGAACCTGATTCATTAGAGAAGGCGTTCAGGTTGGCAAGAAAAATGGAAAGCAAAATTATGGAAACAAGGAAGCCTACCACTCACAATCATAAAGATGGAAGTGTTGTTGCCCCTAGCCATCCACAACCTACAAGGTTGGCACCACAACAATAGAAAAAATAGAAAAAGGGCTTTGTTACAATTGTGATAGCAAATACACTAAAGGTCATAAGTGTGCCGAGAAGAAATTATTTTACATATATTATGAAGAGGATGAAGAAAAGGAACAAGAAATGTCAAAAGATGAGGATATACACCAGGAACAAACCCTAGAGAAAGAAGAAATGAATTTGACCACATCTTGTAATGCATTGGCTAGAATTACCACTCCTCAATCTATCAAGATAGAAGGTCATATCAAGAAGAAAAAGGTAATAGTGTTGATTGATTCGGGCAGTACCCATAATTTTATTCATTGTAAGATAGTCAAGTAACTGAATTACTTCCTATATCCAACACCAAAGTGTCAAGTGATGGTTGCAAGTGGAGGAACCATAACTTGTTCAGGAAAGTGCCATAACATCAAGCTATCCATGGGAGAATATGTATTGAATAGCCCAATGCTTTCCATTCCAATGGGTGGTGTTGATGTTGTACTAGGAGTCCAATGGCTACAATCCTTGGGTACAATAGCTTTTAATTTTCAACAACTTTTCATGAAATTTTCTTTAGAAGGAACGAAAGTTGAATTAAGGGGTATTGCAAGGAAACCGGGAAGGATAATCAACTCTAATGGAATGACAAAGCTTCTAAAGAAAGAACAACGAGGCATAATTGCACAATTATGTTCACTAGAATTTCCCACATCGAAATCATCTGTTTCTCCAAATCTCCAAAAAGTCTTGGACAATCATTCTAGGGTATTTGAGACTCCCAAAGGCCTCCCACATATTCGTGATCATGATCATGCTATTCATTTGATTCCAGGAAGTTTTCCTCCAAACATCAGGCCTTACAGATATCCATATGCCCAAAAGAGTTAAAATGAATGTATGGTTGCAAAAATGCTTGAGGCTGGTATAATTCAACCTAGTCAAAGTTCTTTCTCTACTCCAACAGTATTGGTTCACAAGAAGGATGGATCATGGCGCATGTGTCTAGATTATAGGGAGCTCAACAAGCTCACTATTAAAGATAAATTTCTTATTCCTATCATTGATGAATTATTGGATGAATTGCATGGATCAATTTACTTCACCAAGTTGGATCTTCGTTCAGGATATCATCAAATCATAATGAAAACTGAAGACATTCCAAAAACAACATTTAGAACTCATGAGGGTCGTTATGAATTTTTTCTCATGCCTT
This sequence comes from Pinus tabuliformis, assembly GCA_031772625.1. Taxonomy (NCBI): domain Eukaryota; kingdom Viridiplantae; phylum Streptophyta; class Pinopsida; order Pinales; family Pinaceae; genus Pinus; species Pinus tabuliformis. Next base: position 776,460,076 of record CM062817.1, read on the forward strand.
TTGGCCTTACCAATGCACCTTCTACATTTCAAGGTTTGATGAATTCCATTTTCAAACCCTTCCTTAGAAAATTTGTGTTAATATTTTTTGATGATATACTAATTTATATCAAGTCTTGGAAGGATCATGTTCAACATGTTGACAGGGTGCTCAAACTATTGGAGGAGAAACAATTATATGCAAAAAGCTCCAAATGTTTCTTTGGAGTACAAGAGGTGGAATATCTGGGACATATTATATCTCATGAAGGTGTTAAGGCAGACCTTAGCAAAATTAAAACCATTAAGGAATGGAAAATCCCCACATCCATAAAGCATCTACAATGATTTCTCAGGTTGACAGGGTATTATCGCAAGTTTGTTAAGAATTATGGGAGAATAGCAACACCTCTAACAACATTATTGAAGAAAGATGCATTTTCATGGACTCCAGAAGCAACGAAGGCCTTTGAATATCTTAAAGAGGCAATGTGCCAAGTACTAGTCTTAGCTACACTAGACTTCACAAAAACCTTTATTGTGGAATGTGATGTGTCAAGAAATGGAATTGGTGTTGTTTTAATGCAAGAAGAAAGACCCATTGCTTTTGAAAGTCGTGAAATCAAAGGAAAGTATTTACACAAAGCTATTTATGAGAAGGAAATGTTGGCAATACTACATGCACTTAAGAAATGGCGACCCTACCTAATGGGAAGACACTTCAAGGTGAAAACAGATCATGATAGTCTTAAATACTTTTTAGAACAAAGATTATCTTCAGAAGAGAAGCAAAAATGGGTTACAAAGATGTTGGGTTATGACTTTGAAATCATCTACAAAAAAGAGAAGCAAAATGTTGTGGCATATGCACTCTCAAGAAAGGATGAGGATGTGGAAGCATTTCTTTGCACCATTTCTATTATCCAACCAAATTGGATAAACGAAGCAAGGGATGAATGGAAGAATGACGAAGAAGTGTGGGCACTCATTCAAAAGGTATAACAAGATCCCAGTACATCTGATAGATTTAGCTAGAAAAATGATTCGTTATGGTACAAAGATCGGTTATACCTATGTAAGAATTCCCAACTCAAACAAAAGATTCTTAGGGAATTGCACACCATTCCCTTAGGAAGGCATTTAGGATTTCTAAAAACTTACCATAAGGTTAAGAAGGAATTTTTTTGGGATGGCCTTAAATCAGATATTCAAAAGTTTGTGGCAGAATGTTTGATTTTCCAACAAAATAAAGTTGAAACAATTAAGACCCCAGGTCTATTACAACCTTTATCCATTCCAAGCCAATGTTGGGAGGAGGTTTTAATGGATTTTATCATAGGTTTACCCAAGTCCGAAGGAAAGAGTGTTGTCATGGTGGTAGTTGATAGATTTACCAAGTATGTGCACTTTTGTGCATTATCTCATCCATTTAAAGCGAGTATAGTTTCTACTGCATTTATGGAAACAATTCAAAAGCTACATGGAAACCCAAAGATTATTGTAAGCGACAGACATCCCATTTTCACTGGAAATTTTTGGACATAATTATTTTCTTGTCTTGGTACTGAGTTAGCTCATACCTCATCTTATCATCCTCAATCTGATGGGAAAACAGAGATAGTAAACAAATGTTTGGAAGGATATCTTTGTTTCTTTGTATCTGATAAACAGACACAATGGTTCAAATGGTTTCCTCTGGCTGAATGGTGGTATAACACTTCCTTCCATACTGCAAAAAAAATGACCCCATTTATGGCACTTTATGGATATCATCCACCATCCATCACATGATATTTAAGAGAAAATTCTAAGGTTCAAGTAGTGGAACATCACATCAAGCATCAACAACAAGTTCTCCAACTCTTAAAGGATAACCTCACCTTGGCGCAAAATAGAATGAAACAGTAGGCAGAACAACATTGTAGTGAAAGAAGTTTTGATGTAGGTGATTGGGTATTCCTACGGCTACAACCATATAAACAAATGTCCCTCAAGCAAGCTAAGAAGGATAACAAATTATCACCAAGGTCCATACAAGGTGTTGCAAAATATAGGTACTATGGCATATAAATTGGAGCTTCCTGCAGCTTCCCGAGTGCACCTAGTTTTCCATGTGTCATGCTTAAAGAAGGTTATAGGTGACAAGCTCCCAGTTCAAACAATATTGCTAGAACTTGATGAGGAAGGAAAAATCATATTGGAACCTGAAGCAGTCAAAGAAACAAGAACTCAATAGCTACGAAATCAATTAATTTTAGAGTATCTCATCAAGTGGAAGAACTTACCTGTTGAAGATTCCACATGGGAGGATGAGAATTTTATACAAAAGAATCCAAAACTACTCAAGCGTTGAGGACAACACCTTTTTGAAGGAGAGGGGCATGTTAGGTGCCTATAATACTAGTGATTCCCCCATTACTATTGTCATTGTATCCCTTATTGTTATTGTTGTGCCCCTATTGTCCCCATATTGTTATTATTGTGCCCCATAGAAGCCCATTATTGTTATTTTTGTGTCCTTATATTATTATTGTTAGGTCGGCTTTGGTTATATTGTGACCCCTTAGACTCCTATACATAGAAATGAGGTTTTTTCATTTGTATCATCCAAGAATTGTTCATTTGTGTAATGTAAAGGAGGTTTCCCCCTCGAAGAGGCTGATTTCTAAATCGTTGATCTATCTTTTCTATCTTTTTGTGAGTTAGTTTCATAACAGTTGTACAAACTCTTTGGAAGTCCTGGAACAACTTGGGTTGAGTTACTAGTCTTGGAATCCTTGGTTGGAAAAAACACTCTAGAGCCCTTGGTGGGTTGAGTTACTTGTCCTAGAGCCTTGGTTGGAAAAACGCTCTGGAGCCCTGCAACAACCATGGGTTGATTTACTAGTCCGACCATGAGGTGGAATCACTAGTTAAGGGTTTAGGTGGTTTGGCCTCTGGAAACCATGGTTTGGTTTTTCTTGGTTTATTCCATGAGATCAAAAATTCATGCTTGGAATATGGTGCAGGGGTGATTGGATGAAAGAGAGATTTGGTTCATCCCAATCTATGGTCAAGTGGTACGTGGAAGTCCCTGACTTGGTTGGATTTCACATATGTTAATAAGATTTATTTTTCCCTCTTGTATTTCATGAGTGTTTATACTTGGTATTATGTGGCTTTGATGTTTGTTCTCTCTTTTTTATTATTTTGGTTATATGATGGTTATAAGCATGATTTCATGAAAAATTCTATTTATGGATCTTATCATGTTTTGACTAGTAAATGATTGGTTACTGAATGCATGAGATAATAGATGTTATTGCATCTATTATGAGAGGGCATTAAACCTTCTTGATTATTTTCAGATAAGTATCATACCCCTATGTTCAAATATGCTTTTATGACCTATAGGCTACATGTTCACAATGTGTTTCACGAAATGTATGTCATGGTCAGGCATGGTTAGGTCAATTTCTAGTTTTACATTAATGGCTTTGTACTTGTGTCATTCATCATTATGTAAAGTTCTATCAAGTTCTAGGCAGAAGTTTGGATATTAGCCCTGAAAAAGTGGCTCAAATTCTAGGGTCACATGCTTAGAACTGGGAAATCTAGACTGCAGTAATTGGGAAGCAGGGTTATCCATGTGACCAGAGGGTCACAGTCAGTGGCTTTTCTTGTTAAGCAAGTGACTAGGAGTCCAAATCGCTAAAAAAGAATGTTAGCTCGGGGTTTGGGCACCTGGAGTGGTTTTTTGGCTCCTATGGGTCTTATATCTCCTGAGGAAAGTCAGTAAGGTTTCATCTTGTCAACTCCATTTCCTTAATGGGATCTAGGAGGTCAAGTCATATCATATTAGCTCCTCCTCTCATGTTTACCCTGATAGGCCGATGAAACTGGGTAGATATGGGAGGGGTGGCTACAAAGTAGTATCATAACTCCTAGGTTTAACACATGGACTAGATGAGAGGAATTTGTTTTTCATGCATGCATGTAAGTTGTATGCGTGCTTGTTATGTATGCATGGTGATGGTCATTATTGCAGTTGTGTCATCTTGTAGAAGTTGATGATGTTGTTGTTGAGATGATGGACATGTTGATATGTGGATGAGGTCAGATCATTCATGGAGTTATCAGGTTACTACAAGCAGTTCATCAGGAAATTCTCGTGCATTTCCTATCCTATTACATCATTACAGAGGAAAGGGAAGAAATTTGAATGGACAGAGGAATTTGCAGTGAGTTTTGAGCATTTGAAGCAGTTGCTTACAAATGCTCTAGTTCTAAAGATTACAAATTTGGACAAAGAGTTTGTGGTATGTAAAAATTCTTACAAGAGAGGACTTGGTGGGGTTCTGATGCAGGAAGGACATGAGGTAGTGTGTTATGAATCAAGGAAATTGAATGACCATGAGTAGAATTATGTGATGCATGATCTTGAGTTGGCGGCGATCATTCATGCATTGAAGATGTGGAGACACTATCTTCTTGGTAGGAGGTTTCTTTTGATGAGCGATCACATTGGTTTGTGATACTTGTTTGACCAACCAAATCTGAATTCTAAGCAAGCTAGGTGGTTGGCTATGATCAGTGAGTTTGATTTCGATATTAGGTACATAAAGGGTAAATAGAACAATGTTGTCAATGCTCTTAGTAGAAGAGTACATGTAAATCACATAGCAGCTATGAGTTCATAAGGGACAAATTTATAGGATCAGATCTTGCAGGAAAGACAATAAGATGACAGGTACCAGTAGCTTAAGCACAAGTTACAACAGAAGGGTACAAGTGAAAAAGATGTGGATTATCATCTCATAGCAAATGGTTTGGTTAAATTTAGGGACAGGATCTATATACCGAACAACAGTGAGCTCAAGAAGCTTATCTTGAGGCAATTTCATGCTAAGTCATATTTAGGTCACCCAGGATATCAAAAGATATTGACAACGATTAATAAGTTCTACCATCAGTCGAACTTAAAGAAAGAGGTGGTAGAGTTTGTGGCAAGATGATTGGATTTTCAAAAAGTAAAAGCAGAGTGTAAGCGTTCAAGTGGGTTATTACAGCCGATTTTGATTCCAAAGTGGAAATGGAAGGTCATTTCCATGGTCTTCATTATAGACAACATGATTCTATTATGTTTGTTTTTTAGCACATCTCATTCCAGTGAAGTATAGGAATTTAGATAGTGAGGTTGCATGGTGTTTCGAAGAAGATTGTGTCAGACGAAGATGCCAAGTTCACTTCCATGTTTTGGAAAGAGTTTTTTTAGATTTGGGGAAAAGGTTGGCCTTCAATACAACCTATCATTCACAAACAGATGGACAGATAGAGAGGGTCAACATGATTTTGGAGGACATGTTGTGAATGCATGTTATGCATCACTAGAGAAAGTGGGACGAGTATCTTCCACTGGTGGATATTTTGTATAACAATAAGTATTAGGAATATTTGAAGGTGAGTCTATTTGAGGCACTTTATGGACATAGTTGTAGTATTCTTATAAGTTGGAGTAATCCAGTGAACATGGCATTGATTGGACTGAACATGTTAGCAGAGATGGAACATGAAATGTAGGTTATTAAGAAGAATTTAAAGGTAGCATAGGACAGGTAAAATAGTTATGTAGATTAGCATAGGGTGTTTAAGGAGTTTTAGTTTTGGAAACAGGTGTACTTGCACATCAAGCCTAAGAAGAGCTCCTTGAGGATTGGATCATGTGCCAAGTTGGCACCTTGGTATTGTGGGCCTTACAATATTCTTGAGAGGATTGAACTAGTAGCCTACCGACTTGTACTGCCTCTAACGGTGAAAGTCCATGATGTTTTCCATGTTTCATTTCTTAGGAAGTATGTGAAAGATGTTGATCATGTGATTGATTGGTTTGTATTGCAAGTGGAGCTGGAAGGATAATTCCTGCCGAAACCTCAATGCATTTTGTAGTGAAAGATGCTCATGCTCTAGAATCAAGAAATCGACCAAGTTAAAGTGTAGTGGGAGCACTTTGGGCCGAATGAAGCTACATGGGATATGGTTGATTAGATGTGAGCTATGTATCCTTCTTTATTTTCTAGTAGAGTTGATGTATTTTGGTATATGTTTTGATGTTGTGTTTTGTTTATGTCCATATATGCATATGTATGATGTAAATACCTCATTGAGTTGTGTTAGAAATCTCCAATAAGTGGCATGATGTTCATGATATGTTGGTTATGTCTTCAATAGTACGATATGATGTAAATGTTGCATCGAGTTGTGTTATAAAGCTCCATGGGAAGCATGTGTTTTGTTGGTTTATAGGTTTCATTGAACACCAAGGAAAGTGTTCCCCCAAAGGGCGGGGGGGTGTTCTGTAACAGCCCCGGTTAAAAATCAATGTAATATATTTAATAAAAGAAAAATAAGACCAAAGTCATGGGACACGTATTTGACGCTGAATGTTGGGAAAAAACATAGTGATGGGGATCACTAGTGATTAATTATTATATATGGAAATTAGCAAAGGTTTTGGAAAGGTAAAGAGGCATTAATTGGCATTTTATTTATGAAAATAATGGAAAATAGGAGAAAAGGAAGGTGAAAGGTCACAAAACTGAATGTGAGGAAAATTGAAGGAAAATGAAGAAAAAAGAGGCCTCAATGATAAAAAGGCTTTTGAGGATTAGTTCACAGCTTTTGTCAGTTCAACCTTTTGTAAGTTTTAGCTTAGAGCTCTCTTTAATTCTCTCTCTCACACTCTTGCACACTTAGATTTTCTTGGAGCATTGTGGCATACTTTAGATTTGGAGAAAGAATGAAAAGGAAAAGCAGGAAAGCACAAGGCGAAGGAAAAGAAGGAATGTGCAGGGGGATAGTGGGATCAACAACTACAACGAGATTGATTTACAAGTATCGTGTTGCATGTATGATTTCATTATTAGTTTTGGCATGCATGGTATATGCATGTGGTTATTTGGTTATGATATATCATTGGCATGAAGGATTGCCTAGATTGACAAGTGGTTTTTCCTAGCCTTGTCATTTCCTGGATAACCATAGTGTTGTGGGTTTCCCACTTGATTATTTTTATTGGTGCTCATATTCCTTATGGATTTGTGTTGAGTAACTAGTTCCTCGAGCCTTAGTTGGACAAACGCTCTGGAAGCAATGGAACAACTTGGGTTGAGTTACTAGTCCTGGAAGCCTTGGTTGGAAAACACTCTCGAGCCCTTGGTGAATTGTGTTACTAGTCCTGGATTCTTGGTTGGAAAAATTCTCTGGAGCCTTGTGGTAGTTGTGGATTGAGTCACTAGTCCTGGAGTCGGGTTAGAAAAAACACTCTGGAACCTTTGAAAACTTAGGTAGAGACCGATCTGGTGATGGTTGGTGATGTTGGACTGTAAGGTGGAATCATTGGTTGAGGGTTGGGTGGTTTGGCCTCTAGAAGCCCTATTTTGGTTTTGCTTGGTTTATTCCATGAGATCTCACATTCATGCTTGGAATATGGTGTGGGGGTGAGTGGATGAAAGAGAAATTTGGTTCAACCCAATATATGGTCAGGTAGTACACAGAAGTCCCTGACTTGGTTGCATTTTGCATATGTTAATAATAACTATTTTTCCTCTTGTATTTCATGAGTATTTATATTTTTTATTATGTGGCTTTGATGGTTATTCTATCATTGCTATTATTCTAGTTATATGTTGGTTATAAGCATGGTTTCATCACAGATTCTGGTTATGGATCTTATCATGTTTTGATTGGTAAATGATTAGTTATTGAATGCATGACCTAATAGATGTTACTGCAGTTATTATGAGAGGGCATTAGACCTTCTTGATAATTTTCAGATAAGTATTAGGCCCCTATGTTCAAATATTCATTTATGACCTATAGATTACATGTTCACAATGCGTTTGACGAAATCTTTGTCATGGTCAGGCTTGGTTAGGTCAATTTCTTGACTAAGTTTTGCATTAATGGCTTTGTCCTTGCGTCATTCATCTTTCTGGAAATTTCTATCAAGTTTTGTGTACAGGTTTGGATACTAGCCCTGAAAAAATGGCTCAGATTCTGGGTCACATGCTTAGAACTGGGAAATCTAGACTGCAGTCACTGGGAAGCAAGGTTATCCATGTGACTGGAGGGTCACAGTCGCTAACTTGCCTTTCTAAGCAAGCGATAGGGAGTCCAGATCACTAAAAAAGCAAGTTAACTCAGGGTTTGGGCACCTGGAGTGGTTGTTTGGCTCTGGTGGGTCCTATAGCTCTTAAGGAAGGTGAGTAAGGTTTCATCTTGTCGACTCCATTTCCTTAATGTGATCCAGGAGGTCGAGTCATATCATAGTAGCTCCTCCTCTCATGGTTACCCTAGCAGGCTGGTGAAATTGGGTAGATATGGGAGGGGTGGCTACATATGTAATGGACATAATAGATACAAGATAATGGGCATACAAGAAGCAGATTTAATCAGAATGTGCAAACAGTCTATTTGTACTAGAAAATGAAGTTTATGCTTGAAAGGGTGATTCTGGATCATCATGAATCCCAACTAGACATCATCCAATCAATGGACCACCTACATAGTCCCCTTTACAATCTCTATTAGAGGATGAAGCAAGTTGAGCACCACTTGGGCATTCCACCGAATGTTGGGCATCCTCTAGAAGGCCCACCGAACCCCATCTCGGTGATAGGCTCAAACTTGAATGTTATGGCTTGATGATATTCTATTATGTTAGTGGCTTTTCTTTATGATGTGGCTAACATATGTCACCAACTAGGCTTGCATGTTAGATTCAACTTGGAAATTTTTGTAACAATGAATCTCAACTTTCTATATCCTCATTAAAGAGATTTTTTTTTTTTAATATAGTCTAGTCTCCCATGCTAGTGATTAATTGAGAATATGTAATCCTTGTTGAACACCTTAATATTTCTAGTTAATAAAATTTCACTTTAAAAATGATATTTTATTATATACCTATTTATATAATATAAAAAATATATTGTTAATTAAATTTTGTTCGTATAATTGATAAAAAGATTATTAATTTTTTATATTAAAAATAAAATTTTTATATTAAAATATTATTTTTTAATTAACTCTCTAAAACAATATATTAAACTTTTAAAAATTTAATTTATCTTATATCAAATATACTACTTCAATATATTAAAATGTTAATTGTTATCATAATCATTTACATTTTTTATTTTTTTTTATTTCATTATTTTCTATATAAAATTAAAATATAAATGAAAATGTATCATGAGTAACCGCATCATAGAAGCTTCAATTGTAATACCCTCTCTTCCAACCTAATTATTGATTTGAATGTTTAAAAAAAATGGTTTTGACAATCTCCGGGCCTAGGCAGAGATCCATTTAACATTTATAAGGAATAGAATATGGAATCAATATATTTATAATTTATTTTAAAGTTTTAATAATTATATTTTGATAGATAAAATTTTATGAGATAAAATGTATAAATTGATATTATTGGTTTTTAAAATTAAGATGGCCATTTTAAGTGTAATCTATATTTATTATTTATTTTAAAGTTTTAATAGATTTAATTTTGATAGATAGAGTTATATGAGAAATAATTTATAGCTTGATATTATTGGTTTTTAAAATTAAGATGGCTATTTAAAGTGTAACCAAATGAACAAGATAGTGAAACTAGCCAGGCCTATGGATACAAAGAAAAAAAAAGGATTAAGAATAAAGCGTTAGATGGTTTATTTAAATTTGAATAGTTAAAGTTTATTTAAGAACACATTTAATATAAGCCTATTCATTTAATTGTTATCGCCATTACGACCAACTTTCCACTAATTTTTTAGGCACTTTCCAAGTCATTTGAAGACGAGAAAATTAAGAATGAAACTATTGAGTTTATTTGTGCTATTGTTTAACTTGAAGTTTTCATTTAATTTTAATCCAGGAATCCAATCCTTTATGACAGATTATTCTACCACCTTGTATTATAAGTAATTATATTAAAATAATTTGCATGATTAGATCCATAGATAAGGATAAGGTGTTACGGTATGTAGGCCTTGTGTTGAAGGAACTATATAGTTATCAATGTTTATATTTATGGTACCAAACCCAAATCCAAATAAAGATTAGAAGAGTAGGCATAAGCTTGGACACGACATTAGACATGGACTTGTTAGGCATATGTGATATGAGAGAAATCTATGACACCATAGATACCATGTTGATTTTTCATGGACCCTAACTCTGGTCTATGATTTATTGTTCACACCTAATCTTCAACGGTTGGGTAAACTGGAACGTGAACAGTCATCAAGAAGATGAACTGATCCGTCCCGTTTATGTATATAAATGATAGTTATCTAATGAAATAATAAATCAGTTTTCTTCTGCCCATTCTGGAGTTACCCTGGCCTGACATGATATCAGAGCACAGGTCCCAGATTCCTTGTAACTCCTCTGGCCATAACGCCTCTGTCTGAACGTTTGCTTGGCGCCTCTGTCTGAACGTTTGCCTGGCGCCTCTGCCTGAACGTTTGCCTGCCCAGAAATGATGATGCACAATTATCGACCTCGATGTCCCATGCCCAGAGTGCAACAACATTCCATTTCTTGATTTCGAATCTCTTATTGTTGGTGGAGCCCTCTCCTGTAGACTCTTGGATCATCCTCGTCTCTGCATCTTTTGATGCCATCACGCCCCACGAGAGAGATTATTGCAGAGTTTTATGTTGAAACGAACGATGAAGAGTAGGCCCTACGAGATTGAGATTGAGAACGCAGAAATTGATGAAGCCTAGAGCCGAGACTTTGGAGGTCGATTAATCGTTGTGGAGCCGAGACTTTGGTGGTGACATGGCGCCCATCGTGGGGAACAAGTAGAGCTCTCTGGTTCAAAGCAAGCCCGGCAGTTTTCCGCTCTACATCAGCGAACAGGCCTTGTTTAAGCGAGGCTCAATTTTCACAATCTAAGCTAAAGCATGTGGCCTAGTAAATTAACGTGCTTTTAAATGATTTAAACTCCCGGCTCTTACCTTTAATTGCAAAATTTTTTGATATATTTTCTGGAGTTAAGGTGAATTCACATTCGGATTTGTGAACTGAGTATAGTTTTTGAGACTTTAAAACTAATCTCGTGGTATCCCAAGAACGCTGGCGACTCCGCATACGACTGAGATGTGAGACTGTGGTGCGCAGCTGAACTGTGGTATCCCAAGACTGAAATGTGAGACCGATGCCATACCAATTTCGCCTGGACTGTAGCACTCGACAAGGCAGAGACTCCGCATGAAAAGGCTTTGCATTTGTCTTCTGCGAGGAGGTATAACGTGTCCCTTAAGTTTGAGAATGCCGATATATGACAAGAGAGATGATTTTAACTTCAGTATGGCGGTTCTGATATAGTGTTGCGCAGATGATTTTATCTTCAGTGTATATTTATGATAGCAGTTTTGGTATAGTGCTGAGCAGTTCTTCAGTGTATATTTATGATAGCAGTTTTGGTATAGTGCTGAGCAGTTCTTCAGTGTATATTTATGATAGCAGTTTTGGTATAGTGCTGAGCAGTTCTTCAGTGTATATTTATGATAGCAGTTTTGGTATAGTGTTGAGCAGTTGAGTCAAAGTATAAACGTTTGTTGAATTCATGGTATTACGCAGTTTATGTGATTCAAAGCGTTTATATATCATTCAAGTATTGCGGTGTTTTCAGAGTATTTTATATATCAAAGCATCTGTAGTATTGCATGATATATTGATATATTGAAGTGATTGAAGTGATCCCTTGCGCATTTTTTTCAAAACATAGTAGTATTGCAGTGATATGTACAATGAAATGTTGATGCCTTTAGCAAATATTAGAGGGATTTGAAGGCTGTAACGTAAGGATTTTTTAGCAGAAGTAATTTTTTACAGAATGCATTCAATCATCTCTACGGTCGGAATAGTTCTCACTGGCAAGGAGAACTATTCTGAATGGTCTCGGATGGTAAAACACACCCTCATCTACAATGAGTTGTGGAAAGGAGTGTGTGTCGGAGAAGAAGACAAAGACCCTGTGCAGCCTACATCGGATAAAGAACTTGTCATTTGGGAAAACAAGAACAGCAAAGCCTATGCATTGATCGCAGCATCTGTAAATGAAGAAGTAAGTCGTCATATTTCATCTTATTCCACTGCCTTTGAAGCTTTACAAAAGCTGAAAGAACTCTATGACTCACATTTTGCACTTGAAGTTGTTCAGCTCATGATTAAACTCTTCACTCTTGAACTGAAAAATAATGATCCTCTTGCTCTTGCATCTGAAGTAAAGTCTATAATGCATGATATTAAATCCACTAAGGTTGAGCTGGATATCCCTCTTATTGCCTTTCTCAAAGCACTCTATCCTACCTACTCCAATTATCTTGAGTCATTACAAGCTAATGGAAATCTTAAAGATATAACCTTTGACTCTCTTGTGAAAAAGTTTGCTGAAAGAGAGAAAACCTTTGGAAAGAAGACAGTCCCTGAATCTTCTGAAGAGACTGTTTGCCTTGTTCATAAAGAAAAGCATTCTGCTCAAGATTCTATAAGAGGAAGAGGTGGACGAAGAGGAAGAGGAAGATACTTCAGAGGCAGGGGGGGCAGACATTCTCAAGCAGAAAAGGCAGATCTGCATTGCATTCGCTGCAAACGAAATGGATCACATGATGCTTCTACATGCAAGCTACCATGGGACAAAATTGAGCAGAGAAGAAACCAGCAGAAAGGTAAAACTGATGACACAAACAAAGGTAAAGCACCTGAATCCGCTCACTATATTGAGGCACAATGTAACATTGGAGTAAATGAAGATTTGTTTAATTCTTCACTTGCTTCTTCGAAAAATGATTGGTTGCTTGATTCAGGAGAAACCTGTCATATGACTCATAGGAAAGATTTTTTTGAAGATTTCACTGACAATGTTGATGGAGCAGTATACTTTGAAGATCAGTCAAAAATCAAGCCATCAGGGCTTGGCACAATCAGGCTTAAATTGCCTGGTCTTCCAGACTTTCTTCTGGATCATGTTCTATATCTCCCACAACTCAAGAGAAACTTGTTGTCCTTGGTCCACATCCGCCAGCAAGGTCACTCCATTCATATGTTTGATGGAAAGCTTGAGGTAAGAAAGGCATCTGACCACTCACTTGTCATGAGGGGAATAGAAGAAGAAAGACTTCTTAAACTGCAAGGAACCTCTGCTCATGCACAACATTTCTCATATATTTCTCATCATGAAGAAGGTACACTTCCATCAAGTTTATTATGGCATGCTAGATTTGGACATTTAAACTATGACAGTCTTCGCTTATTAAAGAAAAATGGTGTTGCTGGTTTGCGTACAATTCCTAGAAAACATAAGCAATGTGATGCTTGCATTCTAGGAAATCATAGCAAACAGTCTTTTCATGATTCACATTCAAGAGCACATAGGAAGCTTGAACTCATTCATTCAGATTTATGTGGTCCAATGCCTGTTTCTTCTGCAAATGGAAATAAATATATCATGACATTTATTGATGATTACACCAGAATGTGTTGGGTTTATTTATTGAAGAACAAATTTGATGCTTTTCAAACATTCAAGAATTTTCATAAGTGGATTGAAAATGATGCACAATCTCATATTGGGTCTATTCGCACTGATAATGGAAAAGAATATACATCAAATGAATTTGAAAACTATCTTCGCCAACATGGGATCAAACATCAAACCACTGTACCTTATAATCCCCAACAGAATGGTGTAGCAGAAAGAATGAATAGAACAATCTTGAATATGGTACGATCCATGCTTTTCTTCAAAAATGTAAAGATAATGTTTTGGGCTGATGATGTTCTATGTGCTGCATATATAAAGAATAGATGTCCATCTAGTGCTATAAGAAACAAGACTCCTTATGAATTGTGGTATGGACATGTTCCTTCGGTAAAACATCTCAAGATTTTTGGTTCCACCTGTTATGCTTTAATACCAAAGGTACATAGAAACAAACTTGGTGCTAGAAGTCGTAAGTGTATCTTCCTGGGGTATTCAAACACCTCTAAAGCATACCGTCTCTATGATGAAGTAAATAAAAAGTTTGTTGTATCTAGAGATGTCATTTTTCTTGAATCATCCAAATCTGACAGTGTTGTTGAGCGGCAACTTGATCGCTTGGATAGATTCACAAAAACGAAATCATTTCAAGAGTTTGATAATTAGATTCCACATCTTGAAGGGGGGATTCCTATACTAGATCAACATGTGGAATCTTCTTCTGAAGAACAATCTCCCTTGCATGAAACTCCAACACCGGATGATCCTTTAAGTGATGTAATTGATAGAATTGGGAGAATTAATCTTGATTCAGTCCCAACTCAATCAATAGAGTAGCCTGGACCATCTCAGAAAGGTCCCCCAAAGTGGCTGACAAAGACACTTGAAAGTGTTCATCCTGATGAAATTGGAAAAACAGGAACCAGAAATACAAACCGACAAGATGGAGGTGATGTAGATAACTCTAATTCACCTGTTGATATGGATGTTACTTATGATTGTGAATTGAACTTGTCTACAGATTTTGAGCCAAATTCCTTCAAAGAAGCTGCTTCTCATGATGAATGGAAAGAAGCGATGCAGAAGGAGTATGATGCCCTCATAAAGAATGGCACTTGGAAGCTGGTTGATCCTCCATTTGGAACCAAACCAATTGGCTGCAAGTGGGTCTACAAGAACAAGTACAAAGCTGATGGCTCACTTGACAAGCACAAAGCTAGGCTTGTGGCAAAAGGTTTTGCACAGAAGGAAGGGGTCGATTATGAGGAAACTTTTGCCCCCACAGCAAAATGGGCCACCATCCGAACACTCTTTGCACTAGCTGCTCAGAACGGTTGGAAAGTCCATCAAATGGATGTAAAAACTGCATTCTTGAATGGAGATCTAAAAGAGAATGTTTTTATGTCCCAGCCTGAAGGATTTGTTGTGAAAGGACATGAACACAAAGTATGAAAACTTGTGAAGTCCTTGTATGGCCTCAAACAAGCACCACGAGCCTGGTATGAAAAACTAACTGAGCATCTTCTGAAACTCAACTTCAATCATTTTGATCTTGATGATGCAACTTTATTTGTCAAGAAAGTTGGAAAAACAGTTGTATATCTTGTGGTATATGTATATGATCTTTTAATGACAGGGAACAATGAAAGCTATATTGCATCCATAAAGAAAGAATTAGGAAAAAGTTTTGAAATGACTGATTTGGGCTATGTTCATTACTATCTTGGCATTGAAGTAACCCAACATCCAAAATCCATATTTATTTCTCAAAAGAAATACATTGGAGATTTGTTAAACAGATTTGGCATGACAGAGTGCAATCCTCTTTCTACTCCAATGGAACAAAACTTGAAGCTCACATCTATTGAAGGAAAGGAATTTGAGGATGCAACAAAGTATAGACAACTTGTAGGAAGTCTCATCTACCTCACTACTACCAGACCAAACATTTCATTTGCTGTTGGAATCCTCTCCAGGTTTATGCAAAAGCCTTGTGAGGGACATTGGTCTGCTGCAAAAAGAGTTCTAAGGTACTTGAAGGGAACTCAAGACCTTGGAATCAAGTATACACAGGTGGACGACTTCAGCTTGATTGGATACTCTGATTCAGACTTCGATGGAGACAAAGAAACTGGGGTATCTACTTCAGGATATGCTATGAGTCTTGGATCAGGAGCTGTCTCCTGGACATCACGCAAACAATCAGTTCCAGCAGATTCCACAACAGAAGCAGAATACGTGGCAGCAGCTGAAGCAACGAAAGAAATTGTGTGGCTCAGGAAAATTCTTGAAGATTTGCAGGTAAAACAAGTACAATCAACTCCACTCATGATTGATAACACCTCTGCAATAAAGTTGGCCAAGAACCCAAAGTTCCATGATCGTACTAAGCACATCAATACTAAATATCATCTGATCCGACATCATGTTGAGGCCAAAACAATCCATCTCCGTCATTGTTCCACAAATGAGCAAATTGCAGACATCTTCACCAAAGCGCTTGGAAGAGAAAAGCTTGAAAGATTCAGAACGATGCTTGGACTCACCAACATCCCTTCAGATTAAGGGGGGGAATGTTCACACCTAATCTTCAACGGTTGGGTAAACTGGAACGTGAACAGTCATCAAGAAGATGAACTGATCCGTCCCATTTATGTATATAAATGATAGTTATCTAATGAAATAATAAATCAGTTTTCTTCTGCCCATTCTGGAGTTACCCTGGCCTGACATTTATGTAGTACGTAAAGACACTAGAAGACCTTAACTAGCAACTTAGCACAATGGAACAAACCAACAGAGAAGTCAATAACATACACATGAAAATTAGGCCTAAATCTTGATCTTTATTAGTTCATTAATAAAAGAATCATATGGCCCCCATACCAGGGATCTTGGCCCTTCAGTAACCTTGATACAAAAACCATATATAGTTTGTCCTTTGACTGAACCTAGGGCTTGAGATATTCTCCTTCAGATCCTCAATATATCCAATAAATCAAATTCATACCTAAGATAGTGCCTTCAGCTCAAGGTCCTTGGATCATTGTTGTCCTTGGAAACTAATCCTTTTGCAACCATGCTACAAATTCTCGATCTACTATATTTTCTTCTTTAGATAATGTATATGACTTTTTTCTTGCAGATTTGAACTTCTAGCACTCATATCTAATTTTATTCCTATAGATTTAACCATCTAACACTCAGATTTGACTTTCTTCCCACATATTTGACCTTCCAACATTCAGATTAACTTTCGTCTTGCACATTTGACCTTCCAACACTCATATCTTACTTTATTCTTGTTATTTCATCTCATCTAAGGCAGATCTATTGATAGGTCCTTTAGCATCCCTCTCTCCACAAGTGAAAGTCCTTCTTCACTTGGGTGTCTAGATCTATCCTTTGGCCTCTTATTTATACTTTTTATGTAGGTGACTTGAGGTTTTTCCTTGTCCATCAAGAAACCCCTATTTTACTACTCAACAACAAATTAGAATTAACAAAATTACCTTAGGACCAAACCCACAACTTTAGGTCCAAACCCTAACCACTTGGGTAAATTTCCCAACGAACTCCCTTTTGGTGGTTTTTCTCCTCTCAGAAATACTTTTCAAGCTACCCAAATTCCAAAACTTATATTCTTTGTGTGTGAAGTAAAAGAGTGACATAATCTTGTGTAGCTTATGCTTAATTTAGTTTTTGGTTTCCACCTCATTTCCTAGGCATTATGCCAATTCACTACCCAATCATCTATGTTCAACTAATACCTTCCAATTGTCACCCCATGATATGTCCATCCAGTTTCCATATGATATAAGGAGATATTCCAAAGGAAATTAGGATAAAAATAATATTAGAAATAATATAATGTGGAAGTGAGGTGTGGGAGTTTAGAAATGTATTAAGGTAAAAATGACTAAGTAATAAAGAATTTGGTGTGAGATGTGTAGAGAAAAGGAATGTGTGGAGGGAAAGGTGTGTGGAGGAATGGGTTGTATGAAGAAAAGGGTGTGTGGATAAATATGAAGTGGGGTAATGTTCCACACAACTTGGAAAAATTTTAAGTGTGGGAGATATCCATGTGAATTACTACGTAAAAAGAGAAGAGGAGGTAAGGTAATTCCTGATGAAAATAATATGTAGTTGGAAAAATGAAAAATGGATAAATGATGTGAATAATGGAAATAATGATAAAAATGAAATAATGGAGATACGTGGGAAAACAATGATATCTTTAGCATATGACCTTTATTTTTTATTTCTTAAAAAGTTGGACAAAGTTGAGACATATAGATATCCAGTGAGAAGATGAATATGAGCCATTTATTTCCTTATAGTATCATTTATCTTGTTCTCTCTATTTAAAAGAGAAGCCATCATTATTGTCCTTGCTTGAATAAGATTTACAACATTAAAAACAACTAAAATCTTATTGTTTCATGATCACTTTGTTTAATGTGTGACATGATCACACATCAACATTAATCTCCAATTGTTGCACAATGAACTCCTGTGGGTTCCTAAGAATGTAAAATCATACCTAATTCCTTTTCCATTTGACTATGGAGTCATCCCAAATGCTTATTAGAAAAACATAACTGTAATAATAAAAAAATAAAAATAAAAAAATAATTAAAAAAAAAATTATGTACAAAATATACTTGCCTTATCATATTGGAGAGAATGGTATCTCTCAAGTATAAGTAGACTTCTAATGGAGCCATGTACATAAGAAATTTACATTCTAACTCCCAATTATGTTTGAATCTTGTTTAATAGGAATTGTTCCAAATAACTCCATCGAGCAATAATATCTATGCCATGGCGAAGCTACAAAAATGAATTCATGCTGAAATTCCATGTAGAATTGGATGATTGCTTCTTGTTGTTTACCAACAATCTTATTTTATTTAAAAATAAAACATACCATCCATCCATGTTATTATAGATATCCCTTTATCATGTCATGTTGATATTCCTCTTTCAACTCTATGTAATCTAGTTGTGGCCTTTAATAACCTACTGCTACAACTTCATCATGACCATTTTGAATGAAGTTTTCAAGTGCACTTAGTCGGAGTTTAGCAGGTCCATCCTTACTATCAACATTATTCTCAAAATTAAAATATGAGAGCTTAGAATTCCCCCCCATGGAGAATATGGTGAATGGTCTTCTTCTTTAATTGAGACATTACGATCATCATTTCCATATTTAGGAACACAGTTTGATGTAGATAAATCTTCATATTTTTTAATCAAATTTCTCTTCTAAATTATCCTTTTTATTTTCTTGAAACCATATTGGAAATTTTAAGATATCATCATGATTTTCATGAATATATTCTTGGTAATAATTTGAGCTCATTACATTAACTCTTTCTAATTGCAATTTTTTTCTTGCATCAATGAAAATCCTAGATTTGTAGGAAAAGCATTTTCATAGTAGCTAAAAAATGATGAAATCATATGGAAAAATTTCTCAAGGAATCTCATAAAGAACTTTCATAGATTTGAGATTGAAATTTTTTATTATCTCTTCTTCATTCATTTGTATTTCAACCATCTCCAAGAAAAGAAAATATGGGTATTTTCTTGAGACATGTTTCTCAATAGATAAATCTTCCAATTCTACCTACATTTTGATGGTTTCAAACAACAATGAATAAAACCATTCACGAACATTTCCTTGTAGTGTCAAGAAAAACAATTTGCAAATGACATCATCTTCGTGTTGAAATTGTAGCAAGAAAAGGCTCTATTTGACTAGTGCCTTATTCAAATGGAGAAAATTTGGTTTTTGACATCAGCAGGATGACTTGGATTGCAGTTAGCTATAGTGAGATGGCCTTGTCTACTAGTTAATTCATTAAATTTGAGTTTGCAGGATAGAAGTAGAGTTGTGCATGAGTTTACTACTAAGACCTGGCAATCAAGTTGAGTTATTGTGAGTTGAACTCAGTTAATTGAGCTCTAGTCATTAGTTGATTCAATTGAAGGTCGGTTGAGTATTTATGACTATTGTTAACTGTCTGATCTCCCTATTAACTTGTCAATCAACTAAAAATAACCCAATCATGCATGGAATTCAAATTTCCTAGTTGAGTGGATGAAAAAGGCACATTTGTATTTATAATTGTAAATTGTTGAGTATGTAGTTCTTTTGCACTGAATAGGTGATCAATTCCCCTTGGATTTGCGCAATGAAATAGGGAATTTCCCTATTATTTAGGAGCTTAATTCATCCAGGACTGCACAAGGAAATAGGAGGCTGGTTGAGGCTTGAATTGGATAAGTTTTGTCCATAGTAGGTTAGGAAGCAGGAGAACAATTTTACAGTGCAGGGTGTGCTTTAGAGTTGAAGCAAGACATTGTAATTGTTTCTCTTTCTCATATGAATTAAAGCAAAGCAATGAATGGTTTTTTTTTCCCAATTGGGTTTCTCTATAAAATCATTGTGTTTCTTGTGTTTTGAAGGTTGCATGTTATTGCATGTGTTTCTATCATGTGTTTTCCTTTTCGTAGAATAGTAGAAGAAATTTTTGTCTCTTGATTTTAGTTCAATTTCATTAGTAGTAGAAAAATTCTTGCAATTTCTACATGGTATTAGAGCATTAGAAGACTACATAGAAACCTTGTTCCAAATATTCTCTCAGAGAAATTTTGATTTGCATATTTTTTGTGCAGATTATCTTAAGTGTGGGAAAAATGTCTTTCAACTTATTGAGGTTAGAGTATGCACTGGAGGGAACCTCCAATTTTTGTCCTTGGAAAGAAAAGATGTAAGTTATCATGGATGATAATGGAGTATGGGAATATACACAAACTGATATTCCAAAACCAACAGCATCAGATGTTCAAACACTTGCTCAGTGGACTAAAGACACATCAAGAGCTAGGAGGATTATTATGGAGGGTGTCAGAGATTATGTGGTTTTGAACTTGCATGGAAAGGAGATTCCTTTTAAAATGTGGAAAACTCTCACATATATATTATAGAGCAGCAGTGATGCCAGGAAATTATCACTGAGAGATCAACTCGGGAACATTTGAATGTAGAAAAATGAAACCATTCCACAATACCTCTCTTGTTTCACTTAGGTTCGAGATGAACTTGGAGGAGTAGGAGAAAATGTGACTTCATATAAACTTATGAGCTTAGAACTCCTTGGCCTTATGAAATCCTAGCACAACTATCAGGATTCAGTAAATGGAAGAGACAAGCTACCAGATTGGGAGAGACTTTGGTATGATTTTGTGCAAGAAGAGATCTGAAGAAACAGTAGAGATGGTGTAACATCCATTGCAGAGGAAGAATAGTGTGCTCTAGTTGGTAAAGGAAATAATGTAAATGGTAAGAAGGCCCAAGAAGAGGCCAAGTCCAACCAGAAAAATGGCAAGAAGAAGCACCTCGGCAAAATAAAATGTTTTGACTTCCATGAATATGAATACTATGCAACCGAGTGTCTACACAAGAAATCCAGCAAGGAGCCTACAATGATAGCATGAGGAGATGCTTTGGCATCTCAATTTGAGTTAGATTTCACCCTATTTGCTTGCATGTCAAGCATAGTAAGAGAGAGCGAGTGGTACCTATATTTTGGTGCCTCATATCATATGATAGGAAACAAGGAATTCTTCAATAGCTTAGAGGAGAAGGATCTCAAATTGCACATAGAATTTGGAGATGATGGGAGGTATAATACCAAAGGAACTAGTACTATCACCTTCAAGAGGGACTCATGTTCCCATCTTCACCTGAAAAATGTAATGTATGTGCCTGGGCTGAGGAAAATCTTTATTTATGTGGTTGTTTTGGAGGACAAAGGTTATGATGTGATGTTTAGTAAGGGAAAAGATTTTCTAAAGCATGTTGCTACTAGACAAGTAAAACCTATTAGATTTAGAGTGAAAAATATCTACAAGCTAGAGGTAGATTTCGCCATGAATGTAGCTATATCTCTAGTAGTGTGGTGGGGCGATGTAGAGCCTTAGTCCTGGAGTTGAAAATATTTGGTAGGGTCCATAGGAGAGAAGTAGCAGTTGCAATATACTCTTATCATGGATCATTACCCATGTTATAGGGGCCCACAGTATTTAGTAGCAGAAGGATCAATTTTAGTTGATGCAGTCAGACCTTGAGCAACAATTTTAGACTAGTTGCAATCATATGTCAAGGAGCACAGAGCAGTATTGATATCAGTGCAGGAGGCAAAATGTAGAATCAACAACAGTGTAGTTTTCCCAATAGAAAGTGAAGAGACTAGTATGAAATAGTTGTAGCTCAGAGAAATAGATGATTCAGTATTTCAAATACTTATTAGTTACAGTTATTGTAGTAGCAACAACAATAGTGAGAGGGAGTCTTGTTATTGTACATTCCTATAGGAGAAGGATTGGGATTGTGCAGAATCCTTTTCTTGTTAAGAGGGGGTGTTGAAATTGTAGCAAGAAAAGGTTTTATTTGACTAGTGCCTTAGTTAAATGGAGAAAAATTGATTTTCCACATCAGAAGAATGACTTTGATTGCAGTTATCCAGAGTGACATGGCATTTTCTACTAGTGAAGTTAGTAAATTCAAGTTTGCAGGCTAGAAGTAGAGTTGTGCATGAGTTGATTCTAAAATCTAGCAATCTAGTTGAGTTATTGTTAGTTGAACTCATTTAACTGAGCTCTAATCATTAGTTGAGTCAGTTGAAGGTTAGTTGAGTAGTTATGATTGTTGTTAACTCTTTGGTCTCTTAGTTAACTAGTCAATTAGCTAAAAATAGACCCAATCATGCATGGAATTCGAATTTCCTAGTTGAATGGATGGAAAAGGAACATTTGTATTTATAATTGTATATTGTTGAGTGTACAGTGCGTTTGCACTGAGTAGCTGATAAATTGCTCTTGGATTTGCGCAAGGAAATAAGGCATTTCCCTATTCTTTAGGATCTTAATTCCTCTATGATTGCACAAGGAAATAGGAGGTTGTTTGAGGCTTGAATTGTCTAAGTGTTGTCCAAAGTAGGTTAGGAAGCAGGAGAACAATTTTACAGTGTAGGGTGTGCTTTAGAGTTGAAGCAAGACATTGTAATTTCTTCTCTTTCTCATCTGAATTAATGAAAATCAGTGGAGGGGTTTTTCCCAGTTGGGTTCCCCTGTAAAATGATTGTGTTCCTTGTGTTTTGATGGTTGCATGTTATTGCATGTGTTTCTATCATGTGTTTTCCTTTCCACATAATAGTAGAATAAATTTGTGTATTTTTATTTTAGTTCAATTTCATTAGCAGTGGAAACTTTCTTGCAATTTCGACATTTCGGCCACATTATGAATATCACGAGTTCTATCAAACTTAACCAAATTATTTTATGCATCCTCTAAATTCTCCAAATAGCATGAGAAAATTCTTTATGGATATATTTGCAAGGGATGAATCTTTCCTTAGAGATTGAGGGGACTTTTATACATTAATTTCTTTCTTTGTTTTTGGTGGGGGGGGGGGGGGGGGGGGGGCTTCTCCTTTTTCCATAGCTTGGAAAAATCTTGATGGGATTGATGGGGAAGGAATATTATCATGACAACATGGAAATTCCTCTTCAATGGAGTCACCATATAGATTTTCATGCAATTATTGGATATTTTAAGTAGAGTTATGGGAATCTTTTTTAAAAATCAAAATATTCAACAATGGAGTCTCCACGCAGTTCATTCTCCCAAATATTGGATGGTTCTTGGTCTTCAAGAAATTTCCATAACATATCTATACATTAGTTTCCATAATATTGAAGGCAATGTGATGTTATTTGAACAAGGTTTTTAGGAATTGAGTTCATCTTAAATTATATGGCTAGAAAGCTAACAAATCTTTTTCACAATAAATAAAAACTTGAACTAGAGAGCTTTCAGTTTCTTAATAAATTGTGATCCTTAAAACAAAGTATCATATTCTTGAAAATGATCTCCCCAATATGGTCACCAAAAATTTGCTAGAAAGCCACCAAAAATTTTTCACAGTAAATAAAAACTTGAACTAGAGAGCTTCCAGTTTCTTAATAATTTCTTATCCTTAAAACAAAGTATGATATTCGTGAAAATGATATCCCAAATATGGTCACCAAAAATTTTGATGTATTTTTTGGTCAAGAAAAAGAGTCAACCTTCTAGTTATTCTTCAGGTTTTCTTTGTGTTTTTATAGAGGTGGTACTCATCTTTTCATTCACTCAAATACTCAAAATAATTCAAAACATAGAAATAATTTAGCACATTCAGCTGTGAGTGGACCAAGTGTTTTAAAACAAAAATAAAATAATAATATCATAAATAAATATGATCAAATAGTTCATTCCATAGTACACATTCATTCATACATTATGAGGAAAGCAAACTTGAAGCAAATCAATAGACAAAAAGTAGAGAAATGGCCCAAATATTTAGAGAACTTTAAAATGATTTCATTCATTCAAAGATCATAAATAATAAAAGGAGAACATTCAAGATATTTTATTCCTCATTTAAAAGTCTTGAAACTAAAAATGGCATGCACTCTTGAAAATGACTCTCTACGAGAGTCAAAGAATAATTTTATAGAAGTTTTGAATACAATAAGTGCCTAAAGGACTTTACAAAGTCATGATACTTAAGCATGAAAATTAAAGGAATTAATCCCTAAGGATCTGGGATCAGAATCTTGTGGACCAAATAATATGAGGTTACCTGGAAGAGAAGAGAAGATGCAGCCAGGGATCGACTTTACAAAATATAAGACAATTCATAAAGTTGGATGATCAAAGACTAGGAAGCAAGAAAGGGAACTGCTTCAAAACAAGATAAAGGACACCCACAAAATTGTAGAGGGACAACTTGTGAAATGAATCTTCTCTATCAACATCCCCCTTCTAATTGTGATTTTCTCCCTTTATAATATTGTATTTGTCTTTGAAACTGCATGATGGTTGGCTTTTTCCTCTTTCTATTAACTGAATAAAGATCCATTTTGGAAATATTAAGTTAGGCATTTGTCTTCCAAGTTGGGTCTCATTCCAGATATTCTAGGTCTCCATTTTTATAAATCATTTTCAAAAATAATTTGGCGATAGACCCAAAAATAGTCATGACTATTCTTTTAATTTTTTGAGCTAATATCTATACTTTTAGCCCTAGAAACTACTCCTAATGTATTCTCCATGTTTTTTTTTCCAATGAGCTCCAGGGAAAATTTTAAGGATGGAAATTTATCTTAAAGTTTAGAAACCTTGGTGAATCCCACTAGTCCATAATATGAAATCTATAAAATGTTTGAAGATATTTTTGTAAAAATATTCAAATTTATAATATTTTATATAGTCTATATATAATTTTTTGGCGATTTTTACGGTAAAATAATTTCATTCTATAAAATTTGGGCAAATCATTTTTACAAAAAAACGGAAATTAGCGAATCTTTTTTTTGGAAAAAGTATAGAAAATTATCCCATGGGCGAATATTAGCCCCTAAAATTTTCCCTAATGATCTTTCATTTTTACAAATCGAACATCTGAAACTCGTGTTATGGCCTCTAGAATTTCATGACTCAACCACTATTGATCTACATGAAGTGACCCATCAATCGTTAATCTACTCTACATGAATATTGGTCTTTCGGTTTTTTTAATCAACCCACTCATCCCACATGAATTATGGAAGGGAGTTTATAATTATTTATAAGGAAATTGGCTCCTTATATTGTGTGAAGTAGAAAGAGCCACAAAACCTTGTGATGCTTAAAAACAGTGTAGTTTTTGGTTGCCATATCATTATTCAATCATTATGCTAAGTCATTACCCAGTAATTTATGTCCAAGTAATACCTTCCAAGTGTCACCCCATGATATGTCTAGTTGACTACCATGTGTCAAACTAATACCTTCCAAGTTCCACCACGTGATATGTCCAACTGACTACCATTTGTCATAAGGAGGTATGCCAAAGGAACTTAGGATAAAAATTATATGAGAAATAATATAATGTGGAAGTGAGCTATAAAGGATGGGTTAAGGTAAGGAATGGCCTGTGCAAAGCATTGCTAACTCATTACCCAGTCGTCTATGCCCAACTAATACCTTCTAAGTGGAACCCCATGATATGTCTAGTTGGCTAACATGTGTCAAAATAATACCTTCCAAGTGTCACCATGTGAAATGTCCAATTGGCTATAATGTGTCCTAAGGAGATATGCCAAAAGAAATTAGGATAAAAATAATATGAGAAATGCTATAATGTGGATGTGAGCTATAGAGGATGGGTTGAGGTGAGGAATGGTTTGTGCAAAGAAAAGGGTGTATGGAGGAATATGAAGTGGGGTAATGTTTCACACAACTTGGAAATGTCTAAGTGTGGGAATATCCACGTAAATTACTAAGTCAAAAGAGAAGAGTCGGCTTCCAAGTGTCAAACTAATACCTTCCAAGTTTCGCCCCATGATATGTCCAGCAAGATGCCATCTATCATAAGGATATATGTTAAAGGAATTTAAGATAAAAATAAATGAGAACTAATATAATGCAGAAGTGTGGTGCAGAGGAATGGGTTGAGTTGAGGAATGGTTTGTATGGAGAAAAGGGTGTGCGGAGGAATATGAAGTGGGGTAATGTTTTGCATAACTTGGAAATGTCTAAGTGTGGGAAATGTCTACGTAAATGACTAAATAGAAAGAGAAGAGAAGGAGGTAAGGTAATTCCTCAATGGAAAATGATTAAATAACATGACTAATGGAAATAATAATAAAAGGGAAATAATGGAGATATATGGGAAAACATCGATATCTTTGGCATATGAATTTTGTTTTTTATTTTGTAAAATGAAGGAAAAAGTTGAGACATAGGGATATCAGGTGAGAATATGAACTTGAGTGATTTATTTCTTTCTAATATATTTTCTCTTCTTTCGTCTATTCAGAAGAGACACCATCATTGCTAATCTTGCCTCAAGAAATTTTGCAATATTAAAATCGACTAAAAACTTGTCATTTTATAATCACTTTATTTAATGTATAACATAAAAAAACACATTAATAGCTTTTGTGGATAAAAAATAAATTACTCTTATGTAACAACTTCCCTAAATAAAAAAAATAAAAAATATTATTTTATTCTAAACACTTAAAATTCTGTTTAGAAATAAATCCCAAGTATAAAATGATTTAGGATTCTTCATGATTCTTCATATAATGAATGAGGAGAGTTATTTTGATATTTATAATTGAAATTTATATAATCATATATATTATTATAATTTAATTATTATTATGAATTTTGTAAAAATGAATAAATATATATTTAAGAGTATATTTTGTGATGTGGAAAGAATACCAACCTAGAAAAAGTGCCACATCCCTCACACCAATGTCAAGGAAGATCTAAAACGATATTTATACATTTATGAGGCTTTAAAGCTCTAAACGAAGCCTTCAATAATATATTAATAATTTAAAATTAAATCAAATACCAATTTGAATACCAACCTAGAGAACGTTACATATGCAATAGTATTATTAATATATTATTATTTTGAAATCAAATCAATAGCAATAACAAAGAGTGTTCCTTTGACATAAAAGTTGTTTTTAGTGGTAGCTTGAGTGGAGTTTTAATAAGTTTTATAACATTATTTTAGTTCTAGCTTGGTTGGCTGGGCTATATCAATAGACTTTTTAGCTATTCTTTATACAAGTAGACTTTTTAGCTATGTTACTAAGTTATATATTAGTAAACTTTTTAGTTATGTTTTTAGAGTTACTTGTCTAATGTGCATCTTGTTATCTTTTTATCTGTTTGAAATTGTGCTTTCAAACACCCCCATTTTATTTTGTATAACTTCGTTGCACAGTATAACCACAGCCACAGCTTTTCTTAATACATTGTTATTATGTTAAAGCTAAAACATAATAATAATTTGTGTTTAGTTTTAAAAGGAATTTATTGAAAGGGTAAAATATTTTAGTGAAAGAATAATTTCCATAAATAATGGTTAAGGATTTATATTTAAAAAATGTTATGGTTAAATTAAATAATTATTTAAGAAAAGGTAAATTAAGTATTGAAGTATTATTTTTAGTTTTATTTGTGAATGAGTTTTATATAATAAAAAAAATGTTTATGTTCATTTTTTTAAAAACATTTATTTATAGATGGGTAAGTATATTGTCTTACAAATTGACTTAAAGAAACACATAGCAATAATACATGCTAGAAAAAGAAAGTAACCCCAAATATTTAACTAAGTTCTATGTGGACAATAATTTTTAGGTCTATATGTGTTGTGCTTCTTTTTGTTCCATTTGCTCGGTGGCAGGTGTGTCCAAACACTCTAGAGAAGTTCCCATTGCTCACACCAAGTTGATGACATTAGTATCCATACAAGTTCTAGGAAGACCACTTGAGGTTGAATCAACATGAGTTTCCATAGCATTGAACATGGAAGACTCTAGAATTACTCATGAAAGACTAGAATGGTCCACCATTCTTCCATCAAAACTATGACACAACCTATTTTGACTTGGTTTCCTCAATCGACGGTCATGACACTCTACATATATGCTTCCCATTCTCTCAAACTGATAATGCGTTCACCCACTTTAATAGAACATTGGTCTTGTGTCATATGATTTTCTTATTTAAATCTCTAATTGCTCATTCCATCTACTCCATTGTTTATTCGAAGCAACAAATATGTTGGTCCCCTTAGCATTCCTTTCATGGTGTTCCACAACCTTACGAAACTCCTTCAAATTACACATATTACCAATTGCAACAATGATAGTGCACCATGGATGGATGCCCTTATTACAAAGGAAGGTTCCTATCAAGAATACCCACAATTAGATGGAGGACTGAAGTTGTCGTAAAATTTCCAACTACATGTTCCATCTTTGTTTTGGCCATATTTATTCCTACAAACCTCTCAATTATCCCACATGTGAGAACAATTGCCTCCCCTAATTCCTTATTAACAACATCATGAGAGACTTCAATAAGCTCTGAGGTAAGGCAAGTAAGATTAATGGAAACCCTGGTAGTTGATTTTACGTTGAGACATGTATGAGAGAGGAATGAAATACACTAATGACATTTACAGTAGCGTAAATATGGAGATAATAAGCCTATACCCTTCTTTATAGTAATAACATCTTTGTCAAAGTAAACTACTAGTATTCACTTTTGAATTCAATTACATTTTAAGTTAAGACATGTATGAGAGAGGAATGAAATACACTTAATGACATTTACAGTAGCGTAAATATGGAGATAATAAGCCTATACGCTTCTTTATAGTAATCACATCTTTGTCAAAATAAACTACTAGTATTCACTTTTGAATTCAATTACATTTTACGTTGAGACATGTATGAGGGAGGAATGAAATACACTTAATAACATTTACAGTAGTGTAAATATAGAGATAATAAGCCTATACCTTTTTTATAGTAATAACATCTTTGTCAAAATAAATTACTAGTATTCACTTTTGAATTCAATTACATGTTTGTTCAATAAAAAATATGATAAAATTCAATTAAATTAAATTCTATTACCGTAATAATCCTATACCATTCTTAAAAACATATTTGTCAAAAAAAACAAAATTAGTATTCACTTTTGAATTCGATTTCATGTTTAGTGACTAAAAGATATGATAAAATTTAATTTAATTTAACTCCATTACGATAGCAATAATTTCTTTTTAATTCCATTACCATAGCAATAATTTCTCACACACTCTTTATGAAGATGACTTGCTAATTTCTCACACACTCTTTATGAAGATGACTTGCTAAAATCCTTGATAATATAATAATATATTCTAATAACAACCATAATTTTTTAACTCCATTGTTTTTACGAGAGCTTCCACTTTTCCACTTTGTTATTTGTAGTGTTCCCAAGACGATAAACATACTTAATTTTTCTTTATTCTTTAGAATCATAGCATAAATAGCTATAAATATTTATAAATAATAGCATTTCATATTGAAAAATAAAAACAACTTACTTAAGATAAAACTTAAATATGTATAAATCATTTACCTTTAATTAAAGTTATTAATATATATTTATCATTATGAATAAAATGAAACGACATTTTATGAAGTACGCCACTTTAACCCTGGACTAATGATATTTTGTTTGTTTTTAAGTATACTTGTTTTGTTATTTTTTTAATGGAAAGTTGAATATTGGTGAGAATGTGCTATCAATGTGCTATCAGTACCAATATCCAAACTGGACTGTAATAGCATCTCTTCGAATCTCATGATTGAATTCAATTAAGACATGGAAACAGCAACTCACATCATTTCTAATAAATGAAGATGGTTCATATGTATGTCTTTGCCATCATTCCTAATCAATGAAGATGGTTCATATGTATATCTTTGGCAAGCTACTTTGGCGAGGGCAAGGCCCCATTTAAGATTTATTTAAAGGAATAGAACATGAAATCAACATTTTTATATTTTTTTATATATAATTTATTTTTAAGTAATTTTTTATATATTATTTTTTTATTGTATTAAATTTCATAGAGTAAAAGGTAGAGATAAGTATCATTAAAAAATTGGAATGCATTATTTATTATTAGGTTTTATTTCATTAGAGGCTATAGCATTCGCTTTACAATTAAAGTCTTTTGATTTTTGATTAGTTTGTTAAGTATCAAAGTCCTTTGACTCTTGATTAGTTTGACGAGTTTTTTAGCTTTCTAGTAAGTTGAATATTTGCATTTTTTTATAATTCAAAAATATTTTCATAATTTTTGAAAATCTTATTTTTAATTTTTTATTAGCTAAGCGATCCTTGATGTGATATAATTCCCCTAGTGGAGCGCAATTTAATTTTGGTATTTTCCCGTGCCTGACAAATCATTTTTAAATGAAAATTAGAGTAATTTTGTAAATAGACATTTCGTTGATGAGTGCTCTAACACTGACACTGATATAGTGCTCTGAGAAAGTCCTTTACGTAAGCAAGGGGGGAGGGGGCGTTATGTTGGTGAGTGCTTTGACTCTAGCACTAACGCTGGGACTCCTAGTGTGTTTATCTCTTATTTCATTTTAAACTTTCACAAATTCAGTGGTGTGCGAGAACAAGGGTATGGAACTGTGAATTTGTGTGGAATGAAGGATGTGCTAAAGAAAGGGTATGTGCGAGAAAATGGGGGTGCCAAAGGAACTCTCTTCTAGAGACATGAAATTATTTTAACTTTAAGCAGAAACTTAGTATCCAATATTTAATGAAGTATCTGGGTGTGGGAGCAAGGAATAGAAACTTTCATTTGTAATGTTTCGAATCTCCGCATGAATTTCCCCTTTGCACACTTCTTCCACATACCTCTCAACACTAAAAAATAATCAATTAATTAGAATTCTTTTCTTATTAAAGTTTAGGGCATAAAAAGTTTGGTTTATGTGTATATCGGGTGCGAAATAAGGGTGAGTGATTAACTCTCTCCTCTACTATGTCAACGTGGGCTTGTTTTATTTGATATCAGGATGCAAAGGAGTTGTGACAAAACTGCTTTGTCAATGATCCAATGTGCAGTTTTCAAAACTATGTTCGATGGCTTTTGATTGTTTAAAAATTGTATCAAAGTAGAAACAATGAATCTTGGTATTCATGGTTCCCAAATACTATGTGCATTTGTGATGTCACATTTGTGAATTAAATACTTATTATCCAATATTAAATGAAGTGTCTTTTTAATGTGTGTGAGGAAGAAGTTTTGTGTGGGAGAATGGGTGTGCAAAGCAAGGAACATAAACTTCCTTCAGCAATGTTTCATACTTCCACATACATCTTGGCGTACCTCCCTCCCGCACAACACTACATATTAATCATTTAATTAACATTTTTGGCTTATTAAAGTTTGGGGCATGAAAATTTTGGATTACATGTATATCGGGTGCAAAATAGGATTCTTCTATATGTTGTTTTTTTGTTAACTACTTCAATACCACGTAAAAAAAAATCTTATGCTATTTCTTTCAGAGGTTCAAAATGCAAATGATTTATATTCGTTCAAAATTCAGAAGTATTGTGAGAGAACGAGTGTGCAAAGCAAGGAACAAAAACTTTCTTCCAGAATGTTTTGTACGTCTACATACATTCCCCCTCCACACACTTCTTCTCCGTGCCTACCTCTCACACAACACTACATATTAACCAATTCATCAATGTTTTGGCTTATTAAAGTTTATTGCATGAAAAAATTTGTTTATGTGTATATTGGGTGCAAAATAAGGATGGGCAATTAATTATCCCTACTACTATGTCAATGCGGGATCATTTTATTTGACAAGTGGAATCAGCGAATCTTGGTATACCTGCTTCCCAAATGCTAAGTGCATTTGTGATTTCACATTTTTCATATAAATACTTATTATCCAATATTAAATGGAGTGTCTTTTAATGCATATGAGGAAGAGGTGTTGTGCAAGAGAATGGTTGTGCGAAGCAAGGAACATAAGCTTTGTTCCGCAATGTTCTGCACCTTCGCATACATTCACCTTTCACACACTTCTTCTACACACTTCCCTCCCACATAATAGTACATATTAATTAGTTAATTAGTGGTTTCGGCCTATTAAATTTTTGGGCATGAAAAGTTTGGTTTGTGTGTATATTAGTGAGAATCTTTGTATACATGCTTCTCGAATACTAAGTGCATTTGTGATTTTACATTTGTTAGTAAAATACTTATTATCCAATATTAAGTGGAGGGTATTTTTAATGCGTATGAGGAAGAGGTGTTGTGCGGGAGAATGAGTGTGTGGATTAAGGATCATAAGATTTCTTCTATAATGTTCCACACCTCTGCATACCTTCACCTTTCATACACTTCTACTACACACCTCCTTCCTACACAATAATACATATTAATTAATTAATTAGCAATTTTGGTTTATTAAAGTTTTGGGCATGAAAAGTTTGGTTTGCGTGTATCTCAGTTGCGAAATAAGGATGGGTGATTAATTGTACCCACTACTATGTCGACGTGGGCTCGTTTTATTTGATATTAGGGTGCAATAGTGGTGTGGGCCAAAACATGTACATTTTAATCTTTGTTATTTCATTATAACTATAGCCTCGTTTAACTGTCTGTGCCAATTTGAATATTTATGGTATTCCATTAGCTTATTTAGTTGGGGAAATACAATAAAATTAATGTGATGTGTCAATTTATTGAATAAATGACAAAAGGACTTATATTTATCATTATCAATGCCAATTTTGATTTTCCAATAAGCTAATTCTCTGCATAAGGATATACAAAAGAGGGGCATGTGTGGGTGACTCTTTATTCCCCCATTTTTGCTTCCCTACATGCATTTCCCCTCCACACACTTCTCTCGTATACTTCCATCCCACACGACAATTTTGAACATTATTTTCACATTATTTTACATGGATATTGTGATCACAGTATATGAGTACTTAGAATAGTGTAAAGAGAAGCTAACAAAATTTGAATAAGTATTGTGTTTGTAGTTGCATTGGCCAGGTGTTTATAATGCACTTTTTGACATGCACGTTGCCAAATCATATTTGATTAGTTCTCAAGGGGGCTTGTTACGAATGGTTTTCTCCAGATTCTTTGCTAAGCTCTTTGCTAGGTTTTAGTTTTGCTAGTTATTGGAATGAACGATAAGCAGTGTTGTGCTAGGTGTTGTGCACTTTGGTTGTTAGTGTAAGGAATATGAAAAGGAGATGTTTTCAAATAAGGGAAGATTCTACGATATATTTATCAGGTATATTGTGGTTCCTTTGTTTTGAATGTGAATGCTTAATGTTTTTACATAGTATATGTATAAGTAAGTGGGGTTGATGAGATCCACAACATAATTTGTTACAATTAAATTCCAAATTTCATTGGCGGTTATGTAAAGACCAAAAGAAAAATTTAATGTGTACAGAATGGATGGCAATCCCTTTCGAATGAATTGAAAAGTTGTATTGAGTAATGTAGGTTCATAGGGAAGATGAGTAATTGTTAATGCATTTACCATGTGATAATATTGAGTCATGTAACTTTAACCGAATTAGAACAAAATAACGGAGAAGTTTCTCCACTATTAGCTTGCTTTAGGGACATTTGCTTATATGGTTGTAGCCGTAGGAATACCCAATCACCTACATCAAAACTTCTTTCACTGCGATGTTGATCTACCTGTTGTTTCATTCTATTTTGTGCCAACACGAGGTTATCCTTTAAGAGTTGAAGGACTTGTTGTTGATGTTCGATGTGATGTTCCACTGCCTAAACCTTAGAATTTTCTCTTAAATATGATGTGATTGATGGTGGTTGGTACCCATAAAGTGCCATAAATGGGGTCATTTTTGTTCCTGTATGGAAAGAAGTGTTATACCACCATTCAGCTAGAGGCAACCATTTGACCCATTGTGTCTGTTTATTAGATACAAAGCAACGAAGATATCCTTCCAAACATTTGTTTACTATCTCAGTTTGCCCATCAGATTGAGGATGATAAGATGAGCTATGAGCTAACTGAGTACCAAGACAAGAAAATAATTCTGTCCAAAAATTTCCAGTGAAAATGGGATCTCTGTCACTTACAATAATCTTTGGGTTTCCATGTAGCTTTTGAACTGTTTCCATAAATGCAGTAGAAACTATACTGGCTTTAAATGGATGTGATAATGCACAAAAGTGTGCATACTTGGTAAGTTTGTCAACTACCACCATGATGACACTCTTTCCCTCAGACTTGGGTAAACCTGTGATAAAATCCATTGAAACCTCCTCCCAACGTTGGCTTGGAATGGATAAAGGTTGTAATAGACCCGGTGTCTTAATTGTTTCAACTTTATTTTGTTGGCAAACCAAACATTCCGCCACAAACTTTTGAATATCTGATTTAAGGCCATCCCAAAAGAATTCCTTCTTAACCCTGTGGTAAGTTTTTAAAAATCCTGAGTGCCCTCCTAAGGGAGAAGTGTGCAATTCCATAAGAATCTTTTGTTTTAGCTGGGAATTCTTACAGAGGTATAAGCGATCTTTGTACCATAACGAATCATTTTGCCAGCTAAATGTATCAGAAGTCCTGGAATCTTGTTGTAGCTTTCGAAAAAGTGCCCACACTTCTTCGTCATTCTTCCATTCCTCCTTTGCTTCATTTATCCAATCTGGTTGGATAATAGAAATGGCACACAACAATGCTTCCATATCCTCATCCTTTCTTGAGAGTGCATCTGCCACCACATTTTGCTTCCCTTTTTTGTAGATGATTTCAAAGTCATAACCCAACATCTTTGTGACCCACTTTTGTTGCTCTTCAGAGGATAATCTTTGTTCTAAAAAGTATTTAAGGCTATCATGATCCGTTTTTACCTTGAAGTGTCTTCCCATTAGGTAGGGTCGCCATTTCTTAAGTGCATGGAGTATTGCCAACATTTCCTTCTCATAAATAGCTTTGCTTAAAAACTTTCCCTTGATTGGACGACTTTCAAAAGCAATGGGTCTTTCATCTTGCATTAGAACAACACCAATTCCATTTCCTGAAGCATCACATTCCATAATAAAGGTTTTTGTGAAGTCCGGTGTAGCTAAGACCGGTGCTTGGCACATTGCCTCTTTAAGATGTTTAAAGGCCTTTGTTGCTTCCTGAGTCCATGAAAATGAATCTTTCTTCAATAATGTTGTTAGAGGTGTTGCTATTCTCCCATAATTCTTAACGAACTTGCGATAATACCCTGTCAACCCAAGAAATCCTCGCAAATTCTTTATGGATGTGGGGATTTTCCATTCCTTAATGGCTTTAATTTTGCTAGGGTCTACCTTAACTCCTTCATGAGATATAATATGACCCAAATATTCCACCTCCTGGACTCCAAAGAAACATTTGGATCTTTTTGCATATAATTGTTTCTCCTCCAATAGTTGTAGCACCTTGTCAACATGTTCAACATGATCCTTCCAAGACTTGCTGTAGATTAGTATATCATCAAAAAATACTAACACAAATTTTCTAAGGAATGGTTTGAAAATTGAATTCATCAAACCTTGAAATGTTGAAGGTGCATTGGTAAGGCCAAAAGGCATGACCAAAAATTCATAATGACCCTCATGAGTTCTAAATGTCGTTTTAGGAATGTCTTCAATCTTCATTCTGATTTGATGATATCCCGAACGAAACTCCAACTTGGTGAAGTAAATTGATCCATGCAATTCATCTAGTAATTCATCAATGACAGGAATGGAGAACTTATCTTTAATAGTGATCTTGTTGAGCTTCCTATAATCTGGACACATGCGCCATGATCCATCCTTCTTGTGCACCAATACTACTGGAGCTGAGAAAGAACTTTGACTTGGTTGAATTATACCAGCCTCTAACATTTCTGCAACCATACATTCAATTTCACTTTTTTGGAAATATGGATATCTGTACGGCCTGATGTTTGGAGGAACACTTCCTGGAATCAGATGAATAGCATGATCATGATCACGCATAGGTGGGAGACCTTTGGGAGTCTCAAATACCTTGGAATGATTGTCTAGGACTTTTTGGAGATCTGGAGAAATAGATGATTCCAATGTGGAAACATCTAGCGAACATAATTGTGCAATTACACATCTTTGCTCCTTTTTAAGAAGTTTTGTCATGCCATTAGAGCTGATTATCTTTCCTGGTTTCCCTGCAATACCCCTTAATTCAACTTCCTTTCCTTCCACAGAAAATTTCATGAAAAGTTCTTGAAAATTAAAAGCTATTGTACCCAAGGAT
This sequence comes from Pinus tabuliformis, assembly GCA_031772625.1. Lineage (NCBI taxonomy): Eukaryota > Viridiplantae > Streptophyta > Pinopsida > Pinales > Pinaceae > Pinus > Pinus tabuliformis. The sequence goes on from CM062817.1 coordinate 776,496,349, forward strand.
TGTAGCCATTGGACTCCTAGTACAACATCAGCACCTCCCATTGGAATGGAAAGCATTGGGCTAGTCAATACATATTCTCCCATGGATAGCTTGATATTATGGCACTTTCCAGAACAATTTATTGTTCCTCCATTTGCAATCATCACTTGACACTCTGGTGCTGGATATAGGAAGCAATTCAATTCTTTTGCTACCCTACAATGAATAAAATTGTGGGTGCTTCCTGAATCAATCAACACTATTACCTTTTTCTTCTTGATTTGTCCTTCTATCTTGATGGTTTGAGGAGTGGTAATTCCCGCCAATGCATTACAAGATATGGTCGGATTTATTTGTTCTTCATCTAGGCTTTGTTCCTGAAATATATCCTCTTCTTTTGACCTTTCTTTCTCCTTTTCTTCTTCCTCTTCACAATCTATGTAGAATAATTTCTTCTCAGCACACTTATGACCTTTTGTGTATTTGCTATCACAATTGTAACAAAGCCCTTTTGCTCTTTTTTCTTCCAATTGTTGTGGTGTCAACCTTGTAGGTTGTGGAAGACTATGGGCAACAACACTTCCGTCTTTATAGTTGTGAATGGTATGCTTCCTAGTTGCCATAATTTTTCTTTCCATTTTTCTTGCTAACCTGAATGCCTTCTCTAATGAATCAGGTTCCCAAAGGCGCACATCATGTTGGATATTATCCTTTAAAGACCCTATGAACACATCAATCCTATGCTCCTCTGGAATATCTTTTACCCTTATGTTCAATTTTTGGAACTCCTCAATGTGCTCCATTATTGAACCCTTTTGTTTGAGACTTATCAATTGGCTAAAAAAAGTGTTGCTTTTTGTATCCTCATAATGTGCTATCAATTCTTCCGTAAAAATTGCCCAAGTGATAAACTGTTTACGAGAACAAAGCCATTGATACCATACAAACTGATTTGGTTCCAAATATAAAGTTTCCATACGTACCTTTTGTGTGTTTTTCACATTATTGAGATCGAAGAATTGCTCCATCTGTAATATCCATGTGGCGGGATCCTTGCCATCAAACTTCCTCATATCGATTTTTGGAACGTGGTGAGTCTTCGATCCAACATTAGAGACTATGGAATCATGATTAACATTTCTTTTGTTCTCATCATGAGTTTCCTTTAGTACTCTTTCACCCTTAGTGACCATTTCTTGTAGCAACTTATTCATATTTATCTTCAATTCGTCCATGTCTGTCTTCAAATCTATCTTCAAATCATCCATCTTAGCTTCCACGTCAATCATCTTAGCTTCTACGCCTTTCTTTAAACAGTCTATCTTAGCTTCTACACCTTTCTTTAAACCATCCATCTTATCTTCTACATCTTTCTTTAAACCATCCATCTTAGATTCTGTTCCTTTTTGTGCAAGGGACAGTTGTTGCACTTGGTCTTGTAATTTTGATATATCATGTTGCATTTCTTCCTCTTCTTCATGAGTCATGCTAGAGCTTTCAGGTTCCTTACTAGGTGTTTGCATTTTCTGTCCTCGGGGCATCAGTTACCGATAATAATGCTCTACTATGCCCTTTGAATTCCTTCAAAATAAATTTTCAAACAAAGCTTAAGCAAAAATTTAAGAAAATCTACACACCTTTTTTCACTTTGTAGGAGCTCGATATGGTCTCTGATGTATCTCTGTACTTTCCAATCATCTACTTCTGAATTTGTGAGCTGTAGTAGCCCTCTATGTCCTCTTTCCAATGCCACAAGTCTGACCCAAATTGGATTCTCCAAGGAAGCGTTATGTGAAATCTCCCACAGTGACTTGCTTATAGACTAGTTCAGTAGAGCGAAATTGTACGACGTGCCACGAGTCACTGTTTCGACCTTTGGATCTGAAACACACATACAAGAAACTACAGTCTGTCCTCTTTCTGTACCTTTTTACGAAATTTCAATCCGATCCTCAGAGAGAAAGTTATGACGATTTTCCCCAGGTCACCTGTTTTGAATGTAATTCAGGAGTCTACAAAAAGACCAACTTCCTCAGATCATATCTCCAAAAATAACGCGCAAAAAGCTTTGAAATTCGGACCCAAGGTTCAGCGCCAATTCTTCTCAAATGGGTTTTTTTTGCGACTTCTGAAATGTCACATAAAAAAAGTTATAGCAAAAATGCCACGATGACCTGTTTGGAGCAGCGAAACCCTAGAATCCAAAGCTCTGATACCAAATGTTATAAAACCAGCTCAAGAAAAGATAGAAAAGAAAGATCAACGCCTTAGAATTCAGCCTCTTCGAGGGGGCAACCTCCTTTACATTACATAAATGAACAATTCTTGGATGATACAAATGACAAAACCTCCTTTCTATATATAGGAGTCTAAGGAGTCACAATATAATCCAACCAACCTAACAATAATAATATAAAGCCACAAAAATAACAATAGATGGATTCTATGGGGCACATAAATAACAATATGGGGGTAATAGGGGCACAACAATATAAATAAGGGGTATAACTACAATAGTAATGGGGTAATCACTAGTATTATAGGGACCCAACATTTTATCATTTCATTGCAAATTAATATTTTCAAATTATAATTTCTCGCTTTAGATTTCCCTATTAAGTTAGCATTCTTCAATTTTGGATTGTACTTCTAAGTTGTCAATAATTTCTTTGGTTGGCTTTCCATTTTCGTTGTTGTAATTTTTGGATTCTCCTCCACCCTTGGAACCAGCTTGATACCTTGACCTCTTTGTCTTCTTCTATCTTTTTCCTATGAATTCAATCGATGTTGTGGCCTCTTGGACCTAGGAGTCACTCATACTTTCTTTCTTTATGCGGACTTTGTTTTAATTAGAGAATTAGGATTAATTCCTATCTATTAGGCTTGGTATGTCTTCTATAGGGATGTCATCCCCTTCCCATGGATATTCTCTGCTCTAGTTTGTTTCTTTTGTTGCCTTGTTCGTGCTCTCTAGAACCTCCCTCGCGCCATGCAAGATAGAACATAAATGGTTTAGCCAATAGTTTGAACTTGTGGATTAAAAGGGACAAAGTCCCTCAAACAATTTCCACTTCAACTTGCAACAAATGCTTATAGAAAATTGAGTCTCTCCAACTAGATATTATAGAAATCAATTGGAAATTGCACCAGTAGATGACAAAGTCGATTACCCTCTCCAAGGAAATTCAAACACTGAAAAGGAAATTATCCCAACAGGATGATGAGGATGATGCTCTTGTAAAACATCTCGAATAATTAATGGTACATCGCCCAACTGGTGATGATTAGACTACCAATAGTGGAGCTTCCATTTAACATGTCGGAAGACTATTGATGGATCTTTCGCCACGACCTTTATCATGTCCTCTCACTATAAGTGTATTTTTATCCTCAAATAATTTTGCAAAACATATATGATTCCGTTAGTGATAGTGTAACCCCCTCCTCCCACATCTACCCAAGTAACGACCAACGAGGATAAACATGTGACGAGAAGTTATTATGATATGATTTGACTCCCTATGTGTTAGTTGAGGAAGTGGAACCAATAGAACACATCACACAGACCTACCACATCAGCAACAAAACTCCTAGGAGCCATCCTAACCACTCAAATAACTAGCCCCTTAGACCAACTAAAGTTTTAGTACCCCTGGATGATCACTTGATATCGACCAGCATGTATCCAAGAGGCTCCAGACAATCCCACAACATGGGAAAGCGAGTCTCTAGGGACTTTTTTCCCTAGTGTTGTGCCTGCGACTCTAGGATTTGTGCCACGTTTTAAAGCCTAGAGCCCAGGTCACTGCCCAGAACTCAATGACACCTTCAAAAATGAAATTTCATAGAAGAACAAAGTTATATCTACAAAAACATTGGCAAGGACTAGACTAGACCCCTACTAGCCATGACAGGAATTTCGTCAAACATGTCACAAATATGCAATCTACAAGTTTAGTCAACATATTTGAGCATAGGGTTCTCATACTTATATGAGAATCACTAAGAAGCATTGATTCCTCAACATGTTAGTTGCAATTTCATCTATTAGGTCATAGATACACTTTTCATTAATTTACAAGTAAAAACATGATGAGAGCCATACATAGCCACTATCATAATACGTATTCATAACCAACATAATAACAACAGAAATACCAAGGAAAAAATGGATATATAATCCACATAGAAACTAGTATAATCATGAATTAACAAGGAGAAATAACCTATATTAATGATGCAAATACTGACCAGGATTGGGACTTCCACAAACCACCTGACCATAGACATGTCTAAGCCAAATATCTCTTCATCCAATCACCCACGTGCCATATTCCAAGCATGAATGTGGGATCTCATGGAACAATCCATCAAAACCAAACCAGGGCTTCTAGAGGCCAAACCACCTCAACCCATCAAACAGTGATTCCACCTCACAGTCAAACCTGTCTTCCAGGACTAGTAACTCAACCCACGACTATTGCCGGGATCTAGAGCATTTGTCCAATGAAGGCTCCAAGACTAGTAACTCAACCCACAGCTGTTGTCGGGCTCCATAGCGTTTGTCCAACCAAGGCTCCAAGACTAGTAAATCAACCCACCAAGGGCTCCAGATCGTTTTTCCAACCAAGACTCCAGGACTAATAGCTCAACCCAAGCTATTACAGGGCTCCAGAGCATTTTTCCAACCAAGGTTGGACTAGTAATTCAACCCAAGTTGTTATATGGATTCCATAGAATTTTTCCAACCAAGGCTCTAGGAACTAATAACTCAACCCAAGCTAAAGGAAACATGAGAACTAACCAGAAAAACGAAGGAATGAACCCACAACACCATGACTATCCCGTAAATGGTAAGGATATGCAAATCCATTGTCAATCCAGGAAATACTCCATGCCAATGATAGATCATGACCAATAAACCACATGCATGTGACATGCATGCCAAAACTAGTGAGGAACACATACATGCAACTTGGTACCTGCAAGAAAAACCTGCTTTAGTTGTTGATCCCGATGTCCTCTTACGCTTTCCTTCTCTTCCTTTTCCTTCTTACTCCAAGCAACCGAGTATGCCACACTCTCCAAGAGTGCTCCAAGAAAACTCTAAGTGTCCAAGAGTATGTGAGAGAGAGAGAGAGAATAGAATGAGAGCTCCAAAACTAAACTGACAAAAGGTTACATTCACCAAGCTGAGGCCAAAAGCTTTCCAACTAATCCTCAAAAGCCTTTTTATCAATGAGGCCTCTATTTTCTTCAATTTCCATTATTTTCCCTCATTTTCCTCCTCACATGCAACTTGTGACCTTTCACCTTCCTTTTCTCCTAATTTTCATTATTTTCATAAATAAATGTGCCAAAAATCCCACTTTGCCTTTTCAATGCCTTTGTCATTTCCTTTGTCAATTTCCTTATCCATAATAAACCAAATGAACACCTACTAGGATATTTTACCCACCATTCATCTTGGAATACATGTCCCATGACCTTGGTCTTCTATATTTTACAAGAATTTGTAACCAGGGCTATTACAGAACCATCCCCCTTAGGGGAACACCATCCTATGTGTTCAATGACACCTACAACCAACAAGACTGCTGAAAAGAAAACATATTTCCAATGGAGCTTTATAACACCGCTCATTGCAGTGTTTACAATGGCCACTGCCTAAACATGACAATCATACCATTTACTGGAGCTTTATAACACAACTCATTATGGTATTTACAATAACAACCACATATACTTAAGCATATTTTCTTTAACCAACAAATAACCATATTGTCTGTGGAGATTTACAAACTAGATTGATACAATATTTAAAATAATATACACATATGCACATTCTCTTAACAAACAAATAAAAGGATATGATACCCACATCAATCAACAAGGGAATCCAGAGGCTCAAACCTCCACCCTCAAAAGTAGTATGATGATTCACCTCCTTCCCAGGAAGTCCAAAATCCATTGTCAAAATCAAAGTTTGCATCCAATGTCTAGCACTACAATCTTGTGCCACTTTCCCTCTTAGTGAATAGATACTGGCTCGTTGTTCCAGGGCACACTCCCAATGTGCATCTGGTTCCATTTAGCAATGCTAATGATCGAAAAAAATCCATCCCTAACCTTCACTTCTCTGCTACACAGTCCCTTAGCAAATCTGGTCACCCCTTTTGTGCAATCACTCACCTTCCAAGTTCTGTTGGCACCACCATCCCAGGTAGTCCATCCCTCAACAATGTTTCCTCGCATCAGAAGGTCCAAAAAACAAGGCCTATCTGTTATAGACTTTTTTGTGCCTCGCGTCAAGGAGCATGGAATGTCAATAATTACAGGGATCCTCAGTCCCTAAATATGTTGTTCTTACCCCTAAAAGAACAAGGTCATCAAACAACAGCACTTCCAATCAGTTCTCCACCTGAAAACACTTCAAAACAGGCTTATTTTGGATCATGTCAGCTGCTTAACTGAGCATCTGCGCTGTATTGCAACTGTCCCACTCTGTACCTGCGCTGGAAGTCAAAAACAATGAAGGCTACCTGCGCTGGGCGAGATTGGCCAAGTGGCACAGTCATCCTGCAAGGTGTCAATTGCCCAGGAAGCTTCCAAAATGACACTTGGTTCATGAGATTCGCCCTGTGATGAGTAAGAGGTACTTGATCACCATGTGTAAGCAAGGATCTCCAAGTGGACACACGAACTGAAGATTAACTGAAGATGGAGAGGACACTAGTCAGCTATATGCCAGCCTCCAGCTGACTCATCCTTTCCTCTTCCCTCCTATATATAGAGCTCTTCTATGAGGTCTAAGGAGGCTGGAATTTTGTATAAGCAAGGAGGTGCTGTTGGTATACTGCCAGGATTATTGGGTGATTGTTTTACTAGAGGTGAAGAAGAGAGTTCTTGCTGCCGAGGAGGTGCTGCTGGATTGGGGCCAACATCATTGGTTGTAACTTCCTCTGGAACCCTGTTACTTTCTATCAATAAAGTTTGCATGTTCTTCTATATACTTGTTTTACATAGATGCTTTTGTGTTTACATGTATATTTGATGCAACCTAATCCATGCTTCAATTATGATTGCTTGTATCTCATAGTTTGCTCCCTTTTGTTGTGCAGATTCTGTGTGTAGCTGGATCAGCTTGGAGAGTAAAGAGCTGGGAACGGGATACAAAGCGAGAAGGACAAGGATCGACTAAGCGCAAGACACCAGGTTGGTTGATCCTCTTTCTATTCTCTCTGTGCTTTCATAAAGATGAACATGAAAACTTTGTCATTCAGTTGTTGCTAAAGTCTGTCACCTTTAGAAAGGGTTAGTGTCATCCGCATCGGATACTTTTCCCCACAACAAACTGGCGACTCCGCTGGGGAGATCCTAGTATCTTGTTGTTGTAGTATTTTGCTATTCATTTCTTGAAGAAAGGAGTACCGAATCGAAAAGCTTTTGACTCTATCAAAAGCGAAGTAGAGGGTTTTTGCTACTCTTGCTCCTTTGCTGAGCAAATTCAAGATTTAAAGAGCTAATCTACAGATGAATCCTTACTCTTTGTGATAGATCTTTATCCTCTTGATCATCCCTTAGCCTGTACTTAACCCATAGCATTTTATTTCAGTCAAAACAGTACATTTTTGAGCTTTTTATGACCCGGAATTCTTAGCAGACGTAACTCTCGTAAGTCAGTGCAGGCTGTCCACAGGCAGTCTGCATTACAGCGCAGGTGCTCCCTTCAGGAACTGCGCTGAGAGTGAAACTGGCAGACCAGTGCCTGCGCTGGTCCAGTTGGCCTTAGTCTAGCTCAGCTCTTCCTTTGTGTCTTGGCCCTGTTTGCACTTGTTTTTGGCTGATTGCTTGCTGGTTATTGTATTTGCTGTAGACCTTATCTCCTTGACATTATTCCGCCTCAGTTGTGTGATGAAATTGTAAACGTTCTTTCAGTATTTCTTGTTTCAGTTACAATTTCCCATTGTGAAAAGCGAACCTAGTAGCTGTGGCCTCTTAGATTGCGATCTTATGAGTTAGTGTTATTGCTGTTCATAGCTGTTTTGGATTGGTTTGCTTCTCACTTTATGGTTTGAATCTATACTTTTCCTGTATTTAAAACAAGTCTTTCATAAGGTGTTCTTTTGATTGTGGACAAGCTTGTTTATTTCTACTTGAAAGTTGATTCAAAAATCATACAACAATTTCCTTTTGTTAAGCATCAACATTAAGGATAACGAAAAGAAATACATGCATTGTGCATTTTGCATTTGACTGTATGCTTGACGATTTAGGAAAATGTGCATTTTAGTGTGTGTTCTTTGATCTGTGGAAAAAATTGTGTCTTGCTCTTTCCTCAAGTAGATTAAGGTTTTCAAAGTTGAAAGATTGAAAAGATTTTGCTTCTCATTCTTAGATTGCATATAGGAAGTTGTATATATACATCTCGTGGCGAACCTGAAAGGCAAACTGTTAAGGAAGATCAACATTAAAATAAACTCAATTTACATAACAACGCTTTGGAATTTAACGCAAACATCTAGAGGTCTAGGTAGAAACGTGTTCCGGCGTCGTTAAACATAGTGACTGTCGATCTCTACGAAGGTGGGTGATTCCTCCTGAGAGTCGGTGGCACTAACACGGATTTGAGCTCCCGCGTACCGTCGCGTATATTGGGAGACCCCTATAGGCTTTTATCCTTTATCCTTAGGAAACCGTGTCGGCCGCCCTACTGATCGCGATGCAGTGAACACAGCATTCACGAAGATCGACCACCCGTACCGTAAAACGTATTCTGTGGTTTCGCGAAAGGTTTGGCACACCCTCTGCCTAGATCTCCAGAGCAGTTTCTTTTGGTCTTTTTCAAACTCTATAACTGAAAAAGTCCAACCGAGCATTTGTCACTTCGGGCTCGTTAATACATCGAAGGCGACTAGAGTCATCTTTAGCTTTTTCTCGACTCTTAAAACATGAAAAAGCAAGTTTGTGTCTAAAAGCGTCGTTAATAAAATTTATTTTAAGCGGAATAATCATCACCCTTCCCGCGTTGATCTTCGAAGTTAGTCCACCACGAGTGGAAGTTCCTGTAGAATCTCTAAGAAATCTTTTGGATAGACTAGATATGTCTGAACAACCGTCGACATCTAGGATTGTGTCGTCCGACACAGCAGCAGCAGAGGCTTCTACTGCTACTCCAACGATGTTCGCTGGTATACCATCTGTCCCGGCAAGTTTTCAACAACAAGCCGGAGTCCCATCAAGGACGATGACATGGTTAGTTCCTATTTCTTCGTCCGGATTATCATCTGGTATTTCTTATGTTGAAACTCGCCAAATTGATCCATTTGGAGGTCAACCTGGGCAATCGATCCCCTTGAGTTCCGGATTGATACCATATGGGGGGCAGTATGCCTTTTCATTACCTCCTCCGGGAGGATGCCCATCCGTGAGTTCACAACAAAGTTCAGGTCAAACTGGAATTACATCCAACGGTTGGGTACCAATACTGCCTCAACAACCAGGAGTTGTATATTCTATGCAACCAGTCCACCCTGTGTCGAATATTACCACCACACCTGCTATGGCGAATGTGTCGCAAGTACAAGCGTTACCTGTTGTAACACAACAACCTCTTGGCTCAGCGACTCAATCACAATCTCAGGGTAGTGCCTCCTTATCTGGAGCGACTCAGGCCCAAACAAGTACTGTGACTCCTCATCCTGGTCAATCATCCGGTATTGGTCAACAGCAAATGGTCCAACAACCAGAGCTGCTTCAATCTCAACAACCGCCTTTCCAGCAATCATATCAAGGACCTGGGCAACAAGTCTTTGTAAGTAATGGGCAACCATACTATAATGGTTACACCCATCAACCTTGTCAAAGTTGTCAGCATAATGCTGGTCTGCAAAGACCCATTGCTCAGGCGATACCATCTTATCCTGGATATGCTTCGCCTAACCTGAACCAACAGTTGCCCTTTGTAGCAACTCTAGAATTACCAGATCTAAACCGGCTGACGAATGATCCAATTGCTTATGCCCCTTGGTGGCCAGCGATTCCACACAAACTTCCATCAGACATTCCTAAATTTAATGGAAATCCTGGTGAAGATCCATCGAATCATGTGATGACATTCCATCTATGGTGTTCATCAAACACCCTGAATGATGATTCGATAAGACTTCGCCTCTTCCAGAGGACATTGACAGGTCCAGCGGCTAAATGGTACATTGAATTGCCAAGAGCCTCTTTCGACAATTTCAGCTCCTTAGCCACGACTTTCTTAACCCATTTTCAATTACCGATAAGGTATGAAACAGGAACAGAACTCCTTACCAACTTCAAACAGACAACAGCCACTCACATATCTGATCATATACATGAGTGGCGTCGTCGTCGCAGAATGGTGAAAACTTATGTTCCAGATCAGCTATTAGCTGAGTGGTTTATAAAGTCGCTACTTCCTGCTATAACGGAAGATGTGGCCAAAGGGGGAGTCGTAACAGAGGAGCAAGTCATTGCTCGTGCTCAATATTTAGACTTAGTATATACTCAGTCGGGCACGCTCTACGACAAAATACCTGACGCCCCTAGACCTGAATTTTCAATTCCTCCCCCTCCTGGATCGAATACTAACTCTCACACCAGTAATGGCGTGACTGGCAAACGCAAAATTTCTAGTCAAAATGCAAATGAGCGACTTCTTACCTCAGAAGTAAATGCCATGTCGACTGACAAGGGCAAACAACTGAAACAACCAGGGGGCAAGAAGATAAAGAAAAGGAAAGGGAGGCCCCCGACAGGGTGTCATATATGCGATGAGGATCATTGGACGAAAGATTGTCCACATATACCTGAAGTTAAGAAACTCTTCAAGAGTTCAAAAACCCCAGCAGTATTGACTGATCCGTTCCCTAATCCAAGCCAAAATCTGGTTGCCAATCAAAATGCTTCCCGATCCCAAGTGCTTATGTTGTCCACCTCAAAGCAGCAGAATAATGCTTTGACAAGGAATAAAGGTTACCGGAATCCACAGAGGTCGAATAACAAGGCTGATAAACAACCTAGTAGTTCGACAACAACTTTGAACGAAGTTGTGCCACCCATCGTTCCTAAGCCAATAATAAACTCGCCAAAGGGAGTAGTACACAAATCGACATTTAATCCTCGTGAAAAAATAACACAGGATTATAATATAATAGAGGACCTGACCCAATCGTCATCCGCTATGTCGACACTTGAGGTAGCGCAAAATTGCACCTCCCAAGAGCAAGCTTTATTATCAGCTATAGGTGGGATTGGCCCAATGGATTCCAATCTTGTGGCCTTTGATCATAAAGGATATGACCCTAAGTTACCAGCTCAACAAGCTTTCCTTATTAAAGTGAAAGCCCTCAACAAAACTGTTCATCGAACAATTATTGATGAGGGGGCATCTACATGTCTTATGTCGATGAGTTGCTGGAAAAATTTAGGCTCACCACCCTTGTCGAAATCGTCAACGACGTTAAAAGCATTTGATGGACGATCATACACTCCATACGGGATTTTAAGTAACTTGCAAGTTGAACTGGGGGGCAAAACAGTAGAAGTTGATGTTGAAGTAATCGACGGAAACGTCGATTACAACATCCTACTGGGAAGGCCTTGGATATATGCCATGGCTGCAGTTGTGTCGACCTACTTCAGGAGGATTGTATTTCCTTTCCAAGGAAAAATTACAATCGTCGACCAACAAACTTTTCTCCCCAACAGTTCTCAAGTTACGGGAAGCAGCACAATGATCCATGAAAGTAATCAATCACTCCAAAATATTGGAGTAGGTCTCCAAAAAGACCCTGCCTTAATGGGTACTTTTGCCCTACCGCTGGCAGGTAATCTGGCGGAAGTAGCCACAGTGGAAACCTACAATATGAAATCTTCCATATCCAACGGATTCAGAAGGTTCCTAAATATTTTGTCAGCATGGATCGTCGCCCTAATGGAAATACTGTAAATACAGTGGGCTCCGAGGACGGTTCTTATCTCGTGTCAACCTCGTTAAAAAATGAAACAAGAAGTCATGAGGATAGTTTTTTTTATTCTTCTCAACCTCTTTAAAAAATGAAATAAATCCCCTTTTCAAAATTCAAAGGTAAACCTTCATTCCAACCACCAAGTTGAATGCAATGAAGCTTGGGGGGCACCCTCCTTTGACATGCGTCATTATGATGCTGGGGGCATGCAAATCATCGAGCAGTTTTAGCACATAGTTCATGCTCGTTAAAAAATAAACGCAAGATCCGAGCAGTTTTAGCACATAGTTCATGCTCGTTAAAAAATAAACATAAGGTATGAGCAGGCTTTCCTTTAGAGTTCAAGCTCATTCAGAAAAAATGAACTGGTAAATAACCTTTTGAGATCGTAAATTCATCAGCCATAAAAGCCTTGGTCGTGTTTGTGCACCGTCACCTCCACTGTTCATTTGGCCGATCATTCACCTCCATTTGTGTGTTTACCTCTTTTGAGAAACAGCTGCGAAGAGTGATTTCACCTAGCCATCCTTGTGACACTGCCGTGATTGGAAAATTCCAACCTGTACCTGGAATCTGCTGCTATCCCTGTTTATCACTCGTTCCTCAAAAGACGAGTCTTCTTTGAGCTCTTTTCACTGACTCGTAAAATATGAAAAGTTTGCCGAGTTTTGGCCTTCCAGCTCCTTAAACGACCGGAAGAGCTATCCCTCCTCTAGATTTTAATCTTTTTGGACCTGAGGGATTATTGCACAAAAAGATCGAGCGCTTGTTTTGTTCGGCTCGTTAAAGTAATCGAAAATTCATCCCTTCTGTATTGTTTTATACTTTTTCGGACTTAAGGGATTAACTGACGAAAAAGGAATTATGGAGTTAACTTTCTGCACCTTTTCAGACTCTCTAAAAATGAAAAGGACCGAGTTATCCTTGTCGTTAGACTCGTTAAATTCATTAAATAGCGACAAACTTGTCTTTAGACGAGAACGAGTTTCCCTATCGCTAGGCTCGTTAAATCATAGCGATGGGCTTGCCCGAAGGGCAGGTTATAGAACAAGCATATGTTATCCTCCTCAAGCTTGACAAAAATAAAGAGGTACTGGTCAGAAATGACTGGGGAAAAATTGGGAGAACATCAAAGTTTAAAGGTAGCAAGTCACTCTTGGACATGACACTTTTCCTCCGTACCATATCGGGTTGGGTTGTTTCATTCACCGGTCTCATCACCATGGTCCTCGCCACACCATCCACATTTGGGGTAATGCTACCGATCCATCGCATCAGTGTCGTTATATGTTCAAGAGGGGTCATTCTGGAAGTGTCAACCGTGTCCCATCCACTACCATACATTATCCTTCATCCATTCATGATCGCCACCCTGAATCATATTTCACAGTTTGTTTTCACCTCCACTAAAGTCATTAGCTCCGTTCCGTGTCATTGATGTGGGATTCATTAAGGCCCTCCTTTGACGGATCGCTTCTTGTCGACTTCAGCTCATTATCCAAGAAGTTGATCTAGGAACAACCCCATCAGTACTTTGAAGCTTGCATGCCTCAATGGCAAGTTTCTCACTTCCGGCGACAGGTATACATCAATGACCTTCGACCAGAAGATTTTGCGTGGCGTTCGACGCCAAGTCCTTTTTCACGCCACGTGAATTGTACTGCAGTACCTTGAGGGTCATCGTCATTATTGGTGATTCCTCTCGCGCTTGTTAACGGTTTTCATTATTGACCGGTAATCAAGCGATGTCTTTCCATGTTCGACTTCAGCGCAATTCTCACATGGATCGACTTGTACTTAGAGTGAAGATCGAACGAGTTTGAAGACCCCGGATCTAGTTTCATCCATCCGGGCTGCGATATATATTCAGGAAATATAAAAACATTTGCCATGTACATCATTGCAGCAGATGATCATCCTATTCAAAGGATGATAGTTTCAGCAGAAAATTATCAGTCTATCTTCAGACGATCGTCTGTCATATGTACCAAAATGTATTTATAGAAAGCTGAGCATGGGAATGCCCGCCTCAGCTAGATCATGAGAATAATGATGAATGAAAAATAATGTATTGTATTGTATTGTATTACAGGGCACTCTCCTCAGCACTGGAACGAACTTCGGATCCTCTAGCTAAAGCATTTCACCCGATAAACGGCCTCATACTTTAGGGGGCAACTGTTATAGACTTTTTTGTGCCTCGCGTCAAGGAGCATGGAATGTCAATAATTACAGGGATCCTCAGTCCCTAAATATGTTGTTCTTACCCCTAAAAGAACAAGGTCATCAAACAACAGCACTTCCAATCAGTTCTCCACCTGAAAACACTTCAAAACAGGCTTATTTTGGATCATGTCAGCTGCTTAACTGAGCATCTGCGCTGTATTGCAACTGTCCCACTCTGTACCTGCGCTGGAAGTCAAAAACAATGAAGGCTACCTGCGCTGGGCGAGATTGGCCAAGTGGCACAGTCATCCTGCAAGGTGTCAATTGCCCAGGAAGCTTCCAAAATGACACTTGGTTCATGAGATTCGCCCTGTGATGAGTAAGAGGTACTTGATCACCATGTGTAAGCAAGGATCTCCAAGTGGACACACGAACTGAAGATTAACTAAAGATGGAGAGGACACTAGTCAGCTATATGCCAGCCTCCAGCTGACTCATCCTTTCCTCTTCCCTCCTATATATAGAGCTCTTCTATGAGGTCTAAGGAGGCTGGAATTTTGTATAAGCAAGGAGGTGTTGTTGGTATACTGCCAGGATTATTGGGTGATTGTTTTACTAGAGGTGAAGAAGAGAGTTCTTGCTGCCGAGGAGGTGCTGCTGGATTGGGGCCAACATCATTGGTTGTAACTTCCTCTGGAACCCTGTTACTTTCTATCAATAAAGTTTGCATGTTCTTCTATATACTTGTTTTACATAGATGCTTTTGTGTTTACATGTATATTTGATGCAACCTAATCCATGCTTCAATTATGATTGCTTGTATCTCGTAGTTTGCTCCCTTTTGTTGTGCAGATTCTGTGTGTAGCTGGATCGGCTTGGAGAGTAAAGAGCTGGGAACGGGATACAAAGCGAGAAGGACAAGGATCGACTAAGCGCAAGACACCAGGTTGGTTGATCCTCTTTCTATTCTCTCTGTGCTTTCATAAAGATGAACATGAAAACTTTGTCATTCAGTTGTTGCTAAAGTCTGTCACCTTTAGAAAGGGTTAGTGTCATCCGCATCGGATACTTTTCCCCACAACACTATCCCTACCTTAAAACCATCATATTGGACATAGCATGCTCATGACAATCAATGGACACTATTGGGTACTAGTGTCCCACAATGGCCCTCCTCCTAAAGTGCTTTACTGAGATATTTTTTGCATGTTCCAATTGCTTTTGTTGTTACCCCTAATGCTTGTCATCAATTTCGACCACCCAACCAAGCATTTCATGCTTTCTTGTACCAAGCACATAATTTCCATTAGATTCAAAATAAATTGAATAACTTCAAATCGTACCTCATTGGTGACCCGTCAATAAGGCACACTTGCAATTTCGTTCGTTTCCTGTCACAACAAGTCAAACTATCATCTTTGACCAAATCATCATCTATAAACATATCACATCAAGTTAGCTCATAGCACAACCATCATAGGTCAAAATCATAAATGACATGTAACCATCATAACTAGAATCATAAATCGCATGTCATCATCATAGACCATTATCATAAATCACATGCATAATAAAACTAAAATAAAATACTAATACTTATCCTTTAATCAATCCTTAGTTTCTACCTTTGCCCTTATTTCGTATGCACACTGGATCTGTTGCCACACCCGAAAAACACCTAGTTTCTTCACATCAACCATGTGCACATACACATAGTGTGCATCACACACATCAATCCACACACGACATACAACACCATGCAATACATGCACCTACATCTGACATAACACACATAGACCTACACCCAGTGTACAACACAACACAATACATACTCCTACATTCGGTGTATACCACAACACAACACATACACCTACACCTAGTGTACAACACAACACAAATACATACATAGAGTACAACACAATGAATACATATGTCATGATACCACGACTACACAATCCACATACATAGTATCGCATGCCCGCAACACAACATGTACAACATGCGCACAATACCACATGTACACCAGTACCATATGTGCAACATGTACACAGTACCACTTGTACATAGCACCACCTACGCAACATGTGCACAACATCACATGTACATGGCACAACCTTCACAACACATACACAAAATCACATGTACACTACACCACTTGTACAACATGTACACAATACCATATGTACATAGCACCACATGCATGAGATGTACATAACACCATTTGAACATAGCACCACATGTATAATCATGCACACAACACCATATACACATATCACTACATGCACAACATGCACACAACACCATATGTACATAGCACCATATATACATAGCACCACACCATATGCACACAACGTCGCATATCCATCATGCGCATAGTACAATATGTACATATCACCGCATATCCAACATGTACATAGCACCATCTATACCCAACACTGCATATGCAATATTCACACAACACTATTTGTACCACCATGTACATAACATTGCATAAACAACATGTAAAAACATTATATATACACAATACCTCATGCACACAACATCACAGGTGCAACATGTACAACATATACAACATATGCACAACAATAGTACCACACATCCAAAACCACATTGTCTCTACCAAGCAACCTTGCTTCCAGTGTCTTATCCATGCTTATCCTAGCATGTCGTAAAGCACATTGTTTTCATTCCATTGATGTATCCTTCAGCGTTACCTGTCATAACATAAACATAGCCATAATACAAGCATACAATATCAATTCATATCCACATGATATTTACCTCATATATTTGTCATGACTACTCTTCCCACTTTATTCTCCATAAACTAGGAACCTCTTTATGCCATTCACCTGCATAAACAATCATTCCTCCATAAGAATGATCCCTGGTGACCCTGTCAGACAGCGACATACATATATATACATATAAATATTAGCACTAAACAATCATGATCCTGTCAGAAAATGACATACATACATACATATATACATATAAACATTAACATAAAACAATCATGATCCATGATCACCTTGTCAGACATGAAATACGTACATACATACATGTATAGACATCAGCATAATCATGATCACAACATAATTACCAGATATCATAAGGCCAAGGTTAAGAGAACTCCCTTTATCGATGCACAACATGCACGACATTGAGAACAATAGTTCCCAACTTAGCCAAGGTATCTGATGCCTCAATTCCATTTACTTTACCTTTCCATTACCTTTATCATGATTGTCCTGCCACCATCCATTTATCTCAATGGACCCAACCAATTCAACTGGTTGTCATACCCTTTCCTTCAACTTCCCTTTACTCATGCACCAAGCTTCATCTGAATCTTTCATTACCTAATGGGCTTCATTAAGCTCTTCTCGAACTTCATTAACTTTCCTTTTTCCCAACCAATTCCCAAGACCCTCAAAACATAAAAGGAAATAAAAAATGCAAACAAGAAGAAAACCATGAAAATAGATAACATTACGACACTGCAAACAAAGTGGCAAGGCCTTGCACTAGGCATAACAAAGATGCAATCAAGCGCAACTGAATCAAAAATACTGAAAGAAAAAAACTAGCAACAGACACCATGACTCAATCCCCATGGTTCCTAGTGCCTCCAAGTGAAATCTCAAACCAAGCCTTCTTTAAGATTTCATGGCAATCTATTTTTCCATGCAATCTCCTACATTATACAGCCATAAACACATAAGTGTCAGTGCATAAGTAAACATAACAACATACTAGTTACCTTACCTTGTTATGCCAAGCACATTTCATTGTAGCTGAATACATTTGTGCCATGTCTCAAGGGACTCCAATTCCCTTGACAGATCTAACTATAACTAGACACCAATTGTTATACCTGTCAAATACATGTCCATGAATATAGCACATATCCACATAATTTCAAACAAATTAGGGTTAAGAATACTTCCTGTATGCAAATCACCCATTCGTTTGGAATTGCAATTTCCAAACATAGCCAAAGGAATTCTCACCCATTTCCTTTCTTTTACCTTTACCTTGCTGCAACTGAGTCTTACTACGTACTGTTACATCACCCAATGTATAATGATATAAACAAATCAATCATTACCTTGTCATGCTAATACCAAGAATGTTACCCTACAACTTCTCACACATGTCAAACAAATGTTCCAAATATCAAGACAATCATATCTATCAATTTGAAACCAACCTTTACCAAGACTAACAATCGTGTCATAATTCATAGTCAACTCATAGTAAATAGACATAATGCTACAACTGTCACCTATTACACTCAAGTACATGTCAGTTATCTCAACACATATGTATTAGTAAAATCATCTTAAAACAAGATCATTAGAACACATACTCATACTATGAAATTCATCAAACATTCAACCAATTTGCAAACATACCATGTTAGATAAATCAACTAGATGACATAATCAAACACTCAAACATCAAATAGATGACATAGTCAAACTCATACCTTAAAATATCTCAACTGAGGCTATCTTGTCTGGAAAATCAATCTAGTTAGCACAAAATAACTTCATAACACATCAACTCGACCATAAATAAGGTCATTATATCAATAACATTAAATAGCTAACATGTTCACATTATAAAATCATAAATAATTAGCATTCATGCATAACAATCACATATGCACAGTCAATATAGATTAGTACAACACACTATCATAATTAGGTTGACTCATACATGAATGTCATAACCCTACCCATCTACATAGGCCAATTCAAATCAACCCAATACATATAACATCAAGATCTTAATGTAATAACCCTAATCATCCATTTACTAGCATATAACAACAACAAGTTATATATCATGCTCATCAACAACATATAACATATTCATCAAGTTATCTAACACAAAACAACAACAACAACAACAACAATGCATACAACCATAGGATACTATCATTCATGACTATCCGACACATGTGCATATGACCGCACTAATCAACTAGAATCTATCATGTATGTAACCATAACATCAATAGTGAAAGGCATACACTTAAAAATAATGCATATAAAAACCATTAACCTACATACCTGCATGCCCAACATAAAAAACTGTATGATGACATGCTCTTGCCTTGAGGTCCAATGCTACAACTTCACTTTGATGGTCTGCATCCCCTGCTTTATCTCAACCAACTCATTAGCATCATAACATAACAATAACATCATGATAACCTAATTGCATACAATGACCTCAAAATGCGTGTTTGACCTACCATACATGCAAAACCATAACCATGACAATGCATGCACAGCAACATATAGACAATGACATGCATAAAAAATGCATATACAACCGATATGCATTCATGACAAACATATACCAAAAACAACATCATCAACTCCTACATGGAAACAAAACTGTAACAATGACCACTACCATGCATACATAACAAGCACATATACAACCTATATGCATGCATGACAAACACATTTTACCCATCCATTCCAAGTGTTGAACTATGCTATGATACCACTTTGTAACCCCTTCCTCCCACATCTACCCAAGTAACCGGCCAACCGAGGTAAACATGTGATGAAAATTTACTATGATATGATTTGACTCCCTATGTGTTAGTTAAGGAAGTGGAACTGGCAGAACACATCACACGGACCTTCCACATCAGCAACAAAACTCCTAGGAGTCATCCCAACCACTCAGGTAACTAGCCCCTGAGACCAACTGAAGATTTAGTGCATAAAACCCCTATACACTCCCTTGATATGGACCAACGTGCGTCCAGGAGGCTCCAGAAGCTCCCACAACATGGGAAAGTGAGTGTCCGAGGACTTTTTTCCCTAATGTTGTGCCTACGACTCTGGGATTTGTGCCACTCTTTTAGGCCCAAAGCCTTGGTCACTACCTAGAACTCAATGACACCTTCAGAAATAAAATTTCACAATGGAACAAAGATATGTTTACAAAAACATTGACAAGGACTAGACTAGAATCATACTAGCCATAATAGGCATTTCATCAAACATGTCACAAATATGCAATCTACAGGTTTAAACAACATATATGAGAATAGGGGTCTATACTTATCTAGGAATCACTAAGAATCATTGATTCATCAAAACATTAGCTACAATTTCATTTATTAGGCCATAGATACATTGTTCATTCATTTACAAGTAAAAACACAATGAGATCCACACATAGCCACTGTCATAATAGATGTTCATAACCAACATAATAACAATAGAAATACCAAGGAAACAACAACCATATAATCCACACATAAACTAGAATAATACTCATGAATTAACAAGGAGAAATAACCTCATATTAATGATTTAAAAGCTAACCTGGTTTGGGACTTCCACGAACCACTTGACCATAGACATGGTTGAGCCAAATAACTCTTCATCCAGTCACCCTCGTGCCATATTCCAAGCATGAAAGTGGGATCTCATGGAAAATTATATCAAAACCGAACCAGTGCTTCCAGAGGAAAAACCACCTCAACCCATCAAACAGTGATTCCACCTCACGGTCGGACATCACAAACCATCACTAGATCAGTCTCTACCCAAGTTGTCCAGGGCTTCAGAGTGTTTGTTCCAACCTGGCTTCCAGGACTAGTAACTCAACCCATGGCCTCTACTGGGATCCAAAGCATTTGTCCAACCAAGGCTTCATGACTAGTAACTCAACGCATAGTTACTCTCAGACTCTAGATCGTTTGTCCAACCAAGGCTCCAGGGCTAGTAACTTAACCCACCAAGGGCTCCAGAGAGTTTGTCCAACCAAGGCTCCAGGACTAATACCTCAACATAAGTTGTTACAGGGCTCCAGAGTGTTTTTCCAACCAAGGCTCCAAGACTAGTAACTAAACCCAAGTCGTTACAGGGCTTCTAGAGTGTTTGTCCAACCAAGGTTTTAGGAACTAATAACTCAATCCAAGTTAAAGGAAACATGAGAACCAACTAGAAAAAAAAAAAGAATGAACCCACAACACCGACTATCTCGGAAATGGAAAGGCTAGGAAAATCCACTATCAATCTAGGAAATCCTCGATGCTAATGACATATTATGACCAATAAACCACATGCATGTGCTATGCATGTCAAAACTAGTGAGGAAAACTTACATGCAACTCGGTACCTACAAGAACACTCGTTGTAGTTGTTGATCCTGATGTCCTCTTTCACTTTCATGCTCTTCCTTTGCCTTCTTGCTCCAAGCATCCAAGTATGCCACACTCTCCAAGAGTTCTCCAAGAAAACTCTAAGTGTCCAAGAGTATGAGAGAGAGAGAATAGAATGAGAGGTCCAAAATTGAACTGGAAAAAGGTTACACTACCCAATCTTGAGCCAAAATCTTGCCAACTGATCCTCATAATCCTCATTATCAATGAGGCCTCTATTTTCTTCAATTTCTAGTATTTTCCTTCATTTTCCTCCTCACATGCAACCTGTGACCTTTCACCTTTATTTTCTCCTAATTTCCATTATTTTCATAAATAAATGTGCCAAAAATTCCACTTTGCCTTTTCAATGCCTTTGCCAATTTTCTTAGCCATAATAAGCCGAACGAACACCCACTAGGATGTTTTACCCACCATTCAACTTGGAATACATTTCCCATGACCTTGGTCTTATATATTTTACATGAATTTTTAACCGGTGTGGTTACAAATAGTCGATCTCTAGTATAACTATTTTGTAACCCCAGTAAGCTATTCTCTAGAGGAACCACAAAGTGATGAATCATTGTAACTATTTCCTGAGTAATAACTACATCCGAGCACGAATTTTAATAGAAAATATTCTCATTTTTGTGAATATAGATAACTATATA
This sequence comes from Pinus tabuliformis, assembly GCA_031772625.1. Lineage (NCBI taxonomy): Eukaryota > Viridiplantae > Streptophyta > Pinopsida > Pinales > Pinaceae > Pinus > Pinus tabuliformis. The sequence continues at coordinate 776,518,347 of CM062817.1, forward strand.
TATATATATATATATATATATATATATATATATATATATATATATATATATATATATATATATATATATATAAAGATAGATAGATGAATTTATAAAATATAAATTTTCTATTTAAGAAAATCAAAGTTTTATATATAAATTGTAATATTTTATTTTTAATAAATTTGATAAAATTTAAGCATTCTTTTTAATATTGTTTCAGTTTTCAATATTATTTTAAAATTTTAACTTATTTATATTATTATATATAATTCACGAGCATTCTCATATTCAAAATTTACTATTACATCTAACATGTATTGAGTATGATATGTGTATAGTAATGATGATGATGATTAACGTCCACTAAGACCAATATGGTCTATTAGACCTTAGGAAAGCAAGTGATTAACTGAGGCTCTTTAATATTTTATTTTTATGATCAAAAGGAAGTGAGGGAAGTATTCTGAGATCACTGTAGTTTTGTTAACTTAACAATTCAAGAAGGTTGATAGTGTGGCAAATGTTTTAAAAAGGAGAACATATTTGAGTAAGGGCTGACCAATCCAAGAGAAAGTTGTTTTCATCTTCAACTCTCTCAGTATCACAAAGGGGGCAATTATTTCATCCTAAGGTGTTTTGATAATAGAATAATGTTTGGTTTCACTTCGCAACTCATGAGAATTACTTCTTATCTTTTCAATATTCATTATGTTCTTCGAATTGGTCAACATAGAAAGATAATTCTAGTTAGCAAGAGTGGGGTTGATCACCTCCTTATAGTACTTTAGCTTCCTTTTTCCCTCTAATTCCTCATCATCCTACAATTAATCCTTAAATTTGGAATTAATAGTGTTTTTAATATTATCCTTATTCTCCAAGATGATCTCCTCATTTATAACCCAATGATCGAGCCAGGACTGGGAAGTTTTATGCCAACCTTGCTTGAGTTGAAGGTGGAGTTTTTTACTAGAGTTAAAAGCAATTTTGGGAACCTCTTGGCTTCCATGTTGTAAAGCTTATTCTTATACATCATATACCTAAACATAGTCATGATTTAATATACATGTGTGTATAATAATATATTTTAAATACTAAATAATCAATGAAAATTCCAAATAGACAATGATAGTAATTTAAGGTAATTCTCAGTCCCTGGGGGGGAACTCAATTGGTAATCCAAGATATGTGAAATTGTTGAAACTCAAGAGACCCAAGTTCAAATCCTCCTGTTGTTACCCAAGCTATGGGCAGGAGGACATATCATAGCCCCTAGAGGTTTACTGGTATTTACGTGTCAGGTGGGCTACTAAGTTCCTTTGGGTTACAAAAAAAATTAAGGTAATTCTCGTTATAATGATTAGATAAAAATATATATATAAATTTAATTTACAATTTTAGTTTCTTCCCAATAATCCTCTAATACATTTCATACATACACAATGAAATGTATATTTATTTATTCTTTACTTTACAATGATATATACCAATTACTACTTTTCACCCACAAAGTGAGAAATAAATGATAGGATATAAATTTAGTAATTGAATATCAAGGCCTTCAATTGGTAAGGGAAAAGGTATTTTTCTTTATCTTATCAACATTATGTTATTTTAGACTAGAAATAATTTGCAGATTAACCCAAATGTATTATAATTGAATAATATTTTAAAATCTAATGTAATAATTGTATGGTTCTCTATGGGAGTTAATATAGGAGTACTTGGGAAAGGTTGTTGTTTTTTCTGTAGAAAAACAACACGTTATTTTATTCATCAGAGAAGAAGAAAATTACATTTTTCATATGTGAAAGCGCATTCCAAGGAAGCATTCACCATCCAATAACATGGAGAAATGCTTTACATACAGAAAAATAATGAAAACCACAAAGACAGTAAATTGTAGGCTACAAAATTGTGAGAAAAAAGCAAACGAGGAGCGCGGGCCCATCGAAGAACCCCAAGGGAGAGCAAACAAAAACCAATGATGGGAATTCACCATTACAATGTGGGTCATGAAACCCCAATAGAAAAACCTAAAGAAAAAAATGGTATAAGGCCTGTTGACAAATCCCAATGGGAAGTCGACATTTCATGGGTAAAAACCCTAGAGGAGTTGTGGAGTGACCATGACAACCAGAAATCCATAAATAAAACAATCGGTAGCCTCGAAGCAAGAGATGAAAAAACGCAATGAATGATGCCTGAACCAAAAAAATAAGAACCAACTGAGAAACAAAGAAATAGGGTCGCAAGGCCCGAAGCAGCCCACGACATCCTCAATTCCAGCTACCCCAAATGCGCCAAGATGAGGGGCCAAACAATCGACAACAATGAGAAATATAGTTGGAAACATACCCCAAACAGACAGGCCCCAGAGAAAAAGAAGCAACCATAATAGCTGAGAAGGGGCTTAACAAAGCCCAACATAAGCCATAGACCACTAAAGAAACACCACGAACAAGCACCATTTGAGTCACCAGCAAAGAAAAATGCCACAAAAATTGATCAAAGGGAGGCATGAACTAGGGGTAGGGGTGGCTAGGGTTTCATCTGTTTCCTTGTTCATTTCAGCGTTTACTATTTTTAGTAATTTTTCCAGTCATGAACTTCCGGAGCAGTTTTGACCCCCTACCAATGTTTTTTTGGGGTCTGTGGTAGGCCAATATCCATAGGCAAGGGCCTACAGTGCAACCTGTAGTACTCAACGATACCTTTCCAACTAGGTATCGTATGCGCCAAACGGAGATAATATGACCACAGGAAGTTGGATGCCCAACTAACCCCAACAGGGCCCACAAACTCTTGGTGTTACATCTCCTGGGGTTAGGGTTTTGGTTGTTTAGGGTTTTCTCATCGTTTCCAATAATAAATAGGCCCTTTAGCCTCATTGTAACACAATTTAGAGGCATGTAGCTGCCACATCTCTTCTCAGAGATAAGCTACCATCGCCTGAGCTATCTTATTTCCATTCTGTTTGTAAGCATAGTTAAGTATTTTTCTATTAATGAAATGAAGTGTTTTTCTGCTACATCTATGTGTTTATGATTATATATGTATGTTGTTGCGTTCCTGTTTAAGTTCGGAACACATCTATCCCGCACAATACTCCCTCAACTCTCCCCAATTATGATTTCAATTGAGGATGGTTATTTCATTTATTTTTATTTTTTTTATGTTAAAGGTAGCAGGTTCAATGGAAATATTTTAAATATAATAGTTATTATTTTTTATCTCTGCATTGATGATGTTTATATGGTAAGATGTTTCTTTGACTTCATTTAAGAACTTTAGTACTAACATGAATATGATATTAAACATGAATAAAGTAAAGGTAATGATAATTAAATCTAAAAAAATCACATACATTAAATTTTTGTTTGAGTTTGACAATGACAATTTACAGGAACTTACATTATACAAATATGTCAAAGTTGACCTTCTTAATTTTTCTTAGGGCTATATTTTTCTTTGCTTTGATAATTGCATTTCTTCATTAACACGTTAAGTTCACCCCATAAAATCATAACATTATTCATATTTACATCATTATTCAATAGCATATGTAACTAAGTAGAAAGAACAGTATCATCATCATCGATGCAGCAGAACATAAAGGAACAATAGAAGAAAAGCATTCACACATAGAGACACCGGGATTGGTTGGAGATCAGGGAAAAACCCACCTATGGGGAAAAACCTTTCAAATTCTTCTTATTATTAGATCATCATCAAATCATTCAACAGAAGAGAGTACAATGATGCATATCTTCATCTATGCAACTATCCAAAAAAATAACTACAACATCCATGAAATGAACCCAATAATGCTCATACTTAAAAATTTGATTCTAAAGTTTGTAATGAATAGTCATTATCTGTAGTCAATGCCAAAACCTGCAGTCACTCAGTGAAATCATCAGAAAACTAAGATTCCATCATTTATTTCTCGGGCACACGGAGGAGGATTCATGTGAGTGACTATAGCAGCCCAATCATGCGAGCGACTAGGGTCGAATCTAGTTTGAAGGAAGTAAGTGACTACGATTCTGAAACCCTAACTCCTAGTCGCATGGAAGGAGAGTTGTTTATGCGATGGGAAGGCTCCAGTCACATGGATGAGATTTTGTGTGAGAAATTGTGGTCAACTTTGTCCTGTGATGCGCCTGTGACTGTGGCCCAAAACCCTAAAACTAAGATGCGAGATTCAGGCCCTGAAATTTCACCTCAGAGCGAACCTATTCCCCCGCGGATGAGCCTCGGAACTATGTGAGTCAAAAACAAATATAGAAGAGTGTCTCATGATCATGTACAAATTAGGTAGAGGTAACGTTTATTTATAGCCTTCCAAGGGTTCCCACTTCGATTTAGGGTCGACCTTGTCAAATGTGCACATGTGGGATTTTCTTCATAAGTACAATTTCCCTTATCCATATTGAGTGACCTTTAGGTTGATTTTGGTCCTATCGAAAATAGGAATTCAATACAGTCGTTATCTTCATCAAGTGAGATGTACAAAGAGGAATTTGACCTCAGTTTCATATTTTAACACTCCCTCTCAACTAGGGATAATTCCACCTGCATCATGTCATGTGTATCCTATCATCAAATCATATCCAATCTCAAGTATCTCATCATTTTGTATCATCACTAATCATCAAAATTCATCTCAATTCATCTCTTTCTCATTCATTCTTATATCTTGATTGTTCTTCTCATATGTTGAACATTCTCGAATCTAAAAGAAGAAGAATATGTCATCAGAGGGGAGCCTAAGCTACCACCCTCTTATTCATCGGGCTACTACCGGGAATCTCTATCAGCAGGCTACTACCTGAAATCTATGCCAATGGGCTAATACCCAAAATCTCTTCCGGTGGACTACTACCTAGAATCTCTACCAGCGGGCTACTACCCGAGAACATTGGTGAGGAGTCGGATCTATGACCTGCATCAACATATGAGAGAATATCATTAGGGAGCATATCTCAAATAGGAACCACATAGGGGACATATCTCGAATCTCATGGGGGATTTAAACATCTACGGCCCCATATCGATTAATAGGATATCCAAACACATAGGGGAACACATCTCAACCTTAGAATCACATCGGGGAGCTCATTCTCAACCCGAAAACACATAGGGGAGCAAATCTCAACCCAATCCTATTGGTTGCCGATCTTCCCATTCATGACTCTAAAAAGTCATGTGGTAGAACACTTACATCATAATCGACTTGGGTTGTACACCCCAAGTACACTCTCAAGCTGTTGGCCAAACGGGGAGCAATATCCCCAACAAGCCCAGCTTGTGAGTATGATGCTGACTGGGGTATACTCTACAAAGATCAAGATAGGTGAGTAGCATCTCTAACCCTATAAAGATAGGGGAGAAGCTTCTTCAACCATGTGGGTAACAAATAGGGGTGATATCCTATTGTCTAGAGTTCCCTCAATCCCATGATCCTCCATCTCAATTCCACACCTTGGGATCTCAAACATGGGAGGAAGAGTTGACTCAGTGTCCTTGATCAACGATGCTCTCTATAGATCAACAACATATCATTGTACTCATGTCATGTAATAATCACGTCTCAATAGTATTTTCCTCCTGTTCATATAGGACATCAAATCAAATATAATATTAGAACATAAACAATCATATATATATCACAAAAGGGATATCATATTCATCCTCCCTCTCAAGGAGGTGCCAACCACAATCCTGATCTTGTCTCGTACAATAGCATTGTCTCAATATATGAAGGTTACCACTCTTTGTCATCATAATGTATCCATATCATATGCAAATCATGCTCAGATGACTCTCTAAGGAGCTTCTTCATCTTGCCTCACAGCTAGCCATGCTAGCAACATCGTATTCAACCTCAATCGTGCTTAAAGTTATGAACCTCTCATCCAAAAATACCATGGCAGATCTCATACTTAGGCAGCATCCAAATGTGTTCATCTCATCAATAATAATAATCATAATCATCATCAATACATCCAAGTAGTCACATATCGTAGAATGAATATCTCAGATCAAAAAATTGATCATCCCATGCAAGAATATCAAGGGACACTTAGGGGCAACTCAATGTATATTAAGTGGCTCAATCATGAATTCACTAAGGTTCTATGCACATCATATATATGGATGGGTGTTCAAAATGGAACGTCAATGCTTCATTCAACTGTCAGTTGCCAAGTTGAGTTCAACAATATCTCTTCACAATTTCTTAAAATTCAATTATAGTGTCCAAGGATTTGCATTTCCACTTTCTAGCACTTCTTCAATAGCTTTGCAATATATATTTTCTTTTCCCAACTTCAGAAATCAATTCATCATGCCATGATTCATTATTTTTCACTTCAGAGACCATCTCCCTCTTACTTTGATTATCAGAGGCTCATTTCCTGTCAAGAGTAGACCACTAACATATAAAACCAAATTAAAAATCAAAGTCATACCTTGGAAGACTTCTGAAGTAGAGGTTTGGATCAACACATCTTCTTGGCTTCACCAAATAAATGTTAATGTGAATAGATATGGATCGGGGAGCTGGCTTTACACAAAGCTTTCTGCAAATATAACACTTTACCAAAGTAGTATGCTTAGCCTTACATGAATCATTGTTGTCAGATCAAAACTAATATCAAACTCATCAATATCATTTGTATCAAATTCTTTAGACTAGGTGACAGGTAGAGTTCTCGTCAAGTCATGGCTTCATCTATTATCATGTCAGCAAGTTGTCATTTATCAAACAATATCAATCCAAATTTCATCAAGTCATCCTCATGATCATAATATAAGTCACTAGATGAAACTGCATACACCAAGAATAAGTTATGCAAGTTCCATCCATTCATTGACAAATTAATTCACATTGAATCAAAACTATCCATACCTCAACCAATGTGCTAAGAACGAGGAGGCTAATACAAAACCATTATCAAATACCAATATTGGTCATCAAGGAAAATCATCAGTCATCAAATCAAATCAGTAGTCGTCAAGTCAGATCCCTAATTTGCTATCATAGTGAGATATATAGTTTAGAACATATCTCAATCATCAAGTCAAAGTTCTAAGTCATTATCATGTCAAAACTACAAACACGTCTCATCTATATCAATAAGATAAATCTGGTCAAAATCTTGCAGCACAAACTTCAATAACATATCTATATGCATTTATCAGTGACGTGCAAAAACAAGTTCAATCTATATATTCATATTATAGTAAACATTCAAACTTTCCCTATCACGAATATTTATGTTGTCTGCTTCATGTTTGTAACTAACATCCTTCAGGTGTACTTCTGATTTCATGCACAAAACTTCATTTTGTGACCAGCAGTCATAGTCACACCCATAGGCCTTCCTACATGCAGTTGGGTGACTACAGTCGCACCCTTGACCTTACTTTCAAGCGGTTGAGAGGATACAATCGCACCTGTAACCATGCTTATGTGCAACTGAGGCTTAGAGAAAGGGAAAACTCTCTCTCCTTAGATCAAAATTTTGTTGCAGATCAAAAATGTCATATATTTGTCTATTCATGCTCATAAATCATACTTCAACAGTAAAGAATATACATATAGTTCCAATGGTAATAGGATTAGGGATCTTATGGAGATATCCTCCCTCTGAATGGGATTCCACTTCAAGTCATCAAACTGTCTATAACACAGTCATGCATCGGCATATCTGTTAGATCATAAAGTTAGACTATATCCACATATTCATCATGGTCATATATGTTAGCATCATATACTTCACCATTACATCATGACATCAATATTTCATCAAGGGTCAGTGTTAAATAGCTAATAGGAGTATACTTCAAGAATTATGATCACCACATTACTTCTTTGTCACATAACTCAATCCATCAAGTCAAGGCATTCAATTTTACCATATGCCATAATTACTAAGAACATCAAAGCATAATCATAGTCAACAAAAGATCTTGAATATCAATCTCATATCATTATGGAAACCATGTTTCAAAAAATATCATTAGTGTCAAGTTACCATCTAGAATCAAGGTGTTAGCCTTCTTTATTGAATCAACATATCCACAATGATAGATGTTCGCCGAACATCACTATATCAAAAACCAATATTATGTAGCTTCATAGAATCAAGAAATTCATTATGTAAGATACTTGTTAAATATCAAGTGCGCCATTTCATCATAAGATCCATGAATCCAAATCACTTTCGTATGCATGCATGAGCCATTCGAGAAGGAGATATTCTCATCATACTTTAGGGCTTACCTTTCCATCCAATATTACAGTGGAAACATAACATTGAAACAATATACCATGCATAACTTGTAGAATTCAAATACCATTGCACATTCTCATTTTACATAGGCAGCTTGTGGCACTTTGTCACATTTTCGTTAGGTGCCTCTTTACCTTCTCCGATGCTAGTCATCTTTCCTACATCTCAAATTATCCTCAAGAAGTATCCACTTATCCCATCTCATTAAGGAGGTTATAAACATCCATATACTCAAATATACATGTAGGAAGTATAAGTAATGATCAAAACAATAATCATATCAATAATTATAAACAAAATTAATGACATAAATAAGCATCGTAAATCGGAAAGAAAATATCTTCAATGAGAGGTGATTCTCTCCCTCTTGAACTAGCCTTCAAGGTACATCATTGTCCATTCATCATATTTGTCAACAATCAGGCCTATTAGAGACTATCTCATATGGGGCTTCATCAAATTTGATACAAGTACTTGAAAATTTCCACATTGACCATGCTAGATTTCATATCTGATATCTCTTCCATAATCCAAGGTTTCTCTCAAACCGTAACCTTGTAATATCCATCAAACCCTAATACACAAATTTCCTAAGGTTTTATTCAAACCCTATAATTCTTTTAGGTCTCCACCATCTTCTTCTTACTTCCATCAATGGTGTCATCATAAGGATGATATCCATGGATTTTCTTCATCCAAGCTCTAATACCATGTTAATTTTTCTTAAGGCTATATTGTTCTTCACTTTGATAATTGCATTTATTCATTAACACATTAAGTTCACCCCATAACATCATAAAATTATGCAGATTTACATCATTATTCAACAACATATGCAAGTATGTATAAGGAAAAATATCATCATCATCGATGCAGCAAAACATAAAGTAACAATAGAAGAAAATCATTCACACATAGAGACACCAGGATTAGTCGGAGACCAGGGAAAAACCCACTATGGGGAAACCATTTCAAATTATTCTTCTTATTATATCATCATCAAATGATTCATAAAAATAGAGTACAATAATCCATATCTTCATCTATGCAACTGTCCAACAAAATAACTACAACATCCATGAAATGAACCCAACAATGCTTATACTCAAAAATCTGATTCTGAAGTCTGTAATGAATAGTCACTATCTACAGTCAAATGTTGAACCATGTGGTCACTGAGTGAAATATTCAAAAAACTAAGATTCCATAATTTAGTTCCCAGACACACAAAGGAGGATACATGTGAGCGACTATATCAGCCCAGTCGCACCCTTAAGCCTGATATGTGAGCGACTGGGTTGAGATCTAGTTTGAGGGAAGCGAGCAACTGTGATTCAAAAACCCTATCTCCTAGTCGCGTGTGAGGACAGTTGTCTGTGTGACTAGAAGGCTCCATTCACATGGATGACCTTCTATGCGAATGACTATGGTCGACTTTGTCCTGTGTTGTGCCTGCGATTGCTACCCAAAACACTAAAACTGAAATGCAAGCTTCAAACTCTGCAATTTCACCTTAGAGTGAACCTATTCCTCTACAGATGAGCCTTAGACCTATGTGAGTCAAAAACCAAGATAGAAGAGTGTTTCATTATGATGTCCAAATGAGGTATATGTTACTTGTATTTATAGCCTTCCAAGGGTGTCCACTTTGCTTTAGGTTCAACCTTGTCAAATGTGCACATCTAGGTTTTTCTTCATAAGAACACTTTCCCTTATCCGTTTTGAGTGATCTTTATGTCGATTTTGTTCCTCTCAAAAACAGAAATTCAATGCAATCATTATCTTAATCAAGTGATCTATACAAAGTGGAATTTTACCATAGTTTCATATTTTAACATACGTACATCATGAGCTTAACTAGAAATGCAACATTGTGAAAAGGATTAATGGAGAGTGGCAAGCCTATTTTGGCCTTGAAAACAATTGTAGATTACAAAACTCATGGTTGTGGGAAACATTAAATTACTCTTCAGGACTCTTGTTACTCATATTATCATATACAAATGTGAAGTTTGGGGTTGTAACATCTATAGAGAATCATGCATAAACATTGAGTAAATCCAAAAGCATTTTAAATTTTACAATATTAAAACTAAAATGAATAGTCCCTCCTCGTAGAAGCAGGTATTTCCCCATTGAGAGTATAGCTATGACGAAATATGTAATGTATGAGCACAAGAAAACTAACATGATAGATAAAACACTTCCTAAGATTGCTTCAAAATCTAATCAAAATCGCATGTTGTTTAAGAGGAGTCAACATAAAGATGTCAATTCTTGGCCAAATCATTAGAGAATAGAGGAGTGGGTCACTTTGCAAAATATTGATACTATTAAATGTGTTATACATATAAATTTAATAAGAAATTAACGTGAGATCAATAATTTAAGGATAAGAGAAAATTAAGATATTATAAAGAGGTCATTAAACTTAATCTAGAAAAGGTGTCACCTAGTTGGACACACTTGTAACCTATATTGGTACGTCTTCAAGTAGCATTGCATCAAATGACACCATAAGATGGAATTGCCTTCTATGTACCTTCAAGTCTATTGGAATCCTCCAAACAAAAATTGAAAAAATGATACACAATATTGTTGGTTGTAATGTTGTTATAGTACATTGATAATAACACAAAGATTACTCTCACTTACCAAGGAATTGATTTGTACACTAAGTGTATCATCTATCCTCCCTAGTGTTGCTATAAAATATTTGACTATGTACTATTGTTGGAAACCCTCCAATATATTTGAGAGCTATAGCACTTGACACTCCTCTATCCTTTGGACCTTGCAAATCCAAGCATCTTTGTATAAACCCTAGATTCTACAACACATGCAAAACAATTCCTTCACTTTTTGCAATATTGAGAATTATGGAATTTGATCAATGAAATAATACTCGAGGGAGTAGTATGTTGAAAATGTGACTATGGTTGGTCTTTGTAATTTATATTGTATTTATTGTAAAATTGAAAAAGAATGCAAATAAATTTATTTTGAAGCATGGGTTTCATTCTCCTTTTACTTATTTATTAGGTCAAAGCCTCCATTGTAGGCTTCTAGGATTTTATTGAGTCACAAGTGATCCAAATCTTGGGGGTAAGCCCCTATAACAGCCTTGGTGAAAATTCCATGTAATAAATGTTAAAAAACAATAACCATGGATGACTAGGACACTTATTCCGGGATGAATGTTGGGCAAGACATCCTAGGGGGTGTTTATTTGGTTGTTTATGGCTAAGAAAATTGGCAAAGGCAATGGCTAAGGCATTAAAAGGAATTTTGGCACAATTATTTATGAAAATATTGGAAATTAGGAGAAAAAGGAGGTGAAAGGTCACACGTTGCATGTGAGAAGGAAAATGAAGGAAAATAATGGAAAATGAAGAAAATAGAGGCCTCATTCATAAAAAGCCTTCTGAGGATCAGTTGGTAACCTTTTTTCAGTTTAGCTTTGGAGCTCTCTTTATTCTCTCTCTCTCATACTCTTTGATACTTAGAGTTCTCCTGGAGCACTCTTGGAGGGTGTGGCATACTTGGATTCTTGGAGCAAGAAGGCAAAGGAAAAGCAAGAAATCCAAGTAAGCATCGGCATCAGCAGCTACATCATATTTTTTTGCAGGTATCAAGTTGCATGTATGATTCCTTCACTAGTTTTGGACATGCATGGAATATGCTTGTGGATGCTTGGTCATGATCTGTCATTGGCATAGAGGATTTCCTAGATCGACAGTGGGTTGCCTAGCCTTTCCATTTCATGGATATCTATGGTTATTGTGGGTTTACTTTCATGATTGTTTTTGGTTGGTTCTCATGATTCCTTGGCTTGGGTTGAGTTATTAGTTCCTGGAAGCCCTAGTTGGACAAACTCTTTGGAAGCCTTGTAACAGCTTGGGTTGAGTTACTAGTCCTAGAAGCCTTGGTTGGACAAATTCTCTGGAAGCCCTTGGTGGGTTGAGTTACTATTCCTTGAAGCCTTGGTTGGACAAACTCTCTGGAAGCCGGACGGCATCTGTGGGTTGAGTTACTAGTCCTGGAAGCCTTGGTTGGAGCAAATGCTCTTGAAGCCTTGGAAGGCTTAGATGGAGACCAACCTGATGATGGTTTTTTGATGTCTAGTCATGAGGTGGAATCACTGTTTGTTGGGTTGAGGTAGATGGCCTCTGGAAGCCCTGGATGAGTTTTGATTGATGTTTTCAATGAGATCCCACATTCATGCTTGGAATATGGCACGGGAGTGAATGATTGAAGAGAGATTTGGCTCAGCCATTCTGTGATCGGGTGAAACGTGGTAGTCCCATCTCTGTTGGTCCATTGCATCCATTAATGAGAAATCCTTTCCCTTGATTTCCATGCGTAAAGGTATTGATGTATTTATGTATTTGAGGGTTTATATGTTTATTGTATTTATATTCCTATTATGTTATATGCACATTTTATGACAACAGTTATGTATGGCTCTCAACATGTTCTTACTTGTATGTGGATGGATAATGTGTCTATGACCTAATATATTATAATGCAGTACATGGAATAAAGGAATAATGGTTCATACTGATTATCATATAAGTATGAGTCCCTACACTTAACTCTGTTATTTACACCTGTAGATTACATGTCAATGATATGTTTGATGAAATGCCTGTCATGGCTAGTAGGGATCCAGTTAAGGTCTTGAACAACTATTTTCTTTAGTAATTTCATTTCCATGTTACTTTACTGATTTAAAGAGATGGATCAGTTATGGGCAGTTTCCTGGGCTCTTGGCTGAAAAAGTGGCTCAAATCCTGGAGTTGTTGGCATATCATTGACAATTTTGGTCCGCATTTGTTGGCAGGCAGGCCTATGAGAGTGAATTTAGGTTGTTGGTCGCTCCCTTGCCCATAGCATGATAGCGACTATGGCCCAAGAGACCTAAAATAGTAGTGGGACCTAGGGATAGGCAATCTGAGTAGCTAACTTGTCTTCTAAGGGTTGTGTTGATGATGTTGGATGTCTATATGGTGTGTTTCTGTCAGTTCCACTTCCTTAATGTGATTTAGGAGGTTGAATCATATCATAGTGGCCCCTCATCGCATGTTTACCCCGGCTGGACGATTTCTTTGCTAGATGTGGGAGGAGGGTCTTACAGAGTGGTATCAGAGCATGGTTCACCCCTCGGACTAGATGGGCTATGTGTTGGTCATGCATGCATGCTAGTTGCATGTGTGTCTCTTATACTTATATACTTGTTACATTTGCTTGATGATAGATTAGAGTTCTAGTATGGTTATCATGGAGAATTTGTTATTGATTTCATGGAATGTATTTGAAATGAGTATGTGACTCACTATGTATGGATTACATGTCGCTTACATTTTGATTTCATGGTACCTACTTACATCCTTGTATGTTAGGTTACATTTTTTAATATTTTGATAACATGCATCAATTTTGGAGGTTGATTACAAGAACTAATCGATTATGTTCGACTATATGGGTTTATGTGTATTGGTAGTTGGTTTGGCATTGCTTATGCATACTGCTGGTTGAACGTGGAAATGTGTACAATGGAGTAATGGTTGTCGTCATGAATGAGGTCATAGCATGCATTGTTGATATGGCCTTGCATTGATGACTGGATCAGGTAGTTAGATTAATGTTTATGATTTTATACATTTACTCGTGTATGTTTATATGTTGTTATGATTATGTTATACATGTATCACACTGATTTGGTAATCTTGCAGACAATTATCCTCCCCGAGCTATACTAAGGTATGTTGGTTTATTGTGAATTGGTTTAGAGACTCTCCCTATGAATCTGAAGAGCAGTATGGTGTTGGGAACTCTTCCGACTTGGTAGTGACACTGAGAAGTTTAAAGGAAGAGATCAAGAGTTGTAAGGTGGATAATGACAGAATCATTCAGTCACAAGAAAATTTAGCAGAGGTAAATGCAGTCATACTTCAGAGCTTTTCAGATTTGCAGCAACAAGGACCACTATGGATCAGTCATGAGCAGGAGGACAAAACTAATGGGGCATATGGCAACAAGTTTCGTAGTAGACTTAGGTCGGATATATCTGACACCATCTGGGATGGTAGATTGTTGGAAAATCTAGATAGGAGAAGGGATACACACATGTATGATTCTAGTTCTGATTTAGATAGGCATTATGTTCATTTTCGGTATCATCCTTACAGGAGGAGTGATAAGGGTATTTCTGGATGAATTTAAGAAAGCGAAGCCACCTACTTTTGATGGGGAAATGAAGAAACCATAGGATGCAGAGGCATGGCTGCTTGGCATGAGGAAGTTCTTCAAGTTGCATGACTATTCAAAGAACATGAAAGGTAGAGTAGCTACCTTCAGTCTCAAAGGTAAAAAGGACATCTGGTGGGAAGATGTGAAGAATGTCAGGTGTATTCATGAGGAAGATTTTTCCTGGAGTGAGTTTGAGTGGCTATTCAAGAAGAAATACTTGTTACAAAGGTACTTTGATGACAAAGAAAAAGAATTTTATGAACTAAAGATGGGTTCTGTGGCAAATGATGAGTACACTAGCAAGTTCTTAAAGTTACTGAGGTATGTGCCTTACCTCACAGAGGAGAAGGCTAAGATTTAGAGGTTCATTAGTGGATTACTAATTGCATTCAAAGACAGGATTGAATTCGATGAGCCTAGATCATTGCAGGAGGCCATTCGAAAGCTAAAGAATTGTTATGAGCAATCGAAGCGCAGAATTGAGACTAAGCTAGACTAGAGAGGTAATGTAAAGAACAAAGGAAAATGGGATAAAGATCGAGCAAGGCCATAGGGTACAGATAACAAGGAGAATGTTACACTACCTAAGAGGTTCAATGCATCAGATAGAGGACAGGGACAGAGAGTTGAAGAGAAGAACAAGGAAGAGGTTGGAATCTTATAGAGTGTTGGACTTATGGCAAAGAACATCGCAGGAGAGATTGTCCACAAAATTAGAGAGGTGGACTTTTCTATTGATTTAGTGCCAGGGGTAGATCCAACATCGAAAGCACCTTAGAGGATGAACACACCTAAGTTGTTTGAGTTAAAGTTGCAGCTGAAGGAAATGTTAGATAAGGGGTACATTAGGCCAATTGTATCACCTTGGGGCGCACTAGTCTTGTTTGTGAAGAAGAAAGATGGTACCCTCAGCTTATGCATTGACTAGAGGCAGCTGAACAAAGTGACTATCAAAAACAAATACCCTTTGCTGAGGATTGATGACTTGTTCGATCAGTTGAAGGGAGCAGCGGTGTTCTCGAAGATTGACTTGAGATCCAAATACCATCAAGTATGCATCAAAGAGGATGACATTTACAAGACTGCATTTAGGACTAGGTATGGGAATTATGATTTTGTTGTGGTTCCATTTGGCTTAACTAATTCTCCATCTACATTCATGTGTTTGATGAATAGTGTGTTGGGTCCATATTTTCATAAGTTTGTTATTGTGTTTATTGATGATATACTGATATATTCTAAAAATGAGGAAGAGCATGCCAAGCACTTAGCAGCAGTGTTGAGATTATTGAGAGAGCATCAGTTATATGCTAAGCTCATCAAATGTAGTTTCTTTCATACTGAGGTGCACTACTTGGGACATGTTGTCTCGAAGGAAGGTATTGCAATTGATCCAGAGAAGATAAGGGCCATCATGGAGTGGGTAGCTCCTAAGAATGTGGATGAGGTGAGACCTTTCATGGGTCTAGCAGGCTACTATAGGAGGTTCATTAGGAACTTCTCACAAATTCCTTATCCCATTATATCATTACAAAGAAAAAGTAAGAAGTTTGAATGGATTGGAGAGTGTGAGACTAGCTTTGAGCAACTTAAGCAGTTGCTGACACATGCACCAGTACTATAGATTGAAAATCTGAACAAAGAGTTTGTAGTACGTACAGACACTTGCAAGAGAGGACTTGGTGGAGTCTTTGTGCAAGATGGACAGGTGGTGTGTTATGAGTCCTGTAAACTAAACGAGCATGAGCAGAACTATTCCACGCATGATCTCGAGTTGGCAACGATTATACATGCATTGAAGATGTGGAGACAATACATTCTTGGCAGGCGGTTTGTGCTTATGAGTGATCACATTGGGTTGAGGTATTTGTTTGACCAGATGGATCTGAATGCTAGGCAGGCTAGATGGTTTGCCATGATCAACGAGTTTGACTTTGAGATCAGATACATCAAAGGCAACGAGAATATAGTGGAAAATGCTCTCAGTAGACAGATACAGATGAATCACTTAGCAACTATGAGCTCTTATGGGACAGATTTATAGGACATGATCTTGCAGGTAGGACAACAAGATGTCAGATATATGGAAATTGTGAACAAGTTGCAGCAGGGTGATAGTACAGGTCATGGTACAAGTACATGTTCATATATAGGTATAGGTGATAGTACAGGTACAGGTACAAGTATAGGTGCAGGTGCACAGGACTTGGATTATTGCCTTACGACAGATGGATTGGTTAGGTTCTGAGACAGGATATATGTGTTGGATGATAGTGACCTCAAGAAGGTGATATTGAGGGAGTTTCATGAGAAACCATATTCAAGTCACCCAAGTTACCAAAAGACACTCACAACATTGAAGAGCTATTAATATTGGCCGAATCTAAAGAGGGATGCAGCAGAAGTTGTGGTGAGATGTTTCGATTGTCAGCGAGTGAAGGTAGAGTCTAAACATCCAAGTGGAATGCTATAGCCGATTTCTATGCCATAATGGAAATGGGAGGTCATTTCCATGGATTTCAGCATAGGGTTACCGAAGACAATGAAGCATCATGATTCCATCATGGTCATTGTGGACATGTTAAAAAAGGTTTCACACTGCATTCCAGTGATGTCTACATTCTCTTATACTGATGTGGCACGGGTATTTATCAGAGATGTGGTTAGACTACATGGTGTTCTGAAGAATACTGTGTCAGACAAGGATGCGAAGTTCACTTCTAAGTTTTGGAAGGAGTTATTTGCAAGCTTGGGCACAGAGTTGTCCTTCAACACAGCTTATCATCCGTAGATGGATGAAATGACAAAGAGTGTCAATAGGATATTAGAGGACATGTTGAGGATGTATGTGATGCATTAGCACTGGAAGTGGGAAGAGTATCTCCCTTTGGTTGAGTTTTCATACAACAATAGTTATCAGGAGTCACTGAAGATGATTCCCTTTGAGGAATTTTATGGGAGAAGTTGTAATACTCACATTAGTTGGAGTGATCTAGTTAGTAGGGTATTGATTGGACCAGATATGTTGGCAGATATGGAACATGAGATGCAGGTGATAAAGAAGAATCTTAAGGCAACAAAAGATAGGAAGAAGAGTTATGCAAATAGGAACAGGTTGTTCAAGGAGTTCTAGGTTAGGTAACAAGTGTAATTGCGCATCAAACCAAAGAATATCTCCTTGCGGATTGGCTCATGTGCCAAGATGGCACCACGAATTTGTGGACCCTTCAATATTATTGAGCGGATTGGGCTAGTAGCCTATCGAATTGCACTGCCTCCGACAGTGAAAGTCCACAATGTTTTCCATGTCTCATTTCTTATGAAATTTAATGGTATGTATTGCAGGTGGAATCAGATGGAGCCTTAGTGTATATTGCAGAAAAAGGTGCTCATGCTCCGGAATCGATAAATTGAGAAATTTAAAATGCAATGGAAGCAATTTGGGCCCGATGAAGCTCCATGGGAGATGGTGGATCAGATGTGGGCTATGTATCCTTCCTTATTTGTTGATTGAGGCAAAGCAGCTTGATATGGTGGTTTGGTGATTGCTTATGGTGGTTTCGTAGTTGCTTTATGGTGGTTTAGTATTCGCTTATGATGGCTTGGTATATGCTTCATGGTGATTTAGTATTTGATTTATGTTGGTTTAGTATATGCTTTATGATGGTTCGATATATGTTATATGATGTTTTGATATATGCTTAGATATTATGTTAGTATATGTTTGATATATGATTTGGCATATGTTTTGGTATATATATTTTGATGATGTTGCTATATGTACACCCATGTATGGATGTAAATACCGTAATGAGTTGTGTTATAAAGCTCCACTATGCAGTATCAGTGTTATGTTCTCATGTGGTTATGTTATCATGATGTTATGATGTTATATGAGTTGGCACTCAGCAGGATGATCATTGTAAATGCCGTAATGACCTATGATATAAAGCTCCACTATGCGGTATGTTGTCATGTTGTCATGATGTTTTGTCTTAAGAAGATCTTTCATTGTAAATACTGCATCGAGCTGTGTTATAAAGCTCCATGAGCAGTATGTCTTCTTTCAGCTGGTTGCTGAGGTATATGTGATTGAACATCGAGGACAGTGTACCCCAAGGGGGAGGGTTTTGTAATAGCCCTAGTGAAAATTCCATGTAATAAATGTTAAAAATCAATAACCACAGATGATTGGGACACTTATTCCAAACTGAATGCTGGGCAAGACATCCTAGGGGGTGTTCATTTGGTTGTTTATGGCTAAGGAAATGTTAAGGAATTAAAAGGCATTTTGGCACAATTATTTATGAAAATAATGGAAATTAGGAGAAAAAGGAGGTGAAAGGTCACAAGTTGCATGTGAGGAGGAAAATGAAGGAAAATAATGGAAAATGAAGAAAATAGAGTCCTCATTCATAAAAAGGCTTTTGAGGATCAGTTGGTAACCTTTTGTCAGTTTAGTTTTGGAACTCTCTCATTATTCTCTCTCTCTCACATACTCTTGGATACTTAGAGTTTTCTTGGAGCACTCCTGGAGGGTGTGGCATACTTGGATTCTTGGAGAAAGAAGGAAAAGGAAGAGCAGGAAAGTGCAAGAAGGCATCGACATCAACAACTACATCAAATTTTTTTGCAGGTACCGAGTTGCATGTATGACTCCTTCACTAGTTTGGACATGCATGGCATGTGCATGTGGATGCTTGGTCATGGTCTGTCATTGGCATAGAGGATTTCCTAGATCAACAGTGGTTTTCCTAGCCTTGCCATTTCCTAGATAGTCATGCTAATTGTGGGTTTACTTTCATGATTTTTTTTTGGTTGGTTCTCATGATTCCTTAGCTTGGGTTGAGTTATTAGTTCCTGGAAGCCCTGGTTGGAAAAACGCTCTGGAAGCCCTGTAACAGCTTGGGTTGAGTTACTAGTCCTAGAAGCCTTGGTTGGACAAACACTCTGGAATCCATTGGTGGGTTGAGTTACTAGTCCTAGAAGCCTTGGTTGGACAAACGCTCTGGAAGCTCGACGACAACTGTGGGTTGAGTTACTAGTCCTGGAATCCTTGGTTGGAACAAACACTCTGGAAGCCCTGGAAGGCTTGGATGGAGACCAATCTGATGATGGTTTTGTGATGTCTGACCATGAGGTGGAATCACTGTTTGATGGGTTGAGGTGGATGGCCTCTGGAAGCCCTAGATGAGTTTTGATTGATGTGTTCTATGAGATCCCACATTCATGCTTGGAATATGGCACAAGGGTGAATGGATAAAGAGAGATTTGGCTCATCCATTCTATAGTCGCATGGACTGTGGTAGTCCCATCTTCGGTTGGTTCATTGCATTCATTAATGAGAAATCATTTCCATTGATTTCCATGTGTAAAGGTACTGATGTATTTATGGATTTGATGGTTGATATGTTTATTTTATTTATGTTCCTATTATGCTAGTTATATGCACATTTTATGACAACAACTATGTGTGGCTCTCAACATGTTTTTACTTGCATGTGGATGGATAATGTGTCTATGACCTAATAGATGATAATGCAGCAAATGGCATATGGGAAAAATGGTTCATAGCGATTCTTAGATAAGTATGAGATCCCTACAATTAACTCTGTTATTTACACCTATAGGTTATATGTCAATGATATGTTTGACGGCATGCATGTCATGGCTAGTAGGGATCCAGTTAAGGTCTTGAACAAGTATTTGCTTTAGTACTTCCATTTCCATGTTACTTCATTGATTTGAAGAGATGGATCCGTTTTGGGAAGTGTCATGGGTTTTGGGCCTAAAAAGTGGCATAAATCTCAGAGTCGTTGGCACAACACTGACAATTTTGGTCCATAGTCACTACCAGGAAGGACTGTGAGAGCGATTTTATGTTGTTAGTCACTCCCTTGCCCATAGCATGAGAACAACTATGGCCCAAAAGACCTAAACAATAGTGGGACCCAGGGATAGGCTGTTTGAGTGGCTGACTTGTCTTCTAAGGGTTTTGTTGATGATGTTGGATGTCTGTATGGTGTGTTTCCGTCGGTTCCACTTCCTTAATGTGATTTAGGAGGTCAAATCATATAATAGTTGCCTCTCGTCACATGTTTACCCCAGATGGCTGGTTTCTTGGGTAGATGTGGGAGGAAGGTGTTACAGCCCCCAATATCTAAAATATTGAAATGCCAAAAGAAAAAAGGGGAACACACAATAAGCCAAACCACAAAGAAACTATTTTTTTATTAAAACAGAGAATAATTGTAAAAGCTACATTTTGGCGGACAATTTGTCCTTTTACAAAATGTGACTTGTTACTTATAACATTTTTTAGTTACAATACCATGGATAAATTCCATGGGTGGGTAAATACCATGGCTGAATGAATACCATGGGTGGATGCCACTTACATTACCATGGGTGGATAAATACAATGGGTGGATGCCACTTTCCATTTGGATCATTCCTTCCCCCTTAGAAGCAATGGTCCCCATTGTGTGAAGTTCCCTCCTAAGAAGCTTTTGTTGAATAAAGACTCACTAAAGAGAAGGGTTTTTTGTGGTTAACCCATAACGATGATGAACGAAGATACGAGGATATAGATACCCTGTAATGCGTGTGACCAACTATGATATTGATAGTTTGCGGCCTAGAAAATGGAATTTTCTTAAGCGTGGGTTTGTGGATGAATCATAACCATGAAAAAGGAAGATCCGAGGATAGAGATACCATGTAATGCTTGTGACTTACTATGATATGAACAGTGTGTGGCCTAGCAAATGGAATTCAATGACAAGGGTTTTGTGCAGTTGACCCATAACGTTAGGTTTGGGGGTGACCCATAATCGTTATGTTTATCATTCTGCTTGGTAAAATCGTGATGGCTTCTTTGGTATATTCTCCTATCCAATGAGATGTTGTAAAGGCTTCTTTCACATTATAGACCTCTTGCTGCAACTTTGCTGATAACTTCTGTTATAGGCGATGAAATAGAATTCCATCAAAGACCCATTTGAGGTATTAAAAAAATATTTCCATTGATATAAGACACTTGAAATTTGATGATCTGTGGAGTGAGAAAATAATTCTAGAAACTTATGGTACACACTAATACGCAACATTCCAGACATGTGTAACTTCAATTTCTCTTATCTCTCAAACC
The DNA here is from genome assembly GCA_031772625.1 of Pinus tabuliformis. Taxonomy (NCBI): domain Eukaryota; kingdom Viridiplantae; phylum Streptophyta; class Pinopsida; order Pinales; family Pinaceae; genus Pinus; species Pinus tabuliformis. The sequence goes on from CM062817.1 coordinate 776,540,031, forward strand.
AGGAAATGAAATTAAATTACATAAAAAACCCATTTGAGCTATTAGAAAATATTTTCAAGTGAGTTATTTTTAACCTTATAGAATGCTCTATGGAGGTCGTATCACTTTCATTAATTTCTTTTAAAATTAGTACAAAACTTTTAAACTGAAATATGCTTCAAACCCTCATTCCCATGGAGCCGTAACCTAAATTTGATACACCTAATCCGGATCGTGGGGGGATGCCCCCAAGATCAAAAAAATTGAAATGCCAGAATAAAAGAGAAGAACACACAGTAAACAAAACCACAAAGAAACTTTATTTTTTTATTAAAACAGAGAATAACTGTAAAAGCTACATTGTGGTGGACAATTTCTCCTTTCACAAAATCTGACTTGTTACTTATAACCTTTTTTAGTCATAATACCACAGGTAAATTCCATGGGTGGGTAAATACCATGGGTGAATGAATACAATGGGTAGATAACACTTAAAATACCATGGGTAAATTCCATGGGTGGATAAATTCCATGGGTGAATAAATACCATGGGTGAATGAATACCATGGGTAGATGTCACTTAGAATACCATGGGTGGATGCAACTTTCCATTTGGATCAACAAGAGTCATTGTCATATTTCTTAGACTCTTACTGGGCTTTTGTATCATGTATGTTAGTGCTTCGTAAATTTCCCTAGGGTGAGGAGAGAAATTCTAGAGGTAACCACCAACCACTTTTAGGCTAGAATCTAGCCCTTCTATCCTTGGAGAGGGCTCTCTCACTTAAGGTGTTCAACTAATATGATATTAGGCTAGGTATAGAGCTCAATAGGGTATGATTTTCAAAATGTTTCTGGTAAGAAAGGAGACAGATCCATTGGGCATGGAGTCATGCCAAAGTTATTATTTGTCCAATGATTTGATGAAGAGAGAAAGGGATTTTCCACAAAGGCAAGATAGGCAGTCTTGGTGATGAAATCAATTCAAATCATTGTAGGAGGGTGATTATAAGAAAGGTGAAAGAAACAATTATAGCATCAAAACTGTAGATGAATTCTAAATATTTCTTTAAGAGGAAAACACAAACTACTTGGGGAAACTAAATCAAAGCATCATTAAGATGAATTTTGAATTAAACATGTGGTTCTTCCAAGCATGAAGACATACATTTAAGAGATGTAGAAACATAACAAAAACTTACAATATAAAAGAATAATAACACCCTCAAAATCTGACACATGAATCCCTGCAAATCACCTTTTGTCTTTCATTCACTCGCAAAACTATTGAGAAAATACAATGCACTCAAGGTGTCTCTCTGTCCATTATGACCAACCGAACCTTCCCCATTACATGTACATCATAATATAGACTCAAAATATGTATTTTCCACCTAGGGATTGAATTCCTCATTAGGAATATTGTTTCAAACTTATACAATTAAAATAGACTGACTGCTTAATACTAGGGACTGCATAACTAGATACTTTCTTAAGAATGTTACATTAATATCTTATCTCCAAACTGAGCTCATGAGTAACTTGCTACTTTACCATAATTACAAAAAATATTAAAAAATTTACATCAAGTTTTATCTGAGATAACTCACTCAAACATAACTCTATCTGGAAGCATAGCGCTAGCATTGCACATTTAACTCCAATTTCTTCAGCAAGGCAGAAACACAGAGCTAGAAAATGTAGTGCTTGACGATTTAGGTACTTTTGGTAGGTTTATGAGTTTGTTAATGGCTCCAAAACCTACAAATGAACCTTCACATGCTCACCTTCCCTTTCAGAAACTCATCTTTACCATACAACACCTCAAAATCTGATAAAACCTCCTATGGGCAAAAATACAACGCTTGTTTCAAAAGTGCAGTGCCATATTCATTTATCTGGTTCAAGTGGAAAGGATGTTTGTAGTGAATCTACGCATACTTATGAAGATGTTGACTTTGTAATAACCATTCCATATACTTCTTTCAAACTTCCCTTCCTAAAAAATGCTAAATGTCCACCTTGACACCAAAAATCCTAATGCTAGCTAGGGCACAAAATGTTTCAAAACTACTTCTTCATAATAGCTTGAGAGTTGTGACTAGATATCGACACTAAAGGAGCTTTGTGAAAAACATAAACACCTGGATATTCAATATTATAAACAAGCTTACTTAAGGGAAGAGCCAAAGCTAAAAATAGTGGTGGTTTTACTTACTACCAATTTATGCCTAAAACATCACCAACTTGGAATATTTACAAATAATCATTAACTACACCTCCTAAGACTATGCGTCACCTATTCACATGATCCATACTGCTTCTAGAAACCAAAAAATTGAAATATCAAGTGAAATGGTGTTGATTGTCCAGTTTCGTAGCAAATGAGCCAATTTCGCAACAAGTCGAAGTAGCCCTCCGTGTTTTGTACGGTTTCAGCCCTCCTCTGACAAAATGGAGAAAATGGGTATTCTTGGAATATATTTGTGATGGTACTGAACTTCTAAGATAGGCTTCACATTTCTTGCAAACCTCCTCATTTACTAACCCCCACTTTCATAGCAATTTGTCAACTTTTGCAACACCTTGAGCAGCAGCATGTATTTTGTGAATATATCCCAAACGGTGAATCTTGTTGAGCTAAAATTTTGAAAAAAAATTACTACCATCATGACGCTTCTCAACAAAAATTTTGAGCCAAATCCAATTCATGGATCTCGATAAAATCCAAACATGGTTGTAGGTGATGGTAGCTTGTTTCTCGAAAACCGTGAAGCATTTGGAGATGAAAGTAAGTGGGCTTATTCATCTCAACCCATGCATCTACCGTAAAATTTTCAGGGAAAATGGGTATAAGGTTTAAGAGATATGGTGGATTTAAGGTCATGGGGGTGACAAACTGACTTTCGCAGCAAATGTGTAGCAACTGCCTATGCAATCATGGGTTTGTATAACTCAGGTTTTCCTCAGGCTTTCATAATGGTTGGAATATGCAATGCAAGTCCCCTACATCATAAAAAATCCAACAAGAGGTGAAAAGGTCCTTGCTCAAAGGTGTGAGAGTGTTTTCTCATTTGCACAGCAACTGGTTCAGTTTCGTAGCAAGTCTGCAACTTTCACAACAAATCCTCCTCTTAGTCTGCAACCTTCTTCTTTTACCTTCTAACTGCTAAAAGATCACTGCTAGCTTCGAATGAGGGAGAATGAGATAATTTCAAACAAATTCAAACACTTCATGCCACCGAAGCCTCCTTTTGGAATGATAATGGGCCACTTGATAATGTTGAAGATGTGACGAGAAAGGCATCTTTTGCAATTATGAGCTTGACATGACATCAACATAACAAACTTATGATTGACCAATTCTCTGATGACATTACCACTAGACTCTTCTATAATGAAAAATGACCCCTCATGACTGCCAATTCAAATTATGACTCCTTATGACCTTACAATTCAAATTATGGAAAAAATACTCTTTTGTTAACTCAAACTATTTACAATGACACTTTGACAAATTTGACTTCTTTTACAAAAACCTCTTTAGACCATGACACTCATGAAACCAAGACTAATATTTACAAAAATGACTTCAAATGAAATAGTGAGACAAAAGTGATTAGGATTCCTATATTGTACGACAATAACATTGGCTCCAATGGGGATGGCATCCTCCCTATGAAGTGCCAATAAAACCATATACTAGTAGCCTTGTCCACTGAGCTTCTCCCAACTTGAAGACTACAACCTACAAACTGATGTTGAGACCAAAACCATTATACATTCTGAAAATCAGAAATGCACACTGCTGGAAAAAGATGTTCAAACTACAATATGAAAAAAAACATGTTGAAAGATATGCTTGTCAAGCAAGATTATTGCACACCATTTCCTACTTATCTTACTTTATTGAGCATAGGTGTTGAATCAAGTGATCTCAAATTTCTAGTAAAGCTAATCAATTAGTTGCTCACACAATTTGATTGCTTGACTTTGCTTCAAATAGATAAAAACTAGAAGCAACTCAAACCTCAAACTGAATCTAATCTTTGCACTGGTGAATAAAACAAGATATACCTTGATTGATGATTCCAACAGTCTTGTAAAAGGATCCTCAAATGAATGAACACTGAAGTTCAACTCATCTGACATATTAAAATTTTTCTCCAAGTGGTCTACATACCATGAATACAAACCTTTATATGTATCCTTTCTTTCATGCAATTTCGTCTTATATTTGTCATGATAAGGTTGCAAACCTTCATTTGACTTTTGTAATGGAACGCCTACTGGACAAAACAATGGTTTTGGCTACCAAACGAAGTCTTCATCACCCTTGTTTTCAGGCTCACAACTAGCTAAAGGAGGAGAATTTTGACTATAGAAACCATCCAAATAACTAGATATTGGATCATTGAAAACTTGAGAGGACTACTACAATTTATTTTATATTGCTCCAATGAGACTATATGATCTTTCATGTGCTCACCATCCTTTGCTTCAGTGATAGTTTTAAAAACAAAATTGAGGAAATCAAAAGAAGAAAAACTAAATGGCATAGAACTACCTTGAATTAATTCACAATGTTCTTCATGTTTCAACCCTCCAACTGCATCTTCAATCTCATGGCTACTTGATGGTTGTGATTTTGACCTGAAGAATTCTTTCGTAGAACAAGTAACAGGATCATCAAAAACATAAGAAGGATGCTGCCAATCTATGTTATTATCAGCTTGTTTTCCTGCTTCACTAGTAATCTTATCATTTTATTTCAACCATTCAAATGAGGCAAAAGATAAGGGTATAGGGTTTCCATCAGTAAACTAATTGTTTTCTTCATGTTCGATGCCAAGACTATGAGACTATTGACTTATAATAGTATGAAATTTCTCCTTCAGTAATTGAAATGAAGCAAAGCACAAGGGAAAATTTTCGTCACCCGATTTGGTATCTTCTTCATGTTCTTCATTGTTGTCATAACTGACACAACCAGGTTGATTACTTTCCTTAAATTGTTGAAATTTAACATCCTCTTGCTGAGAACATGTTTTTAGTTTTTCTTCATGGATGTCTTCAAGTGAATATATAGAAGAATTTGTTTCTAGCTAATCGTGACACAAATCAACAACCTCTCCCTCTTCTGCAACATTTTCTTGGAAAGGAAGACTTCTTCGTTGATCTCTTTGTCTTATTTGAGTTTGCAGCCTTCTAAAGTTCAGATTCCTTATTTGTGGAGAAAGTTGTTTATCCCTTACAACCGACTTGTTGTCTAAGGTGATTTTCTCCATCATTTTCTCCATAGTCTTCATCATAGGATCGAGTCTAGTATCCAAAGATATGGTAGTTTCTTCCTTGACTACTGTCCTTTTTTTGTTTTCATTTTAGCTTTTTTATTAAGAAAGTTAGCTTCTACTCCCACTCACGGGGGCTTCACTGGGGGAGAAATACCATACCACGTGCATTCATATTGGGGGATATATATTGACGAAAAAAATACATAATATATTGAGCATATAATGGGGGGTAAAGGTTTTTTATATTAGCAAGTATAAAAAATGGAGATCAAAGTTAATGAAAAAATATAAAGGGGTATAAAATATGTTAATGAAAAAATGGATGCCTACAATATCTAGTGAAAGTAGGGGACTTTTAAATTGGAAAGGTGTATTGGGTTTGAATTGGTAGGGGGTTAGAAAATATTATTTTTAGAGGTATTTTCCAATATGTAGACAAATTAGAGGTATTGTTTAGTATGCCACGAACGCATGTGATATGGAAAAGGTTCATTGAGTGAAGCCCCCATGCTCTCGCTGCATCATTCTGCATACCTTCAATACTTGTTGGATTTCCTTCTCTCAATTGATAGGCCATTTCAACATCAAATCCATCTGGGTAATAAAGCATAGCCAAACCTAGGAGAGGCTTTATGTCAGCAGGTATGGAATTGTAAATTTTATTAAATCTGGTTGAGAACTCCTGCACTATCTCACCAGGATTCCTCTTTAGATTCCTATACTCAGTCATAATCTGAAAAGAGTTCTTTTTAACCTCCCATCTATCAAGGAAAGTGTGCTCAAACTGTTGGAAATTAGTAATACTTCCAGTTGTCAAACTTCTATACCACTTCCTAACCTCTCTTGAAAGGCTTTGAGCTAAAAGCCTCATCTTAACATCATCATGATCAACTTCTTCAAGATCTGCAAAGTCATTCATTTTGTCTATGTGTTTTTGTGTTGTAGTGGGTCCAGTGCCATCAAATTGAGGTAACCTTTGACTATAATTCTATGATAAATCATGTAAAGGATCTTGCAGATTTAGTGGAGCATATCAGGGAACAGTCATGATGGTGGTTTTTTGAGATGGATTTTTACTAGATTGACTATGATTATCATTTGGATCTTGTTCAAGATCACCAATATAATAAGGAGATGCATTTTTAGCTTCAAAGGAATGATATACAATTTTAAAAGGGGAATCATGTGCAGATCTGTAGTCTTCATTCGGATACAACAAATGAAGGAAAATACTTTTGACATGCTCAGAAAAGGACAAGAGGTATCTAATTAAAAATAATAAGATTTCTTGTAAAAAATTGAAACTTTGAGACATGATCTTTCTGAAATGTCCTTTAATTCCTCTATCAACAAGTCTCTTTCTCCAGTGGAGTATTTGAATCTAAATGTAACATTGGTTGGAATAGCCAGGTGAATGGTACAAACTTTTGTGTTTGATTGTTGTCCACCATCAACAATCAGATCTGAAACTTTGATGATCTTTCCCGAAGAAGATGAAACCTTTTGTTCCCCGACAACAGCGCTAGAATGTTAGCACTTCGTAAATTTCCCTAGACTGGGGAGATAAATTCCAGAGGTAACCATAAACCACTTTTAGGCTAGAATCTATCCCATCTAGAATTGGAGAGGGCTCTCTCACTTAAGGTGTTCAATTAATCTAATATTAGGCTAGGTATAGAGCTCAATAGGGTATGATTTTCAAAATGTTTGTGGTAAGAAAGGAGATAGATCCATTGGGCATGGAGTCATGTCAAAGTTATTATTTGTCCAGTGATCTGATGAAGAGAGAAATGGTTTTTTTATAGAGGAAAGGTAGGCAGTCTTGGTGATGAAATCAAGTTAAATCATTGTAGGAGGGTGAGTATAAGAAAGGTGAAAGTAACACTTAAAACATCAAAACTATAGATGAATTCCAAATATTTCTTTAAGAGGAAAACACAGGTTAGGAAAACTAAAGCAGAGCACCATTAAGATGAATTCTAAATTAAACATCTGGTTCTTCCAAGCATGAAGACATACATTCAAGAGATATAGAAACATAAGACAAACTTACAATATACAAGAATCACAACACCCTCAAAATCTGACACATGAATCACTGCAAATCATCTTCTATCTTTCATTCACTGGCAAAAATATTCAGAAAATACAGTGCACTCAAGGTGTCTCTCTCTCCAATCTGACCAACACCTTCTCCATTACATGTACATAATAATATAGACTCAAAAGAGTCATTTCCCACCTCTAGGGGTTGAATTCCTCATTAGGAATATTGTTTCAAACTTCTGCAATTAAAATAGAACTGGTTGCTTAATACTAGGGACTACATAACTAGATACTTTCTTAAGAATTTTACATTAATATCTTAGCTACAAACTGAGCTCATGAGTAAATACCTACTTTACCATAATTAAAAAATAAAACCATAAAAAAAATTGCATCAAGTTTTAGCTAAGATAACTCACTCAAACATAACTCTATCTGGAAGCGCGGTGCAAGCTCCAATTTCTTCAGCAAGGCAGAAAACACAATGCTTGACGGTTTAGGTACTTGTGGTAGGTTTTTGAGCTTATTAATGGCTCTAACACTTGCAAATTAACGTACACATGGTCATCTTCCCCTTCATAAATTCGGCTTTACCATACAACACCTCCAAATCTGATAAAACCTCCTATGGGAAAAAACGCAACGCCTGTTTCAAAAGCGCAACGCCATCTTCATTTATATGGTTTAAGTGGTGAGGATGTTTGTAGTGAATCTGCACACACTGATGATGATGTTGACTTTGTAATAACCATGCCATATACTTCTTTCAAACTTCCCTTCCTCAAAAATTCCAAATGTCCACCTTGACACCAAAAATCCTAATGTTGGCTAGGGCACAAAATGTTTCAAAACTACTTCTTCAGAATAGCTTCAAAGTTGTGACCAGATATGGCTGCTAAAGGATTTTTTTTCAAAACATAAAACCATGGAATCTTCAATCTTATAAAAAAGCTTTCTTAAGGGAAGAGCCAAAGCCAAATATTGGAGTGGTTTTACTTACTACCAATCTATGCCTAAAACATCACAAACTTGGAACATTTGCAAATAATCATTAACTACACCTCCTAATACTATATGCCACCTATTCACATGATTCATAATGCTTCTCAAACCAAAAATTTGAAATATCAAGTGAAATGGTGCTGACTATCCAGTTTCGCTACAAATGATCTAGTTTTGCAACAAGCCGAAGCATCCCTCCATGTTTTGTATGGTTGCAGCCCTTCTTTGACAAAATGGAGAAAATGGGTATTCTTGAAATATCTTTGTGATGGTATGGAACTTCTGAGATAGGCTTCACAATGATTGAAGACCTCATCATTGACTAACCCCCACTTTTGCAACAAATTGTCAACTTTCGCACACCTTGAGCAACATCCTGTATTTTGTGAATATCTCCCCAACGGTCAATCCTACTGATCTAAAATATTTACAGAAAGTTACTACCATCATGATTCTTCTCTACATATATTTTGAGCCAAATCTGACTCATGGATCTCGATAAAATCCAAAAATGGTTGTAGGTTATGGTAGCTTGCTTCTCGAAAACCGTGAAGAATTTTGAGCTAAAATTAAGTGGCCTTATTCATCTCACCCCCACGCATATACTGCAAAAAATATAGGGAAAATGGGTACATTTTTTAAGAGATATGGTGGAGGCAATGTCAGGCGGGGTGACAAACTGACTTTCGTAGCAAATGTGTAGCAACTTCCTAAGCCATCATGGGTTTGTATAACTCAGGTTTTCCTCAGGCTTTCAGACTAGTTATAATATGAAATAAAAGCCCCCTACATCATATAAAATCAAACAAGAGGTGAAAAAGGTCCTTACTCGGAGGTGTGAGAGACTTTTCTCATTTGTGCAGCAACTAGTTTAGTTTCATAGTAGGTCTACAACTTTCGCAGCAAATCCTCCTCTGAGCTTGCAACCTTCTTCTTTGACCTTCGAACTGCTTCAGGATCAATGCTAGCTTTGAATGATGGAGTATGAGATACTTTCAAACAAATTAAAACACTTCATGCCACCGAAGCCTCCTTTTGGAATGATAATGGGTCACTTTATAATGTGAAAGATGTGATGGGAGAGGCATCTTTTACAATGATGAGCTTGGCATGAGACCAGCATAACAAACTTATGATTAACCAATTCTCTCATCACATGACCACTAGACTCCTCTATAATGACAAATGACCCCTCATGAGTTCCAATTCAAATTATGACTCCTTATGACCTTACAATTCAAATTATGGAAAGAAGACTTTTTTTTACTCAAAATATTTACAATGGCACTTTGACAAATTTGACCTCTTTCTACAAAAGCCCCTTGAGACCATGACACTCATGAAACGAGGACTAATATTTACAAAAATGACCTCAAATGAATTAGTAATAGAAAAGTGATTGGGATTCCCATATTATAGGACCCTAACAATGCAAAGAAAAAATATTTTAAGTCAAAATAGTCATATTTCACCTCCTCACCAAGTTGGCCCTACCTTGATGAAGTCGGCCTTGTTTGGGGAAATTCAACCCTATGGAAGCAGTATAAATAGGAGAATTCAACCTATTCATAATACATTCATCATCAAGTTCGATCTATAGTGAAGGAAGAGAAAAAGAAGTGTGAAGTCAAGGAAAGAGTAGGTCAAATCAAAGGAAGACGAAAAATTGAAGTTTTGGGGCATCTTCTCTCTTACATGTGTGAGTTTTCTAGGGTTTCTAGGCAAGTGTCAAGGGCCAAAATTTCTGCAGTGGCTGCATGTCTAAAATTCTGAGTTGCAAGGAGCCGAATTAATTCCAGATTGAAGTAGTTTTTAAGGATTTGACTTTGGCAGAGGTTATCTATTTGGAAGGAGGGCGGACTTGGCAATTGGAGGAGGTCTTTGTTTTGGTCAAAAGTTCTTGAATTTTCTCACTTTGACTTGGTTCTATTATAGAAGAATATTTTGACTAGGTTTTCCCCTAGGAGAGGGGTTTTTCGCTAGCTGAGTACCTACATCTTGTGTCTCTTGATCTTGTGATCTTCCTGCATTTTTTATTTATTAATTTCTTGATGAAAGATAACATAATAAAGAAGTAAATAATCCAACACATATCACAAGTAATTATCAATAAAAGAGAAATCAAAACCCTAATAACTACATGCATTGATTTCTCAACATAATACTCCCCCATTATTTGAAAAAAATTGGGCATGCTAACAGCATTAAAACATACCTCGCTCAACAAAATCCTTGTGTAATGTTGATCATCATGATGCCACTCTATAGTAACTAAATTTTTGTGGAACCACTTATACTATTATTTGGTACCCCTCTTAACATATTCCTCTTAGGACATTGATCATATTGGGACAACTATTGACTAACCTACTCAATGGACCTAGTGGTCCCATGAAAAACACATACAACATGTCATCAAAGGAGGAAGTATAGAAAATAGTGAAGTCTCTCCTTGATTGAGTTAGAAAAATGGAAACGAATACGTCTTCCTACACTGCACAAGTCAAGCTTTTTTATTATCAAACTGGGAAGCTAAAACATAATCCCATGTAGGATAACAATGATTTTCATGAAGTTTCCCTTCGAGGTAAGCACATTGAGGAGGAAGAATATTTCAAACATAGCTTTTAATTTTTAGGTTATTCCCACAATTTGATGCATGCCTTTACTAATGCTAATCTAAATAAGTATGATAGGTCATATCCAACTAGTTGGATTGAAAAAATGGAGCATTACTTTTCCCTTCATTCCATAGAAAATGAACTATCGAAATTCTATATAGGTTTTATCTATTTGAGTAAGGAATGTTAGAAATGTTGACAATGCTATAAGAAAACATATGTAGGGATCACTACATGGAGGAAATTTGTCAATAACTTGTTTGCTAAATTCATCAGAGATACAAACTTTTTGGTGCAAGTTACCTAATTAGAGATCACTACATGGAGGAAATTTGTCAATAACTTGTTTTGCTAAATTCATCGGAGATACAAACGTTTCGGTGCAAGTTACCCAATTGTGTCAAGTAGGCATGGTCGAAGACTATATTGATGTTTTTCAATGGTTGGTTGCTTGAAAAGAAAAAAATTAATGAATTTAAAAAATGATTTAACAATGGTATTGAGGAATTCAAATTCCATGTAGAGTTGAACCACCTTGCTACTTGTTTGGAGGTTATTGAGCTTGCTCATGCCAAAGTTATATCATATCCTCATTTCAAACAACCCACCTTTCCTTCACATCCTTTCCAAAATATGATGCCTCCTTAGCAACCTATGACGCCCCTCAAGATCCACAAGTTTGTATGTGTGGAAATGGTGGAATGCCAATTTAAAGGTCTATGCTACAAAATTGATGAAACATATTCTCTAATGCATAAATGTAAGGAACATAAATTATATGTCAAACATTTGGGAAATTTCTAATGATAAAGTTGATGGAAGAACCCAAGAATAACTCCCTCACATCACTAAGAAAGTTCCTCTTCCTAACCGATGTAGGTTTTAACCCCGTACAGAAATTACCTGGATACAAATTCTAAAACACAAAAAATAAACAATGCGAGAGCATAACACATAAATCACATACACATAGAGATTTTCCCTTAGATCCCAAAACCAGGACTACTAGCTTGATTTTTCATTATGTTCCTTTTAATATTACAACACATATTTATACATGTTGAAGCATCCAGTACCATGGACCGAAAACCATTTCATCCAAAACCATGTGTGAAAATCATGCACAAAACCATAGGTAGGTCCGCCCAACCTAATATAAGGTCCAAACAAAAAATTCCCTAATAACACAACCCAACGTTCTCCCACTTGTTGTTTTCTTTCCACAGGGGGCCACAAGAGAGCTTAGTCATTTATCCAGCCCTGCAACGCCCATTGTTTCTCTACACCAAGACAACTTCTCAAAGCTCACGGATTTTGTCAATGCATCTGCATTATTCTTCAAAGTGTCCAACTTTACCAGCAACACCTTTTTGTCTTCTATCATATCCCTCACAAAGTGATACTGAACATCAATGTGCTTTGTATTTGAATGGTAAGCAAGGTTCTTTGCCGAGAAAATTGCACTTTGGCTGTCACAGTCTATCTTTATAGCTCCCTGTACTAACCCCATACTTGAACACAATCTCTACAAGCAAACTACTTCCTTGCTTGCATGAGTGGTTGCCATGTATTCTACCTCTGTAGTTGATAGTGCCACTACAGATTGTTTCTTACTCATCCAACTGACTGCACCTCCAAATAGGTTAAACAAATACCCACTTGTAGATCTTCTCTGATCCAGATCTCCAGCCCAGTATGCATCAACAAAGCCACGGATATCCAAAACTCTGTCAAATCCTGGTCTTCCTTGGTAGCACAAACCATACTCACTAGTGCCACACAAATACCTAAAAACACGCTTCATTGTTGTCCAATCCTCCTTCCCTGGTTTTGACATAAACCTGCTCAATACTCCCACTGCATGTGCAATGTCTGGTCTAGTACAGACCATCGCATACATCAGGCTATCGACTACACTTGCATATGGAACACGGGACATATCCTCTTCTGCTTATTGTGTCTTGTGACACTATTCAGTAGATAACTTTACACCTACAAGAATAGGAACCTTCACCGATTTACTATCCTGCATATTAAACCTCTGCAATATTGTCTCGACATACTTCCTATGGTTTAACTAGAGATTCCTCTTTGCCCGATCTCTTTTAATTTCCATGCCCAAAATATAGTTTGTAGCACCAAGATCTTTCATGTCAAATTTGGAGGACAATTGGGTCTTCAAATCCTGGATAATTTCTTTGACATTTCCAACCAGCAACATATCATCCACATACAAGACCAAATAAATAACACGGTCACCAATTAATTTAAAATACACACAATGATCTGCTTTGCTACTGGTAAAGCCAAGTCCCCATATAAATGTATCAAATTTTTGATACCACATCCTTGGTGACTGTTTTAACCCATACAAAGACTTCTTTAACTTGCATACCAATTCTTTCTTACCCTTCACCGCAAAGCCTTTAGGTTGCTTCATTTAGATCTCCTCTTCTATATCCCCATGAAGAAATATTGTCTTCACATCCATCTATTCTACCTCAAAATCAAAAGCAGCAGCAATAGATAAAAGTAATCTAATAGAAGCTACCTTGGCAACAGGAGAAAAAATATCACCAAAATTAATTCCCGGCACCTAGGAATAACCTTTTGCTACAAACCAAGTGTTGTATTTCTCCCCCTTTCCTTCTGCATTTGTCTTCTTCTTGAACACCCATTTGCTACCAATGGGTTTCCTTCCAGCCGACAACTCCACCAGATCCCAAGCCTCATTTTTGTGAAAATATGCCATTTCATCAACCATGGTCTCTTTCCAGAGTTTTCCATCCTCTGAATCCACTAATTCCTTCACAGTTCTGGGATCATCATCAGTAATAGATAAAGCAAAATTTGAACAGAAAATAGATGGACTATGCCTTTTTGGCTGCCTTCTTTCTCGAACTGATCTTCTCATACCCAGAGTTTGTGGCTCTTCATCTTCTAATTTCTCCTCTATTGTAGAGTCTAATTCTTCCTCCTTTAGCTCAAACTCTATCTTCTTAGGTTCCTTTGGTTGGACTTCATGTTTAATAACATCTTTCACCTCTCTGAGCACCACATCTCGGATGTACACAACCTTCCTTGTTACTAGGTTCGAAAGCTTATAACCCTTTAAACCATCCTTATACCCAATAAAGAGGCAATTTTCAAATTTACTATCCAACTTGGTTCGTTTCTCCTTTGGAACATGTACATATGCATTGTTGGAAATAATACTAAGAAGGGGGGGTGAATCAGTATTATCAGATCAATAATTTTATTTCCAAAATAGATTTTTATACACTACTTCAACGAAGTGAACTAGCATGTACACGCGACGGTACTTAAAGCAACCAGCGTATATGCAGAGAACTTTTAATTTACCCAATTTATCATGCATTGAACTTTAACCAGTATATCAAAGATTTATTAGATGGTGCAGTAAAAGTAGAATAAAGCATCACACATAAGCAACACACATGAACACCAAGATATAAGTTGGAAACCCAATGTCGATAAAAACCACCTGCTATTGTCGTGTCTGTCTTCTTTTAATAATAAGAAAATATGTTTACAATCTTGTACTGGTGCAGACTTATACCAATACGTAGGCTTCTACCTGCAGAAGGCTACAACCTTCTCTTGTTCTCCAGCTTCTACTGGAAGGGAGCTACAACCCCATAACTCTTGTACTAGCCGATATGTTTACTAGTACGTAGTCGGCGACCTACAGAAGGCTATGACCTTCTTTCTTCCTCCAAGGACCACGTTTCATAAATTTTCAGACCGAATCCATCAACAACATTATAACTGCAATTCAATCATCAAATACATCTGCATCAACCAATCACTGAAACTCAATCATCACTTTCTGAATCAACCTCAACTGAATCAATCAATCACTTTGACAATCCATCGTCAAATCACAATCAATCTGATCATTCAGAATATTCTCACCAGAATTCAGTAACCAAAACCCAAACCAGAACCCAGAACTCTGCAACAGCAAACAGAGACAACTGAAACATACTTTATAAGGTATACGCTACTTCCATGTGTCGAACCTACATGTATACACGTTTTTATCAAAGCCAACCAGCGTACACATCTGCAAATATTAATTCATAATTTTTCAGCTATTCCAGACTTCAGTTATACCCAGATCATAATATTTACAGAATAACACATGCGTCAGTATTCAGACCTAGACTAAACATGATCAAAACACATAATGATAATTAAATTCAAGCCTTAAGATCCTGATCCATCATTAGATCTTATCCTTCATCAATAGCTAAGGTTCATTCTTGGTTCAAATCAAGCATAACACCATAAGCCAATAACCTACATACTAGATCTCACACTTCAGCAGATATTCGATACTTGCACACCTTGGCCTAATGATCTTCTCCTCCTTATATAGCTTTAGGCCTTTCTCAATACCATGGATCAAAACCACTTAGGACCAATACCTTGGAACAAATACCTAGGGTCAATACCTCAGACCAAATACTTTGGACCAATACCATAAATACCACAAACCAAAAGCCTAGTTTTCCAACATATACGCGCTTTTCCTTTTGCTAAAGTGCATGTGTATGTATACCCGACTTGTATTAAGTTAACATGTGTGTATACGCATCTTGGTCAATGTAAACCTACATATACCTCTTTTTCTTCAATCTTTGTAGTCTTATCTATAATTATTTGTTGTTGTCATGTTGCACCATGATCTTTCATCTGAGTGAGTTTCCATCAAGGAAAACACCTGTATCACAATGCCAACATGCATCACATCCAAATACCCTCAGATGTGAAAGAGAGGGTTTCTTACCAGTCCATACCTCTTGTGGAGTCTTATCCTCCAACGCTGATGAAGGTGATCTATTAACTAGGTAACACGATGTCTCCATTGCCTCTGCTCAGAATTCTTGTCCTAACCTGGCACCATTGAGCATGCTTCTTGCCTTTTCCATCAACGGCTTGTTCATTCTTTTTGGAACTCCATTTTGCTAAGGTGTATATGGAGTAGTCTTCTGTCCTGATACACGACACTTCTTACAGAATTTTTCAAATTCCTTACTGCAAAACTCTCCATTGTTATCTGTCCTAAGCATCTTTATCTTCTTCTCTGTCTGGTTTTCCACCAGAGCCTTAAATTATTTAAACTTGTCAGAGACTTCAGATTTCTTCTTAAGGAAATATATCCATGTATTCCTTGAGAAGTCATCTATAAATGATACATGGTACATAGACTTACCCAGTGATGGAAACTTCACAGCTCCAAACACATCACTGTGCACAAGCTCTAATATCTGTTTTGCTCTCTTACCACCAGAGAGGAAACTCACCTGATTTTTCTTCCCATATACAAAATTTTCACAGAAATCAAAATCCAGAGAGCTATTACTCATACCTTCTACCATACCTTTACCATGAAGTATTCCAAGGCCCTTCTCTCCAATATGTCCAAGCCTTTGATGCCACAACATGGTCTTCTCTCCAGAGACCACTAGATTTTCTGCTCCACTTTCAAGAACCACAGAACTGTTGCACCCATCAACAACAGTGCTACCTTGTAGCTTGTATAGAGCTCCAATCCAAACTCCCTGCATCAATACCAATTCTCCCCGAACCATCTTGCAGGTATCCTTCTCAAACATTGTTTTTACACCTGCATCATCCAGCTTGCTTACAGAAATCAGATTTCTGGCCAATGCAGGAATATGTAGAACACCCGAAAGTGCTCTAACCCTTCCACCTTGCAACGTCAACTTTACTTTTCCGCGACCAACGACTCTAGCCTTCCTATCATCCCCTAAGAAGACATCACCACCATCGTATTTCTCATACTTGTAGAACCACTCTCTATGGGGAGTGAAGTGAAAGGATGCACCTGAGTCAATCAACCATGCCTCATGATCTACATGTGTACTTGAAGAAGCCAAGTACACATCCCCACCTTTATCTGAGGTGGTTTTCGTCTCTGCAGAAGGAGCATCATCAGATCCCTTTCCTTTGTCAGGAGCTTTAGATTTACAGTCCCTTTTGTAGTGCCCTTCCTTTCCGCATTTCTAGCACACCACCTTTACAGGTTTTCCTGGAGATTTAGATCTCCCTCTAGATTTAGATCTCCCACTCGATGACTTATTTTTGTTTCTGTTCTAGGACTGTCCTCGTACAGACAAGGCATCGCCATTCTAGCTCTCCATATTTTTCCGTCTCATCTCCTCCGTCAACAAGGATGAGACTATTTCATCAAACTGCAAGGCAGTTGCATTGCTACCTATTGAAATAACTAGATTATCCCATGAATCTGCTAGAGAACACAACAAACTAATGCACTTATCTTCATTTGAAATTTTGATATCAACATACGATAACTGACTTACCACAGTATTAAACGCATTCAGATGTTTTTCCACCAGGTCTCCATCTTTCATCCTCAGGTTATACAACTTTTTTCATAGGAACAGTTTATTCACCAGAGACTTAGATTGGTACAAAGTCCCTAACTTGTCCCACAAAGCCTTCGTCGTAGCTTCCCCTAATACATTCAGCAATACTGAATCTGAGACACACAATCGTATTGTGCTCTTTGCCTTCCAATCCAACTTCTTCCATTCTTCATCAGACGCTCCTGTTGGTTTAGTACCCAGATCTACCGTGATCCACTGATCTTTATCCACCAACAGATCCTCCATCTTGAGTTTCCACAACTTAAAACTCTGACCATTAAATTTCTCGATCTCTATCTTTCCACTGCTCGTCATCTTCTTTCACCACCAAAATCGATCCCGCAAATCTCCCACTAACGGGGGTCTACCACAGGTCCAAGCGAAACCCCTCAACAACAAAGGCGTCCCCTTGAAGCCAAAATAGCTCTGATACCAAATGTAGGTTTTAACCCCATACAGAAATTACTTGCATACGAATTCTAAAACATAGAAAATAAACAATGCGAGAGCATAACACATAAAACACATACACAGAGATTTTCCCCTGGATCCCAAAACTAGGACTACCATCTTGATTTTCCATTATGTTCCTTTCAATGTTACAATACATATTTATACATGCAGAAGCATCCAATACCATGGACCGAAAACCATCACATCCAAAACCATGTGCGAAAATCATGCACAAAACCATAGGTAGGTCCGGAAAACCTAATATAGGGTCCAAAAAAAAAATTCTCGAGACGCAGCCCCAGACCCCATAGAGGGGGGCTACCCACCCCCCTCTAACCCCCTGATTCACTATGTGGGCTAGTCGTGGAAGGAATAACACAACCCAATAACCAACCTAGTGAAGAACCCCAAATTTTCCTTCATTGTTTGACCAATATTGATTTTCCTCAAACATTAAAATTGGTTGGTTATATCAAGTAGTGGAAGGTTATTGTCTTTATCAACATCGGTGACATTAATAATGCCATTCATTTTCATGTGTCCAAAGAAATATGTCTATATATCCATCTGGTTAACACTTTCAGATTATGGTTGCTAATGGGGGATCTATGAAATGTGATGAATAGTTTGAAAAATGTGAAACTTCTAATGGATGAGCATCCATTGAAAACTCACATGTTTTCCTTTGAAATGGGTGGTTGTGATATTGTTGTGGGTGTTGAATGGCTACTAGTTTCTTGGAATTATACATGAGTTTTCATAAGGATGGAAATTCTCACGAGCTCAAAGGTCTCAAAGAATGTTATCTAGGAATAATTATCTCCCTCCCTCTAAAAGATATTCTAAAAAGGTGTTGTCAAGTAATTATTACACACTTCCATGTTGTTCAAACCTTTGAGAACACTTCTAATCAAGTTCATCCAGATTTGTAGTTAGTATTGAAGAAATATCAATAAGTATTCGAACATCCCCAAGGATTACCACCCTCATGGAGAGATCATGGTCATGGTATCTCATTGCTTCCAAATATCCTACCACCCAATCTATGTCCATGCTACTCTCGTTTTCCCCAAATAATGAAATTGAAAATATTTTACATGTGTTATAACAACTAGTATCATATATAATAGTACCAGCCCCTACTCTTCTCTAATTGTCATGGTTCTTAGAAAAGAAAGCACTTGGGACATGTTCCCCAATGTTTTTGCTCTTAACATAATCATAGTCAAAAATCAATATCCCATCCCTGGCATTTATTATCTCTTATATGAGCTACATGGAGCACATTTCTTCACCAAACTTGATATTCACTTTGGTCATCACAAAATTTGCATGAAGGAAGCCAAAATCCTTAAAATGGTTTCCAATATTCATGAAGGTCATTGTGAGTTTTTGTTGATTCCTTTTAGTATTTGCAATGCCCCTTCCACATTTTATAGCCTCATGAGCCACATCCCATTATATGATGTTTTCTTATGGTTTTCCTTAATGATATCTTGGTAAAAAGAAAAACTTCCATTGTAGAAATGGTGCTTGTGGATCAGGTCTTCCAACTCCTCCATTATCACTAATTATTACTCAATTATTCTAAATATTATTTGGATTTTTCAAAGTTTAATATTTGGTCTGAATTGTTAGTGGGCATGGTGTGCCTATTTATCCCAAGAAAACTAAAGGAATTAAAGATTGGCTTCATCCCAATACCCTCAAAATTTTATTTGGTTTCATTAGGATACTAGGTTAATATTGGAAATTTATTTAGAATTATGGTAAAATTGTCAATCTTCTCACCACCCTTCCCTAACTTGGAGTGAGGAGGTTGAATATGATTTAGAAGTTTTTATGTGTACTACAATATTCCTCACCTTAATTGAATTCAATAATAATTTTGTTTTGGAATGTGACACCTCAAAACATCAATTGGTACTATGTTAATGTAGGAGGGATGCTCCTTCACCTTCACTAGTAATACATTATCTAATAGAAACTTGGGTGAATCCACTAATGAGAACGAAATATTGATTGTTGTTCATGTAATTGATATGTGGTATCCTTACTTCATGACACATTGTTTCCAAATTAAAAAATTCCATTGTAGCATTAAATATTTACTGTAACAACAAATGTCCTTAATAGAGAAACAAAAATACCTCACAATTTTTTTTGGCTATGACTATGACATTATCTATAGAAATGGCAAGGAAAATGTGGTGTTTAATGCTCTCTAGGACATATGATGAGGAAGGGTCCATATTCTCCTTATTTTTCATAGTGCTTGATTGGTTGCACAAGCTACATCAAGCATGCTTAATGGATTCCAAGATCATTCACATGATCCACCAATTATAGGTTGAATCATAGGCACACCTAAGTTACATGTAATAGTTTAATTAGCTTCGTTATAAAGGATGTTATTTTTTTTTTCAAAATTGTTTTTTCCAATACAAAATGTTATCTAAATAACCCTTCTCTCCCACATTGGATCAATCTATGATTCTAGAAGCATATTATGGGATTAAGAGTTCTTTATTTTTGAAGGAAATGAGGAAGGGCATATGAAACATTGTGGCATAATGTGATACTTTCTAATAAAACAAAGGGGAAATAGTAAAACCTTTAGAAGCATTGCGAATTTTACCCATATGTGCTACTCTATGAATTAACATTTATATGGATTTCAATGTGGGGTAACCAAAATTTGGAAACAAATTAGTAGTCATGGTAGTTGATGACCACCTCCCACAATATGGTCACTTTTGTGCCTTACAACACCCTTTCAAGCCCTCCACAATCACATATATATTCATGCAAAATATTTTTAAACTACATGGTATGCCTAAATCCAATATGACTATTTATAATCTGACCTTTACAAACAATTTTTGGCAAGAGTTGTTTCAACTTCAAGGTACCTAATTTCCCAAAATGGTTGGTCCAATGGGTGGAAGAATGGAATTTTTCACCAATGGGAAAGGTTCAATTCCCATGAGGGTCTAACCTAAAGTCTTGTGGCCACCTTAAAGTAGTGTACATGTTGTTTACCAAATAAATTATATTAAATGGTCTTGTAACCCATGACACACAAGTGGATCAAATCCCACCCCTATGTCCTTCAATTATCTTAGCCAAAATTGGTTGGATCCAATGGTATAAAGTAAGGAGATTTTCACCATTGGGTAAGGTTCAATTTCCATGAGTGCCTATCCTAGAGCCATGGGGCCCCATTAAAGTAGTGGTCAAATGTGTGCTTGAATACAAATAATATATTATATTAAATTGTCTTATGAATCGTGCACAAATAAATGGATCAAAGGCTACCTCCATGTCCTCCTTCTTTATCTTAAGCCATGTCCTGCTGGCACAATTAGATTTCAAGGGTTTCATAATGTAAGGAGGACAAGGTTTGGAAATTTTGGTAGTTGAGAGAAGACGTAAAAAAAAATCCAACCATGTTAAGGGTTGGTGTGGCCCATGTTGGGTGCCATCCCTGAGTGATTTTTATAGCTTAGATGCCCCTAGATCACCAGTTCTTAGAACACAAGCTACTATTACAAGTCACAAACACACTAGCAAAAAAAAAGGAATTCAAGGTGCCTAATTGAATCTAAACACAATATACCACCCCCAAGTTGATGGCTAAATAAAAGTAGTCCACAAAATTTTAGAAGCATATTTACATTATTTATCTTCAAACCAGCAAGAATAATGGATTTAATGCCTACCCTTAGCTAAATGGTGGTACTATACCACCTATCATAGTGCTACCAAATTGAACCCAATTGAGGAAGTGTATGGACAAGGACCCCCATTGGCGATCTCATACTTATTAGGCATCCCTTGATCCATATTTATTAAAGAAAGAAATGTGATATAGATTTAAACAAAAACATAGAGATACAATGAAACTAAACTTCAATTAATAAATAGCAAATGCTGAAAAAATTACTTACATGCAAAATGAAGGAAAACTAGCTTGAGGGGTGGTAGCTTATCTCTAAGAAGAGATGTAATAGCTACATGCCTTTTGAAATGTGTTACAATGAGGCTCTGAATCCCTTTTATCATGAAGAAACAATGAGAATACCCAAACATCCAAAAACCTAACCCTAGGAGATGAAGCACTAAAAGCTTATGGGCCTCGATGGGGTTAGTTAGAATGTTAACTTTTCGAGGTCGTAACTTTAGCATACAATCTCCATTTGGCATGAACAATAGCCCATTAGAAAGATCTATCCAAGGAAAACACATTTTTAACTACAAATGTCAATTAAAGTTTCACATCATCTCATTTCCCCAAAAAAAAATCATTTATGGCCTCAAAACGGCTCTGGAAGTTCTGGAGAAAAACTGCCAAAAATAGAAAACTGTCAAAATAGGAAACTATGCTGAAAAATAGGAAACTGATAGGAAATGGTGCTAGGGTTACAAGTGGAATAAGCGGTTGGCCACCAACATCCACCTGGATCATTCCTCGTCCTTTAGGAAGCAATGGTCTCCATTGCGTTCGGTGCCTCCATGAGATGGGGAACTTCTACTGAACTTGGTCCCTGGTAAGCCACTTGCCTTGGGTAGGAGTTGGTAAACTTTGAAAAATTGATACAATTAAATCTCTAGTTGGAGATTGTTCTTAATTTGTGTGTCCATGATATGATCAATTGTGGTTTTTTCAATGCACTAGGTTGAGCTTTGTTGGCGTTAGTTTCTCAGCAATGTTTGCCGCGTCCAACAAGGGTGGAAATAGTATGGTCAAAGGTGATCCAAATTGAATACTAGGTGCAGGCTAAAGAATGGAGGGATACTTAGCTCAAAATAATCATCACCTATAACCTTGGTGATGGTGTAAGGCCCATATCAGAGTGGTTGAAGCTTCCGATGGGCACCTGTAGGGTGTTTCTTTTGCAAATGCAACTAAACCTTGTCACCCACTTGAAATTTATGTGGCAGCTAATGTTAACCATGATGTTGCTTGTACTTAGCATTCTCTTTATTCAAGAGATCATGAACCTGCTAGAGGATGCATTGAATGCATTCAATAAACTTGATGGATTTATCAGCTTCATATTGAACATGTCCAGATTCTGCTTGTGTAGTTGCAAGAGGCATTGCAACGTTAATGGGACACAATGGTTGAAATCTCAAGCCCACCTGAAAGGGGTTGTGGTCAATTAAGCTATGGAGAGCTCTACTGTAGTTGTTTTGAACATAGGGGAGACTCTCATCCCATGTTCTTGGATGTTTAGAGTTGTACATGCATAGTATGTGCACTATCATCTTGTTGACGACCTTTGTCTGGCCATAAGTTTGAGGGTGGAAGGTGGTCGACTTATCAAGCTTGGTATCCAACAATGGACAAAGTCTCAAATAGAATGTGGTTAAGGACCTGCTATCCCGATACGATATGATGGTCTATAGGATCCCAAAATGTTCTCACACACATTTGAAGAAGAGCTTGGAAGTGGCTTATGTTGTGATACTCTTCTTGTAGGAATTTAATATGGCCATCTTAGAAAATCAATCAATGACCACAAACATGCAATCATTACCATGCTTGGTAGAAGGAAGATCAAACATATATTCCATTGATATGTATTCCCAAGGCCGGCTAGGAGTAGGAAGAAGGGTGTATAGGCCTTGCTTCTTAATGGTTGGCTTGGCGATGGCACAGGCAGTGCAAGATCTAATAAATTTGTAAACATCTTGTTGAAGTTTTAGCGAATAAAATTACTTCTGCAATACTGCCATTGTCTTTGCCGCACCAAATTGCATTGCTACTCAACTATAATGCACCTCACAAATCAGTTTGACATGCTCACTTGAAGGAAAACAAAGGTGTCCCAGGTAGCACAATAGTGCATCCTGGAGGTGGAACTATGGAACTTGATTGTTGTCCATCAGCATCTGGTATGTGGTGGAAAATTTTGAAGTCTCCTGCCCACAATAGTTGAGATAGTGGTTAGCACCATAACTAGGATCCGACTAAGGCAATATGCAATGTGATTAGTGTTGTCCTTCTTGTATTTAATGTTCAAATGGAATTGTTACAAATATGTGGACCATTTTTTATGGCAATCATTATTTAACTTTCCTTGTGTCTACATAAATTGAAGAGGTTAGTGATCTGTGTGGATGATTATCTCCTTCCTTATAATGTAATGTTTCCACCTTAGCAGGTCTGCACGGTGGAATACATCTCCTTATCATAGGTGGGTATCTCTCTATAGTATCAGATAGTGCCTCACTATGATATGCCATTGGATGTCATTGCTAAGTGAGGATTGCAATAATAGCATAGTCGAAGGCATCTATCTCAATCTCAAATGGTTGTTTTAGGTGTCGAAATGTGAGGACTAGTGAAAAAAAAAGGTGGTGTTTTAACTCAATGACTTCCTATTGTGACTCAGACCAAAAAAAACTTTTCTTTCACTCCACCCTTGGTAGCTTGACTTAAGGGTCGAGTGATATGAGAGAATCACAACAAAAATTTGTACTAGAAATTAGTAAAGCCCAAGAAGTTGTGAATCTCTATGAGACTCATCGAGTCCAGCCAATCCTGAATGACTTGTATCTTAGCTGGATCCACATGTACACATTTATCATTAAGAATGCAACCATATATTGGACCTTGTCCATGCCAAAGGAGCATTTTTCCAAGTTCGCACATAGCTTGTGTTGTCACAAAGTATCTAGGATATGCCACATATTTTGCAAGTGCTCTTCACAATTCCTATCGAAGACAAGGATATCATCAAGATATACAACCATGAATGAATTGGTGAATGACCATAAGATGTCATCCATCATCCTCATGAAATTGCTTGGGGCATTCGTCAAACCGAAGGGTATGACCAACCACTCAAAAAGACCCTCCCTCAATTTGAAAGTGATCTTCCACACATCTATGCGTTCTATTGGAACTTGGTGATAGTTGGAGTTCAGATCAATTTTGTTGAAGTATTTGTCCCCATTCAGCTGATCAAGAAGGTCATCAATCCATGCAATCAAATACCTATTCATGACTCTCATTTTGGTTAATGTTCGATAATCAATGTAGTTCCTCCAAGTCCCATCCTTCTTCGACAAGAGTATAATTGGGATGCCACTAGGTGAGGAACTTGATTGAATGTTCCCTTTTTGTAGCAGTTCCTATATATGACACTTATTTTCCTAATTTTCTAGAAGAGAGTGGTGGTAGATTGGCACATTGGGTAGAGGTGTGTCGAGGGTTAGATTGATGGAATGCTTGACCTGATAATGCAAAGGTACACCTATGTGTGAGGAGAAGATGTATTTATACTCTTCCACAAACTTATCCACTTTCCTTTGTTGTGCAGAGGAGCCTTGTGTGGAGGCCATGGATTCGACTGTGATATTCCCCTTACTTTGAGAGAAAATTAGGAGGAAGACAAATTTCCTGATCGGGGAGATGATCTTACTGCATTTCTTAGAAGAGATAAGAGAAATATCAGTCGGCAGGGCTACTTTTGGTATCCTATACAATTTTCTTCCCAAAGTAATAATAATAGTATGAGGTTTGTTCTCATACAAAACATAACTCTTCCACAAGTACGGTTGGCCCAACAAAAACATCACAAACTTCAGGGGGAGCAACATCACACAATACCTTGGTCGTGAGAGGATTAATGTTGTAGGGCGTGTAACATTGTTGGCTGACAAAAATATCTTTCCCTTGGTGGAGCCACCTAATGTTGTATGGATGTGGGTGTGGTGTTGTAGGAAAGCCCAACCACTTAACAACCTCTGTTGAGATGAGGTTCCTTCGACTCCCACTATCAACAATGAAACACAATGGAGACCCCCTTTACCCAAATTTTTGAGTGGAAGAGACTTCACCTTATTCTAGATATTTTGGCTCCTTATGCTAGACCTTGGTGGTAGCAATGATGAAACTAGGTTCTACATCAATGAAATATTCCCCTTGTTAGGTTCTAGTTCAGAGTCAGAACCTGCATCTAAATTTGAAGCTTTCATCTTGGCCACCAGTGACTAGTTTGCATGACACGCATTTGTGTTATGAGTAGGGCTCTTGTGGAACTCACACCATTTTCCTATGTCCTTGTTCATATTCCCATTACAATTATTTTCTTATGACTTCAATAGGTAGTCCTATGATGTTCCACCTTGGCTTTGCCCTTTATTCTACAGTTTGGGGGTTCCCTTGCCCTGCTTTGTATTCATAGATCCAAAGTCTCGCATGTTCTGTTTAATTTTTTCCTCAATTCAGGTAGCATATTGGTATGTTGTGCCAAGCGAGGAGATATCCGTGAACTCCATCTTCTACTGGATGTATTTGTGCAGACAACTACGATACATGAGCACTAGATGTTTCTCATGGTCCTAGATATCCAACTTAGGGTGCAAAGTATGAGAGATATTAGTGAAATTTGGCACGTCTTGGTCCCTTTCCTTTTGTAGTGTGGTCCATTTTATATATTTGTCTTCATAGCTCCCAACAGACTAATATTGTTCCTTAACAACATCCTTAAAATAGTTCTAAGAAGGTGTAACTAAAAATAATGTAGACTCCTTCATGGCCCTTCTCTCATAGTGAGTTTTCCACTAGTCATTGACGAGGGCGACAACTTTAAGTAGTGCAAAAGTAATCTTTTCTCTATCGGAAAAATAATTGACCAAAAATACCCTTCCAACAAATTTAACCTGTAACACCTCCCTCCCTACATTTACCCACTTTTACAAGCCATTCGGGTAAATGTGAAGCAGAGTGCCACTATGACATGACCCAACCTCCAAGCTTCATTTATGGAAGTGAGGCCAACAAACTGAGCATCAAATGACAACTCACGACATCCCTTAGGGCTACAGGAAACTCAGGGGGCCAAAGGACCACCCCATGTGACTAACCTTGACTTGGGGTTGCTTTTCTCACAACTTAACCCCAAACTACATGCATGACAAGCCTTCTATACGGTTATAGACCTCCAATCGCATGCACAACACTGCTTCCATGCCATTTTGACCCAACTTTCCTAGTTCAAAGGGTGTGATCTTTAGATCTAAGCCAAAATTCTAGGCCATCCTCTAGACCACTGCCTAGAACTGCCTAAGACTTATTAGAATAATAAATGACATAATAAAAAGGCTAAACATACAAACTTGAGTCAGAAACTTGACCTAGACTAATAGAACATACTAGACATTTCTTCAAGCACATGGTAAAAATGTAAGCTACATGTCATGAATTCATATCTGAGTTTAAATCTCTATTCTTCTATTGTGAATTGCCGAGAAGGTCTAATTCCCTCTCCAGTAGCTGCAACCACACTGGTTAGCCCATTCATTCATCAACCATTCATCAACTAATAAAGGCATAACAAGAGCCATATCTAGAACATGTTATAGAACCATGCTTATAACCAACATATAATCATAATATTAACCATTAAAGAACAACCATCAAAGCCACATAATAACAAGTATAAATGCTCATGAAACACAATAGGAAAATAGCTCTTATTAAAATATGCAAAAGCCAACCAAGTAAGGGACTTCCATGTACCACTTGACCATAGATTGAGTTGAACCAAATAATTCTTTCAGCTAATCACCCCCATTCCATATTCCAAGCATGAATGAGGGATCTCATGGGACAAACCAAGACATAAAAAACCAAGGGAATTCAAAGGTTAAATAACATCCACGCTCACACTACCATGATCTGTCTAAAACCGGTGAAGAGATCACATAACCAAAACAAGCATGGATACCTCATAATTCCTTCACCATTCCTCGAGGAATTTTCTATCTCCACCCACCTATCGAGGGCTTACCCCCAACCCTTGGGAATTTTCCTGAGACCACCACACACTATTCCAAAACCTTCTAGCAATCCAAAGCTCAACCAAGAATGAATCCCATCACACCACGACTATCCAGGAAATGGAAAGGCAAGGTTGAAACCACTATCAAACTCGCCAAAACTAGTGTTAATGGCAACAAATAAATGAAACAATCAATTGCATGTACCATGTATTCACACCTCAGCTAGGAAATCACACATGCAACCTATTACTTGCCATATCTTCCTGCTAAAGTTGTTGATCCAACCTTTTCCTTGCTTTCCTTGCTTTCCTTTTCCTTCCTTTGCTTTCTTGTCCAAGTGCTTTCTCTCTTTCCTTTGCTACACCTGCTCCAAAACTAGGTAAAAGATGTCAACTTATTCTCAAGTGCCTTTTTATCATTGATGTCTCTATTTTCTTCATTTCTCTTCATTTTTCATTCAATTTCCCTCTCATGCAAATATGTGTCTCTTCACCTCCCTTTTCTCCTATTTTCCTTTATTTTCATAAATAAATGCCATTTAATGTCTCTTTTCCTTTGTCAATTTCCTTAGCCGTTAATAAACTAAAAGTGACACCCACTTGGATGTTTTTCCCACCGTTCAACTTGGAATATGTGTTCCATGACCTTGGTCTTATATTTTTTTTACATGTAAAATCAACCAGGGTTTGTTACATAATCATTTATCTAAAGCATTTGCATCTATCTAGCCTTGAAATATATGGATATTAAAGTTAACTTGTACCTTAAAGTGGGTGGAACCTTTGAAGTGACTACTAGATGAAGATGTGTCACCTATTGGTAATTGCCAAAGGATCTGGGAAAAGTTGTCCCTCATTTTGTTCCTCTATCGCTCGAGGGCTACTTCAAGTAAAAATTTGATATGATCTCCTGCTCTCTCATCTTTCTTTTCTTATGCCATGGGAGGTCGTCAGGGTAGGTGAGGACGGTCTTGCAAAGGTTCAAGCAGTTCAAGTCCCAACTCCTTATACCCCAACCTCATTGGGGACATGCAAAGAAAAATATATAAAAAGCAGACCACTCTGATACCACTAATCTAGATTTATGAAGGAAAGAAATGAAATACAAATTTAAAAAAAAAACACAGAGATACAATGAAACGGAACTTCAATTAATAAATAGAAAATGATGAAAATTGTTTACATGCAGAATGAAAGAAAACTAGCTCGGGCGGTGGTAACTTATCTTTGAGAAAAGATGTGATGACCACATTCCTTCTGAACTGTGTTGCAATGAGGTTCTTAGGCCATTTTATCATGAAGAAACAATGAGAAACCCTAAAAATCCAAAAACCTAACCCTAGGAGATGAAGCACTAAAATCTTATGGGTCCCGATGGGGTTAGTTAGAATGTCAACTTCTCGAGGTCGTAACTTTAGCATATGTAGTGACCAATCCAGGCGTCTAGATTAGACTAAATTTAATGTCAACCAAGGTAGGTAAACTTAGAGGCATGTGTCTACAATCTATAGACCTAAAAGGATCTCATCTACCTAGATAAGTGTCTACTGTGACAGGCTACAACACTCTTTTACAAGAGATTGGAATATGTTTCCTTTCACAATTCAAACACTTATATCACCTAATTTAATCAACTGTTCTAAGAAAACAAAGTGTTACTAGTCTGAGTTTTCAATCCTCTTACAAGGATACCTTTCACAAAAACTCTTTCCAGCTAACACACTAAGCATTCATGAAAACCAAAAACTCTTTTAAGCATACTAAGACTCAAATGCATGAAAATAGATTCCATAGAGATACTTTGAAATTCAGTGCTCAATTAAATATTTTACAAGATCTTGTTCAATAATTTAGCAATTGAAGTTTCAAGCTATCACCATGAATCATACAACAACCCAAGAACTTCTAATCAAATTAATTAATTCACAAGCAAAGAAATGGCATCAAACGTTATTCAGATCTGAAGTCTAAATGCTATGAAAATAAAATGGAAGTATACTAGTCCCCACGTAGGGCCCGTCCATGCGTTCATGGTACACTTAGGAAACTTCAGATGTCGAAACCGTTAACACATAAAACACTAGAATGATAAAACGTTGCCTGTGATTAAAGTCTAGAAATCAATTACATGCAAGAGTTCTAGTAACAATACAATACAATATGATACGCAATCTTAAGTCTGCTCATGTCTCTTACCACGCAATCCTATTTACAATCGAATGTAAATACATTATCACGCAGATGTTTCTGCTTTTACAATCAAAAAGGCGATTTTTGTTTTTTTCTAATCTTAATTGATTTCCAAAACAAAACGAAATCAGTTTAGGTAACTCTGGCTTTTTGCTGCTTTTATGACCAAAAAGGCTGGGTTTGACCAACATTGACCATGTATCTAGGAGCTCCAGATGCGATGTTGAATAGATCCTTCGCCATGTATGTACATCTGTGATCACGTCCCTATCCTCGGTTTTGATTTTCCTGCCATGCCACGTGTCACAACATAAACCAATTACAGGAAGTCATGACATCCCATAATTTTGTTGAAAATTTCTAATTTTTAACATAAAAATCCACAAATTAAATTTAATGTAAAATAACAATTATAATGCTTAATTGATCAATTTCAATGGACTATGAGGGGTTTATGGGAGAAAATGATAGATGAATGATGGATTTTTAGAAGAAAAGGATGGCAATAAAATAGTACCAACATCTCCCCCAAGCTCAATGATTTAGCATGTCCTCATGATAATCCTGATGTGCTCCTGATGTGCTCCCTTTATATCTTGTTTCTGCTTGTGCCTCTGCCACTTGTAGCAAGACATCTATACTCCTCTGAACTTGGGCATCCTTCTAAACATGGAACTCATGTTTCAGTTCCTTATATTTTTCTTTGAGAGCTTTTTTCCGAGTGTACCATTTTGTTGCCCATTTGTACGTTTCAGTTTGATCAACCTTGAGTTCTTTGATTTGCTTCTTTAGTTTCCCATTTTTCTGCTGAATCTTCTTGCTCTGAGCTCTCAGCATTTCATTTTCCTTCTTTATGACCTTCTCCAGCATGTTTTCTTCCATCAATTCCTCTTTTAGCTCTTCAATTTGTTTCTCTAACCTTCTCTGTTTCTTGTTTGTAGGTACTGGCTCTTTCCTTTCTCCCTTGCTACTCTCGATTTCCATTTCTGCTTCCAATTCTAGCTATGAATGAGCACTGCTTTCAATGTCCATTGGTGCATTTGCATTTGACTCCGGTTGATCATCTTGTGTTTGGTTCTTTTGTATTCTTCTTGATCTTCTTGTATAAGTAGTGAAGATTTTGTCTTGTTCAATTTTCTTGGCAGTTTCTTTCCTCATCTTTCTTGTCCTTACACCACTGCTGGGTTGAGGAACATTGCTTG
Organism: Pinus tabuliformis; assembly: GCA_031772625.1. Classification (NCBI taxonomy): domain Eukaryota; kingdom Viridiplantae; phylum Streptophyta; class Pinopsida; order Pinales; family Pinaceae; genus Pinus; species Pinus tabuliformis. Next base: position 776,571,052 of record CM062817.1, read on the forward strand.
ACTTACGCTCAGGGATTTCCTCATATTAAGCATAAACTCTATGCGTTCTTGTTGTTGTTCCTGTTCATCTTCTTTAATTTGGTTGGCAATTAACAATTCTTTCCATGTTTTTCCTCTCCTCTGCAACTCAAATTCAATTAGAATTTTGATCAACCCAAAATGACATAAACTCTTATCTTCATTACCCTTTCGTTTCTGAATGGTCTTCACCATTTTAGTCAAACTCTGTAAGAGGAAGTAGGGTAAACTGATGGTGCCTTGACCTTTTAAGTGCAACAGAAGTTTGATGTGGTATAGGTATACTATACTATAACGCCCTTCACATGCAACAAATTTCTGAATAATGTATACCATTTCGTCCCAAGGGTGAATTAGCCAACTTCTGGGAACACCCTTTTTCTAATTGACAGAGGAAACCCTTGACCTAGACATACACTGAGTCCAAGATTTTTCCTTAAATTGTTTGGTCTTGAAATACTTTTCCCCTTCTAGACTGATTCCCAATGTTTGTGCTATGGTATCCTCTGAAATTCTAAAAGAAAAGTTTCCTATTAATGCTTTCTCTCCATTGAATGTGAATGCAAACTGCTTTGTCACTTCTTCATTGTTTCCATTGAATTTCTCTAGAAAGGGTAACCAGTGTTTTTCCCTTAAAATCGTGACACAGTCATCATGATATTGTGAACTATCAAATGTTTCAGGCTCTTCTCTATTGGTCATTTTTTTTTTTTAAATCTCTGTTCTAACCCTTTTGTTTATGCTTAGCAATTCAATCAGGGTTTTGCAATGTGTTACCTCTTTTCTTGCGTTCCACTTAGCCGACCTGGTAACGCCCTCGATTCTCAGGGTTTCCTTCTTTAATTGCTTGGGCGGCAGTAGAAACTTGTGGTAAGCTTGTGCTATGCTCTCCCTTTGTAGCGCCTGCTATCTCGGCCCTCTTTGAAAACTCAGAGTTTAAACACTCACATGGTAATGCTCGGCCTCTTTGAAAACTCAGAGTTTAAACACTCACATGGTAACACACTTTTATGAGCTGATGTTTTATAAAATGAAAACTTAACAGCCGACCTTCACCCAATTACTATAATGATAATGTAGAGTTGAAGGTGCATTCACATCATAAAGACAAAGGAGCAGTACTGATTTGCATAGGTACAATCATTAGAACACCATATACATGTAAAGAGTGTTGTGGTGATGATAACGGATATATGTTTCATGAGCCGCCTTGGGTCAAAAGACTATTTATAACTCCCACATTCAAAAATGAACGAAATCATTTAACACTTGTCTTTCCAATGATTTACCACTTGTCTTTCCAATGGTTTACCACTTGTCTACTACGTGTTGGTACTTGGCCGATTGAAAAATGATGGATCGATGACAAGGTTTGATGGCCGATTTTAAAAAATGAGGAGTTGATGACAAGGTTTGAAGAGTGGTGTAAGAAAAGGTTTGAAAATCATAGTAGGAATATGGCAATAGGCTATGATAGCAGAGTGATAGCAGAGTTGAGTAGTTAGGAATGTTACAAGGGTGATGGGTATAGGGGTTTTTGAAATTGATAACAAGCAATCATAATCATCATTTTTAACACTAAAATAATTCAAGAATTTTAAATGTTAAAAATAAAAACTTCACCAATACATTACACTTGTTGGTTGACAATGGCTGATTTGGCATGCGCAGGTAGGACTAATCTTCATTGTCCAAATATGACTGGTCTTCAATGTCCAAAACAGGTCCCTTTGAAATGAAATTGAATATAACAGGTCCCTATAAAATTTGAAGAACTCTGAAGAACTATGTTGGTGCAGCTTCTTTTATCCTTGTTGTTGATGTAGCCTTGATGATAAGCATCCTTTGAAAACTTTGTTGAAGTAGCCTGATGTATCTTGAATGCAATCTTTAACAGGTCCCTCTGATATTTGTTGAACAGGTCCCTCTAATATTGGTACTGGTAACATAGTCTTCTGAACAGGTCCCACTGCATATTGCTTGAACAGGTCCCTCTGATTAGAACAAAAAAACAAGAACAACTCTTTTATTGGAATACTGAAGTACTGAAACAAATTCTTTGAAGATTTACAAATGAGGAGATGAGATAGGGAAAACAAAATGTTGATTCTTCTGATGATTCTTCTGATTCTTCTCCCCCACTAAAGCTTTGACTTGTCCTCAAGTCATTATTGAAGTGATGAACAAAACAGTAAATAAAAAGAACAAGGAATTCTTACCAGCCAAATGAATGGTTTTCTAGTAAGAATTCTGGGTTAGAGTGTGCCAGAGTCTGGTTTTCACATCTAAACCATTATTGTTTTTCTTTTATTTTTTTTTAAATTTTATTTTTATATTTACATTTTATTATATATATATATATATATATATATATATATATATATATATATATATATATATATATATTAAAATGAAGTTGAATGAACTAAGGTAGAGATATCACAGCTGAAGGCTGCAATATCTCAACCTCCCTTTGCTAAGATACAGTGTGAATAAAATCCTCTTTGCTGATGGGCTTATGATAGAGTTTCAACCAGTGGCCATTGACAAGAAAGGTGTTGCCTTCTCCATCAATGGTAGTAAGCTTGATTGATCCATTTTCATAGACTTGAACTATTTAATATGGTCCCATCCAATGTGTGGTAAATTTGGCTTTATGATCTCTGAATTTAGAATCAAACAGTAAAGCCCAGTCGCCTTCTTTGAACTGTTTCTTTTTTATGTGTACATCATGCCACTGCTTCCTTTGTTTCTGCATTAGGATTACAGTCTCCTCTGCTTGCTGCCTCATTTCATCTAATTGGTTCAATTGCATAATTCTCTCTTTTTGTGCTTCAGTGAGATCAATTCCTAAATCTGCAGCCATCTTATAAGTATGTATTTGAAATTCAATAGGAAGCATTACCTCTTTTCCATACACCAACTGATATGGTGTAAATCCTGTTGTGTTTTTCCACGTGATTCTGTAAGCCCAGAGTGCATCTTTGAGCTTCTCTTCCCAATTCTTTATGTTCATTGCTACTGTCTTAGTGATAATTCCTTCCAATGTTTTATTGGTAGATTCCACCCGGCCATTGGCCTATGGATGGTAAGGTGTACTTTTCCTATGCTTGATTTTCTATTTTTCTGTGATGTCTTTGACCAGCTTTGAGGTAAACTGAGTACCTTGATCCGTCACTATCTCCCTTGGTACTCCATACCTTACAAAAATTTCCTCGAAAAGGAATTTTACCACTATTTGTTCAGTTGCCCGGACTAGTGCTTTGGCTTCAGCCCATTTTGTCACGTAATCAGTACATACTAGGATGTACTTTTTACCTTTTGAAGTTGGATTGATGGGTCCTATAAAATCTAGAGCCCATTTTTCAAATGGCTCTAAATGTACTTGAGGCTGAAGTGGCATTTCATCTGCAGCTGTTGGTCTGCCCATTCTTTGACAGTTATCACAACTTTTCACATATTTCTTGGAATCCTTAAAAATAGATGGCCAATAGTATCCAAGACTGAGAATCTTGAATGTTGTTCTTTTGGCTGCAAAATGCCCACCACACGGTTCATCATGGCAAGATTTTAAAATATCAATTATTTCATCATTTCTTACACATCGTCTAATAATCATATCATAACTAGTGTAAAATAAATCGCCATTAACCCATGAGTATCTAGCACTTTGTTTGATCAGCCTCTTCTTTTCCTTTGGAGTAAAATATGGAGGTGTTCTTCATGTGGATAAATAATTGGCTACGTCAGCATACCAAGGATTCACTATTGAAATTGCAAATAAATTTTCATCTGGAAAAGAATCTTCAACCGGAACAACCTCACCTGAATTTTGCAGTCTAGAAAGAAAATCTGCCACCTGATTCTCCTTACCTGGTCTATCCAACACTGTAATATTAAATTCCTATAATAATAACAGCCATCTGGTAACTCTGCCATTAGTGATTGGTTTATTCATTAAATACTTAATGGCAGAGTGATCAGTATGTACAAAAACCTCATAACCAGTGATATAATGTCGGAATTTATTCACAGCATGTATGATGGCAAGCATTTCTTTTTCAGTGACTGTGTAGTTTAATTCTGCAGGTGTTAGATTTTTGCTAATGAAATAGATGGCATAATTGAAAGACTCTTCTTTTTGGCCTAATGAGGCACCTACCGCAGTATCAGATGCATCTATAAAGATGTGAAATGGTAGGGTACAATTAGGTCCTTTTAAGACTGGTGTGGTTGATAACTTTTCTTTGAGTGTTTCAAAAGCTTGCTGACAATTCTCATTCCAGTTGAAAGGTGTATCTTTTGCTAGAAGCTTAAACAGAGGTGAAGCTATTTTACTAAAATGTTCAATAAACCTTCTGTAATAGCTTGCATACCCAAGGACACTTCTTACCTCTTTTTGAGTCCTCGGAATTGGCAAATTGACAATGATCTGGATTTTTGATGGATCAACTTTAATGCCTTGAGAAGAAATATAGTGTCCTAATACTATCCCTTCATTTAACATCATAAAACACTTTTCATTGCTTAGGGACAGATTAGCTTCAATACATCTCTTCAAAAACTTTTTCAAGATTCTCTAATGCATGCTCAAATGAATTACCATACACTGAAAAATCATCCATGTAAACTTCAACACAGTCATGAACTAAATCAGCAAAAATAGCTAATACAGCTCTCTGAAATGTAGCTGGAGCATTGCAAAGTCCAAATGGTAAAACATTATAGGCATAAGTGCCCCAGGGACAAGTAAAAGTGGTTTTGTCCTGGTCCTCTAAGGCTATCCTGATCTGATTATAGCCATTGAAACCATCAAGAAAAGAGAATGATGATTTCCTAGCTAATGTGTCTAGCACTTGGTCAATAAATGGTAGTGGGAAATAATCTTTGAGGGTTGCTTTGTTCAATTGTCTGTAATCAACACAAATTCTCCACTTGCCATTTTTCTTGGGCACTACTACCAATGGGGATACCCACTGACTGTCAGAGATAGGATAAATAAAATTGACTTTCAATAGTTTTTGTAATTCATCTCTAACAATATCCTGAAGCATAGGATTCATTCTTCTCTGTGGTTGCCTCACTGGTTTGATATTATTATCCGTGTAAATATGGTGAGTGCATGTTTCAGGGTGAATTTTGTGCTATCGGTGTAGTCCCAAGCAAATGCTCTCTGGTATTTCCTCAATAACTGGATCAATTTTTCCTCCTGAGATGAGTCTAGGTGAGTGCTAATATTCAAAGTTTTTCTTGGACTAATCTCTATGGTCTTGCTCTGTGTGTTTGTGATAGATTGAATGGGGAAAATGTTCTGAAATGTTGTTTGCAAAGATTGAATGGTGCATGTTTCTTGAAAATTCTGTGCCAAAAGTTCATCTGCAGCATGGTATTGCTCATTTCTTAATTCTTCAAAAATATCAGGTTGAGAAAGGAACAATTCTACCAAATCATCATTATTATGTTCTTGAAAATCATAGATTTGATTGATGTTGAAGACAGATTGAACTTCTTCCTTGTCATTGTATTTATTGTCAAGCCATAAATTGTGTGCTACTGCTGGTGATTGTGCTGATGGGTAAAGAGTGAGTTGTTTTCTTTCAGTTCCTCGTGAAATAATCATATTACTCGATCTAAATCCTATGAATGCATCAACAGTTGCTAACCATGGTCTACCAAGGATGATAGGGTGTCCTCCTAAATAAGATTTTGGCTGAAGAACTAAAAAGTCCATTGGATACTCCCAGGAATCCAGTGAGACAATTATGTCCTCCAAAATCCCTTCAGGAATCACTTTAGTCCTATCAGCTAGTTCTAGAACAATTGTTGTGTGCTGCAAGTTTGTGAGTTGCAAGATCTTCATTGTTTCAAGAGTCATCACATTTATTGCAGCCCCAAGATCAATTAAGGTGTTTGGAATATGTACGTTGTTAATGATTGTAGTGACTCTGGGAATACCAAGATCAACATACTTTTCCATTGAAATGGTGTTTGTCATAAGGCCAGCTAAATGTCCAATAACATGAATAGTTTGTGGATCAATTCTTTTCCTAGCAGGCTTCTTGAGGCACAGTTCCTTGATTGCTTTAGTATATATGGGAATGTCTTTTATGGCTTGCAATAGTGGAATTTTTATATAGACATTCTTTAGCTCATCTAAAACATCAAACTGTGGTATAGACATGGGAAGTTTTGCTTGGACCAATCGTTCTGGAAAAGGGGGTGGATGCAATGGTTGCATTTGTTCATTTTTGATGTCATCATTTTGTTTCTTTTGAGTTGGAGTTTCATTTTCATTTTCTTTGTTTTCTTCTTGTTTTTCAACTATTGGAGGTTCTTTTTGAAGTACCTTACAGACCTCAGATTGATATTTTGTAAAGGTAATGTGGGATATGATGGTCCCTCATCTACATTATAGGCTGGTCTCTCTGCTCTGTTATTTGGATTTGGTATAGGTTGAGCAGGAATCTGAGTGGGTCTAGGAGGTTGTTGGTTAGATGGGAGTTGTAAGTGGGGTGGATTTATTAGTGGAGGAGCAGGCAATGCTTGTTGAGTGTTTTGGGGTTGATAAACAACTTGCTGCTAAGGATATTACTGATATGTTTGAGGATATTGCGAATGTGGCTGATGATACTGTTGATATGGCTGAAAATATTGTTGGTATGGTTGAGGATATGGTTGATATTGTTGAGAGTACTGCTGAAATGGTCTCCATTGTTGCTCTGAGTAATTTTGGTGTTGCCATGGCATGGGCACATTCCAAGAATTCTGAGCATACATCTGATCTTGTGCAGGAAATTGCAAATTTTGGTTTGGAAACATACCTGGAGGTGGAGGTCTAGGTTGCCACGGTCTCTTAGCACCCATGAAATACACATTCTCCATATCTGTATTAGCTACTTCCACATTACAATTCTGAAAAATCTTGACTTTAGAGCAATGAAATATATCATGATTTTCAATACAAAAGGCACAAACTTGAATGTTTTCTAATGGGCAGTCTTTCAAGGCATGTTTCTTCCGGAACTTTGGACAAAAGACAACCATTATTTGATCTTCCGCTTCTTGTCTTTTCTTGGCTTTCAAAGTGTCAATTTGAGTTCCTAAGGTACTTAATAGATCTGTTTTGAATTCTTCTAACAAGTTTCCTATTTCAACCCTTGTGACACTTGCTAAAGAAGATTTTGTGGCTTTAGATGATAGAGCTCTTTTCCATATCTAGCTTTGCTCCTTGAGTACTTTTCACATAAATCAGTAATTTCTTCGAAAGGTAAAGTGGAACTATCACCTTTGCCCATCAAATTAAGATCATCTAAGTATTCCTCTCGAATTCCCTTCAAAAATATTGTTCAAATCAGATCAAGAGACATGGTCCTATGGTTTGATTTTTGCAAATTGTAAACAAATCGTTCCAAATACTCCTCTAAATTTTCATCCTCTTGTTGATTCATCCTAAAGATATCTTCTTTAGAATCTTTCGATCTGCAATAAGGTTGGTATATCTTTAGGAATATTCTTCTCATGCCATCCCAATCAGTTATTGCATGTTCACCAAGTCCCATGAACCATCTTAATGTTGATGCTTTTAATGTTGCTGAGAATATTCTAAACCTATGGGCATCATCTGTGTAACCATATGTTCGACATACTATGTCAAACTCAAACAAGAATGAATCTGGGTCTTCTAAAGCCATGCCATAAAAGTTTGGTAGCACGGATGGAGGTATGTTTTTCATTTTTATTTCGTCATCTTCTTCTGGTTCTTGAATAGGAAATTTAAAGGTTGACTCTTCCTCCTCTCTTCGACCTTGATTTTTTGGTCCTCTTGCTGATCCATCTCCTTACTCAGTCATTTTGATAGGTTCCTCTGTTGATTTAATTTCTTGTTCAGTGTCACTTGTTTCAAAGAGAAGTTCAAGGAGAGATTGTTGAGTTACTGTGCTACTTTCTCTTTTTATAGAGGATTCAGGGAGATGTTTCTTTTGTGATTCGTGTGCCAATAGAATTTGCCTCTCAATGAGTGTGAGTCTTTGCCCTGATTTTTGTTTATCCTCTAATGTTTGTATGATGACTTTCCCAGCTCGTGTTGTGTGTTCAACTTTTCCTAAAGGGTCTGCTCCTAGTGGTGAATTAGTTTTTGGATGGGGGGTTTTTATGAATCTACCTTTATCATCTCTATATATAGACATAAGTAAACATGACTTCTAAAAAGATTAATTGAAATTAAATCTATGTTTTTGTTTGTTTTTGTTTGTTTTTGTTTGTTTTTGTTTTTTTTATTTGTTTTTTTTTTTTATTTTGATTTTAGAAATCCTCTAGTTGCGCCTCCCCGACAACGGCGCCAAAGTGTAGTAACCAATCCAAGGGTCTAGATTAGACTAAATTTAATGTCAACCAAGGTAGGTAAACTTAGAGGAACGTGTCTACAATCTATAGACCTAAAAGGATCTCATCTACCTAGATAAGTGTCTACTGTGACAGGCTACAACACTCTTTTACAAGAGATTGGAATATGTTTCCTTTCACAATTCAAACACTTATATCACCTAATTTAATCAACTGTTCTAAGAAAACAAAGTGTTACTAGTCTGAGTTTTCAATCCTCTTACCAGGATATCGTTCACAAAAAATCTTTCCGGCTAACACACTAAGCATTCATGAAAACAAAAAACTCTTTTAAGCATACTAAGACTCAAATGCATGAAAATAGAGTCCACAGAGATACTTCGAAATTCAATGCTCAATTAAATCTTTTACAAGATCTTGTTCAATAATTTAGCAATTGAAGTTTCAAGCTATCACCATGAATCATACAACAACCCAAGAACTTCTAATCGAATTAATTAATTCACAAGCAAAGAAATGGCATCAAACGCTATTCAGATCTGAAGTCTAAATGCTATGAAAATAAAATGGAAGTATACCAGTCCCCACGTAGGGCCCGTCCACGCGTTGATGGTACACTTAGGAAACTTCAGATGTCGAAACCGTTAACACATAAAACACTAGAATGATAAAACGCTGCCTGTGATTAAAGTCTGGAAATCAATTACATGCAAGAGTTCTGGTAACAATACAATACAATATGATACGCAGTCTTAAGTCTGCTCATGTCTCTTATCACGCAGTCCTATTTGCAATCGAATGTACATACATTATCACGCAGATGTTTCTACTTTTACAATCAAAAAGGCGATTTTTGTTTTTTTCTAATCTTAACTGATTTCCAAAACAAAACGAAATCAGTTTAGGTAACTCTGGATTTTTGCTGCTTTTATGACCAAAAAGGCTGGGTTTGACCAGCATTGACCATGTATCCAGCACATCCAGATGCGATGTTGAATAGATCCTTCGCCATGTATGTACATATGTGATCACGTCCCTATCCTCGGTTTTGATTTTCCTGCCATGCCACGTGTCACAACATAAACCAATTACAGGAAGTCATGACATCCCGTAATTTTGTTGAAAATTTCTAATTTTTAACATAAAAATCCACAAATTAAATTTAGTGTAAAATATCAATTATAATGCTTAATTGATCAATTTCAATGGACTGTGAGGGGTTTATGGGAGAAAATGATAGACGAATGATGGATTTTTAGAAGAAAAGGATGGAAATAAAATAGTACCAACAGCATACGATCTCCATTTGGCATGCACAATGGCCCATGAGAAAGATCTATCCAAGGAAAACACATTTAAACTACAAAAGCCAATCAAAGTTTCACATCATCTCGTTTCCACAAAAAACATCGTTTAGGGCCTCAAAGCGGCTCTAGAAGTTTAGGAGCCAAAAATTGCCAAAATAGAAAACTGTAAAAATACGAAATTATGCTAAAAAATAGGAAACTGATAGGAAGTGGTGCTAGGGTTACAAGTGGAATAACCAAGTGGCCATCAACATCCACCTGGATCATTCCTCCCCCTTTAGGAAGCAATGGTCTCCATTACGTTGGGTGCCTCCATGAGATGGGGAGCTTCTACTGAACTTGGTCCCTAGTAAGCCACTTGCCTTGGTGTAGGAGTTGGTAAATTTTGACAAAGTGATACAATTAAATATCTAGTTGGAGATTGTTCTTAATTTGTGTGTCCATGATACGATTAATTTTGGTTTGTTCAATGCACTGGGTTGAGCTTTGTTGGCGTTAGTTGCTCAGCAATGTCTGTCGCATCCAACAATGGTGGAAATAGTATGTTTGAAGGTGATCCACATTGAATACTAGGTGCAGGACAAGGAATGGAGGGATACTTAGCTCAAAATAATCATCACACATAGCCTTGGTGATGGTGTAAGGCCCATATCAGAGTGGTTGAAGCTTCCAATGGGCTCCTGTAAGGTGTTTCTTTTGCAAATGCAACTAAACCCTCTCACCCACTTGAAATTTATGTGGCACCCAATGTTCGCCATGATGTTGTTTGTACTTAGCATTCTCTTTATTCAAGATATTGTGAACCTGCTAGAGGATGTGTTGAATGCATTCAATAAACATGATGGCTTTATAAGCTTCGGATTGAACATGTGTAGATTCTGCTTGTGTAGTTGCAAGAGGCATTGCAACACCAATGGGACACAATGGTTGAAATCTCAAGCCCACCTAAAAGGGGTTGTGGTCAATTGAGCGATGGAGAGCTCTATTGTAGTTGTGTTGAACAAAGGGGAGACTCTCATACCATGTTCTTAGATGCTTACAGTTGTACATGCATAGTATGTGCACTATCATCCTATTGACGACCTCTATCTGGCCATAAGTCTAAGGGTGGAAGATGGTCGACCTGGCAAGCTTGGGGTCCAACAATGGCCAGAGTCTCAACCAGAATTTGGTTAAGGACATGCTATCCCAATATGATATATCGGATCCCAAAATGTTCTCACACACATTTGAAGAACAGCTTGGAAGTGGCTTATGTTTTGATACTCTTCTTGTAGGAAGCTAATATGGCCATCCTAGAAAATCTATCAATGACCACAAACACACAGTCATTACCATGCTTGGTAGAAGGAAGGTCAAACATATATTCCATTGATATGTATTCCCAAGGCCATCTAGGAGTAGGCAGAAGGGTGTATATGCCTTGCTTCTTAATGGTTGGCTTGGCGATGGCACATGTAGTGAAAGATCTAATAAATTTGTAAACATCTTGCTGAAGTTTTACCGAATACAATTACTTCTGCAGTACCACCATTGTCTTCTCCACACCAAATTGCACTGCTACTTGACTATAATGCACCTCCCAAATCAGTTTGACATGCTCACTTGAAGGAAAACAAAGGTGTCCCGGGTAGCACAATAGTGCATCCTGGAGGTGGAAGTATGGAACTTGATTGCTGTCCATCAGCATCTGGTATGTGGTGGAAAATTATAGATCATTTTTGTATAGTTTCGGCCATCCAGAAGTCTCCTGCCCACAACAGTTGAGTATAGTGGTTAGCACCATAACTAGGATCCGACTAAAGCAATATGAAATGTCATTAATGCTATCCTTCTTGTATTTAATGTTCAAATGGAATTGTTACAAATATGTGGACCACTTCTGATGGCAATCATTGTTTAACTTTCCTTGTGTTTGCATAAATTGAAGAGGTCAGTGATCTGTGTGGATGATCATCTCCTTCCCTATAATGTAATGTTTCCACTACTGGTAGGTCTGCACGGTGGAATACATCTCCTTATCATAGGTGGGGTATCTCTTAATAGTATCAGAGAGTGCCTCACTATGACAGGCCATCGGATTCCATTGCTAAGTGAGGATTGCAATAATATCATAGTTGGAGGCATCTATCTCAATCTCAAATGGTTGTTTTAGGTGTCGAAATGTGAGGGCTAGTGCAAAAAAAAGTGGTGTTTCAGCTCAATGACTTCCTTCTATTGTGACTCAGACCAAAAAAAACTTTTCTTTCACTCCACCCTTGGTAGCTTGACTTAAGGGCCAAGTGATATGAGAGAATCCCAACACAAATTTGTACTAGAAATTAGCAAAGCCCAAGAAGTTGTGAAGCTCTATGAGACTCATCGAGTCCAGCCAATCCTGAATGACGTGTATCTTAGCTGGATCCACATGTACACCTTTACCATTAACAATGTAACCAGATATTGGACATTGTCCATGCCAAAGGAGCATTTTTCCAAGTTCGCACATAGCTTGTGTTGTCACAAAGTATCCAGGATATGCCAAATATTTTGCAAGTGCTCTTCACAATTCCTTTTGAAGACGAGGATATCATCAAGATATACAACCTTGAATGAATTGGTGAACGACCATAAGATGTCATCCATCAGCCTCATGAAATTTCTTGGGGCATTCATCAAACCAAAGGACATGACCAACCACTCAAAAAGGCCCTCCTTGGATTTGAAAGTGATCTTCCACACATCTATGCGTTTTATTGGAACTTGGTGATAGTTGGAGTTCAAATCAATCTTGTTGATGTATTTTTCCCCCTTCAGCTGATCAAGAAGGTCATAAATCTATGGAATCAAATACCTATTCATGACTATCATTTTGGTTAAGGCTCGATGATCAATGTAGTTCCTCCAAGTCCCATCATTCTTCGATAAGGGTATAATTGTGCTGCCACTAGGTGAGGAACTTGGTCGAATGTTCCCTTTTTGTAGTTGTTCCTGTATATGAAACTTGTTTTCTTGATTTTCTAGAAGAGAGTGGTGGTAGATTGGCACATTGGGTAGAGGTGTGTTGAGGGTTATATTGATGGCATGCTTGACCTAATAATGAAAAGGTACACCTATGTGTGAGGAGAAGATGTCTTTATGCTCTTCCACAAACTTATCCGCTTTCCTTTGTTGTGCAGAGGACCCTTGTGTGGAGGCCATGGATTTGACTGCGATCTTCCCCTTACTTTGAGAGAAAATAAGGAGGAAGACAAATTTCCTGATCTCAAAGATGATCTTACTGCATTTCTTAGAAGAGATAAGAGAAATATCAGTAGGAAGGGCTACTTTTGGTATCCTATACAATTTTTTGCCCAAAGTAATAATAATAGTAGTTTGGTCTCATACAGAAACATAACTCTTCCACAAGTATGGTTGGCCCAACAAAACATCACAAACTTTAGGGGGAGCAACATCACACAATACCTTGGTCGTGAAATTATTGATGTTGTAGGGCATGTAACATTGTTGGCTGACACAAATATATTTCCCTTGGTGGAGCCACCTAATGGTGTATGGTTGTGGGTGTGGTGTTGTAGGAAATCCCAACCACTTAACAACCTCTGTTGAGATGAGTTTCCTTTGATTCCCACTATCGACAATGAAACACAATGAAGACCCCCTTTACCCAAATTTTTGAGTGGAAGAGACCTCACCTTCTTCTAGATATCTGGGCTCCTTATGCTATATCTTGGTGGTAGAAATGATGGAACTAGGTTCTACATCAATGATATATTCCCCTTGCCAGGGTCTAGTTCAGAGTCAGATCCTGCATCTGAATTTGAAGCTTTCATCTTGGCCACCAGTGACTACTTCGCATGACACCCATTTGTGTTATGAGTGGGGCTCTTATGGAACTCACACCATTTTCCTATGTCTTTCTTCATCTTCCCATTACAATTATTTTCTTATCACTTCAATGGGTATTCCTATGATGTTCCACCTTGGCTTTGTCCTTTTTTCTACAATTTGGGGGTTCCCTTGCCCTGCTTTGGGTTCATTGATCCAAAGTCTCGCTTGTTCTATTTTATTTTTTTCTCAATTCAGGTGCCATATTGGTATGTTGTGCCAAGCGAGGAGATATCCAGGAACTCCATCTTTGACTAGATGTATTTGTGCAGACAACTAAGATACATGAGCACTAGATGTTGCTCATAGTCTATGATACCCAACTTAGTGCACAAAGTATGAGATATATTAGTGAAATTTGGCACATCTTGGTCCCTTTCCTTCCGTAGTGTGGTCCATTTTATATATTTGTCTTCATATCTCCCAACAAGGTAATATTATTCATTAATAACATCCTTAAAAGAGTTCTAGGAGGTGTAACTAAAAATAGTGTAGACTCCTTCGTGGCCCTTTTCTCATAGTGAGTTTCCACTTGTCATTGACGAGGGTGATGAATTTAAGTAGTGTAAAAGTAATCTTTTTCCTATTGGAAAAATCATTGACCAAAAAATACCCTTCCAACAAATTTAACCTGTAACACCTCCCTCCCCACATTTACCCTCTTTTACAAGCCATTTGGGTAAATGTGAAGTTGAGTGCCACTATGACATGACCCAACCTCTAAGCTTCATTTATGGAAGTGAGGCCAACAAACTGAGCATCGACTAACAATTCACAACATCCCTCAGGGCTACAGGACACTCAGGGGGCCAAAGGACCACCCCATGTGACTAACCCTGACTTGGGGTTGCTTTTCTCACAACTTAACCCCCAACCGCATGCATGACAAGCCTTCTATGCAGTTATAGACCTCCAATCGCATGCACAACACTACTTCGATTCCATTTTGACCCAACTTGCCCAGTTCAAAGGGTGTTGTCTTGAGATCTAAGCCAAAATACCAGGACATCCTCTAGACCACTACCTAGAATTGCTTGAGACTTCTTATAATAATAAATGACATAATGACAAGGCTAAACATACAAACTTGAGTCAGAAACTTGAGCTAGACTAACTAGAACATACTAGACATTTCTTCAAGCACATGGTAAACATGCAAGCTACGGGACATGAATGCATATCTAAGTGTAAATCTCTATTCTTCTATTGTGAATCACCAAGAATGTATAATTCCCTCCCAATTGGTTGCAACCACACTTGTTAGCCCATGCATTCATCAACGATTCATCAACTAATAAAAGCATAACAGGAGCCATATCTAGAACATGTTATAGAACCATGCTTATAACCAACATATAATCATAATATTAACCATTAAAGAACAAATATCAAAGCCACATAATAACAAGTATAAATTCTCATGAAACACACTAGGAAAATAGCTCTTATTAACATATGCAAAATCCAACCAAGCAACTTCCATGTACCACCTGACCATAGATTGAGTTGAACCAAATATTTCTTAAGCCAATCACCCCCATTCCATATTCCAAGCATGAATGAGGGATCTCATGGGACAAACCAAGACATAAAAAACCAAGGGAATTCAAAGGTTTAACAACCTCCATGCTCACACTACCGTGATCTCTCTAAAACCGGTCAAGAGATCATAGAACCAAAACAAGCATGGATGCCTCATAATTCCTTCACCATTCCTTGAGGAATTTTCTTGTCTCCACCCACCTATCGAGGGCTTCCTAGAGAAAACCATCACCACCCCCAACCCTTGGGAATTTTCCTGAGACCACCACACCCTATTCCAAAACCTTATGGCAGTCCAAAGCTCAACCAAGAATGAATCCCATCACACCATGACTATCTAGGAAATGGAAAGGCAAGGTTGAAACCACTGTCAAACTCGCCAAAACTAATGTCAATGGCAGCAAATGAATGAAACAATTGATTGCATGTACCATGTATTCACACCTCAGCTAGGAAATCAAACATGCAACCTATTAAATGCCATATCTTCCTGCTAAAGTTGTTGATCCAACCTTTTCCTTGCTTTCCTTTGTTGAGATTGCAACAAGATGATGGAGCTTAGTGAAAAGAGTCGCCTTCACTAAGTGGGCCCGCAGGCAAATTATGGCACAAGTTCTATTTTTGATCACAATGTGGATGATCACAGTGTGGGTGACCACAGTGTGAGTGATCACAGTGTGAGTGATCACAATGTGGGTGACCAAAGTGTGGGTGATCAAAGTCTATTTTTAGACTGGCTGTCAAAAATAGAAAAGTCAAATATTATTGTCTCATAATAATATTTGGACTATAAACTTGATCTTATTCTCTTGGAGCACTTCAGTTTGAGCTACAGATGTGGCCCATGCAGCTGTCAGAAGGAAGTACGCTTTTCTTATGAGTCAGTTGAGTTGTTACATGCATGACTTCAGTTAGAACTCAATCAGTTGAGTTTGGTGGAGTTGATTGTGGAGTTGATGGAGTTGTGTTCAGTTTGACTTGGTTAAACTAGTTGTAGTTAGTCTAACTGCAGATAGACTAATGATGAGTTGTTAAACTAATTATTAACTCATAATACAACTATAGAATACATCAGTTAACTCAGTTTCATGTCAGTGCATGTTTAGTTCAGCAGGGACAGGTGTTAGAGAATCAGATTGCTATCAGTTGTGACTATAGTTGTGCATCAGATCTTGCACAATCAAAGGATTGAGTATGCCAATGAGTTTGCTCATGTATTTGCCCGGTTTGTAGCTTCTGCTCACGTCTTACACATTGTGAGTGATTCTTTGGAGGTGAAATACGAGTTTGGTAAACCATTCTCATTCATTCTTGAGCAGGTATTGAGCTGGAGAGGTAGGCAAGCAGTGGAATAGATTTGGAGATCAGAACTGAGTTGTATTGTGTGTAACAGGTGGAGCTGGTACTGGATTGCTTGTGATAAGAATTGTACTTTGTAATGTTACATGGTCTCAATCATTAATATACAGATAGTGTGGGGTTTTTAGCGAGATGCTTTCCTCGGGTTACATACTGTGTTAATGTGTGAATGCTCTTGATGTTTTATTGTTATTGATGCTACTATATTGATGATCAACGTAGAGGAGCTTATGTATTGTGTATGTATTCCGCAATAGTACATGATCAGGATAATCTCTGTTGAATATGTGTTAAATTATTCAAAATTTCTACATGGTATCAGAGCTGTTGATCATCAGATCTACTATTCAGGAAGTGTTTACATTCTATTTCTTCAGGCAGAGTCTGTAATCGGGCCAGGTAGCCTCTGGATTCATCCTTCCTTTGGAAGGTGAGATATCCGGTGAATGCCCATACAGTCAATCTCTGTACGAGAAATATTGTGTTCTCACGAATTCTAGATCGGAAGCAGTTGAGTTGGTTGCTGGTGGAATTCGAATTTGCAGCAGTGTTGTTGAAATGTCTTTCAACGGATTGCGAATGTTATTCCAAAGCAAGAGCGACCTGGCGCTCAAGGATAAACTCAGTAACAATAAGTATGAGAATGGATCTTCATCAAAGGTATCTGATGAAGAGAATTGTGCTTTGGCTGCCAAAGCAAAGAAAGGGAAGAACGAGAAATCTTCTCAGTCTGGTGCGAAAGGCAAGAAGCAGGATATGTCCAAGGTGAAGTGTTTTCACTGTCACCAGCACGGACACTATGCCACTAATTGTCCGCAGAAGAAGAAGAACAAGCAGGCTGCTGGATCTTCAGCAGGAGAGGCTCTAGCCTCACAGTTTGAGCTTGATTTTTCATTGATCGCATGCTTGGTTTCAAGTGTGATGGGATCAGTGTGGTTCTTGGACAGTGGTGCGTCTTTTCACATGACGGGAGATAGAGATTTGTTCTCTGATCTGGAGGACAAAGATCTTGGAGTGCACATCGAGATGGGCGATGATGGTAGATACAGTGCGACCGGTATCAGTACCATTTCCTTTGAGAGGGAGTCTGGTAAACCCTTCGTATTGAAGGAAGTCATGCATGTTCCAGGATTGATGAATAATCTCATCTCAGTGGCGATGTTAGAAGACAAGGGGTATGATGTTGTTTTCAGCGAGGGAAAGGCTTTCCTGCGCAACAAGACAACCGGTGAGACCCGGAAGATAGGGGTTCGAGTGAGGAACCTTTATCAGTTGCATGTAGATGGATGCGCAGCAATGGCGGGCAAGGCAGAAGGATTGGTGAGCCGGGATGATGGCGAGTTGTGGCACAGGAGATTGGGTGACCTTCACCATGGAGCCTTGAAGACACTGCAGCAAATCACTACAGGGCTTCCTAAAGGCACACTTGCACAGTCATATCAGTGCAAGGGGTGTACTTTGGGGAAGTTTGTGAAAGCCACCTTTCACGAGAAGGATAATCGCGCCACGACAATCCTTGAGAGTATTCACACAGACGTGTGTGGACCTTTCTCAGTTGCTTCGACAGCAAAACACAGGTATTATGTGATTTTTGTCGATGATTTCTCTCGTAAGTGCTGGATCTTCTTCATGCAGAAGAAGAGTGAGACATATTCAAAGTTCTGTGAATTCAAAGCATTGGTCGAGAAGGAGTCGGGGAAGAAGGTGAAGGCTCTTAGGAGCGATAATGGTGGTGAATACATCTCGGATGAGTTCAAGGATTTCTGCAAGACAGAAGGGATACGTAGAGAGCTCATAGCTCCCCATAACCCACAGTAGAACGGGGTAGCTGAGCAGAAGAACAGAACGATTGTAGATGCTGCACGGGCACTGTTGCATGATCAGGGCCTACCCCTTCACTTGTGGGCGGAAGCATGAAATACAGCAGTTTATGTGCAGAACCATTGTCCTCATAGGATACTTGGCATGAGTACACCTGAGGAGACTTATTCTGGTAAGAAGCCTGATCTTTCTCATTTGAGGATTTTTGGTGCTAACGTTTACATGCATGTGACGAAGGATGCCAGGAAGAAGTTGGAGTCGACCGCAGAGGTTGGGATATTTGTGGGGTACACTGATACGCCCCACAACTATTGTGTGTATTTTCCAGACAGTGGTAAAACTGTTGTGCGACGGGATATAAAATTTCAGGAGGAGAAAGCCATGAAGTGTTCGCTTGAGAGGGAGCTACACTTGCATGCAGATGAGGAGCTATTAGTTCCTAAGGATGAGCTTCAGGACATGCATCAGCCACAGGACGAGGTTCATGGAGTGGAAGAGACCACTCATGCAGCGCCAACCATCAGAGGGCGAAAGCGCTTGACAGAAGCTGAGCGACTGGCTCAAGATTCAGAGAAAGTTGTAGGACCACCTAGAGCCCAACGCAGGTAGAGACAGTCACCTGATCGGTACACTGGATACATGGCTCTGATGAGCAAGTGTGTTGTGACTGAGCCATCCTCTTTCGAGGAAGATGTGGAGGATCCCGCATGGGTAGACGCCATGGTGGAAGAGTATGATTCTATTGTCAGAAACAGTGCATGGGAGATTGTTCCTAGACCGGAAGGGAAATCAGTGGTGGGTTCGAGATGGATCTACAAGGTCAAGCAGGAAGCTGACGGGAGTGTGGAGAAGTACAAGGCAAGATTTGTTGCCCGAGGCTTTTCACAGATAGAGGGGATCGATTATGAGGAGACCTTTGCACCTGTTGCAAGGTATAATTCCATACGGACGATTCTTGCTCTCTCAGCGCAGATGGGATGGCACATTCATCAGATGGATGTGAAGACTGCGTTCCTCAATGGAGTCATTGAGGAGGAGGTGTACATTGAGCAGCCCGAAGGCTTTGAGGTCTTCAGCAGCGAGTCGCATGTGTGCAGGCTCAAGAGAGCGCTGTATGGGTTGAAGCAAGCACCACGTGCTTGGTACACACGGATAGACAGCTATTTCACAGTGTTAGCTACCTATACCAATAGGTTTCATATTGCATGATTGGCAAGGGAAGGTCCAAATATGCTCTGCTTTGATCATGCAAAGATCACATATTTCCAAGGAAGTGCAAGGTGTGTAAATAGATTAATACATCCCAATTTTGATGGAGGGTCCAACAGTCTAATTTGGATCACTCCATGGTTTAAATTTGCAGTTGAAGATTAGAGAAGAAAGTCTGTCCAAACTGTTTAATCTTGGCAGACAAGTAGTTCAGGTAGAGAAGAAAAGGCTCCCAACAGCTTAATCTGGGACCTTGGAAGAGATAAGGGTAGAAGTAGATAGCAAAAACAAAAGAAAAGCCAAAGAAAAGAAAAGGCAAGTAAGGGTCTGCAAGTCCAAGTGCACCCTCCAAGAAGAAATAAAAAATGCTAGGCAAGTAGCTGGGTAAGTAGTTGGGGTTGCAGAAAGGTTATCTGTACCATTGCAAATGTGTTAACTATGTTTACCAGAGCAAAGTCAATCAGTTGACAAGGTGTTCTTCTTCATCAAGTTGCAACAGAAAGCATGACTAACTTCCCTTTTCCCTTTTTCATGTCATTTACTAACATCCCCTCATCAGCTGAGATTCATGGAAAAATTATGGTTTCATGGTGGTTCTTAATCTTTTTAGAAAGCCACATTTCTTGTCTAAAATCTTTTCATTTTGATCTACTCCCTAAACTAAGTGAGTTTCAAGGAAACTTAGTATTTTCTCCCTCCATTCACTCCCCCCATCCATTTTAACTCTAACTCTACTATGTAAATCCCCTATGTCGCCTTTCCCCTACTAGTATTAACACCATGGTGTATAAACCCCAAATTTTGTATAAATATCCCTCCCCTTGGCATTATAGCCATATGTTCTCTAAAGGGATCAAATGACATCTGGTCATTGTGATAAGCCTAAGCCAAACCCCCTTTCCCCTTTACAAATCCATTTTCTCACTTTTAACCCCCACGTACACCTAAAACCTCCTAAAAAGGCCTTGTTTATACCCTTACCCGCTTCAAATGGCTAAAAACATGGAAAACCCACTTTTTCCCTTTTACCTAAAGTCCAAAGGGCGGGCGCATTTCCACAGCAAATTCGCGGAAACCCACTATACCAAAGTTTTCCGCCCATGCACAGATCCCCAGAATAATTATTAAAATAATCCCCGCCCCTCCCCTTACCTGTCGATCCCTTCGTCCCCCCGACGACCGTCCGATAAAAGAATTGAAGATCCAACGGCTCTCAAGGCATCGGACCCTTTCCGACGACCGTTGGTTACCCACCCTATCCCCCTATCACATCAACCCTCCGATAGCCGTCCGATCATGCCCCCCAGATCTGACGGCCATCACTGCATCGGAGCAGATCCTCTGTCCGGGCGATATCTTCCGACGGCCGTATTATTGGCTACGTCATGCGGTAGCCACGCGTCCCCTCCACGGCTCATCGGAGGTACAACTGACACTTACCGCCACCGTACCGTAAGCGGTGCGATATGAAACCGCCTCCAGTTTCCGGTTTCCCCCATTCCATTTGCATTACGTCATCACCACGTCATTTCCCCGTCACCCCACATCACTGCCACTTATGCCGTCACATCAACCTCCCGCTCAACCATTGGCTGACCTATCCTGCCACCTCACCATCCCCGTGGACCAATCAAAGCCCGCCACCTGGCCTGATGACGTCATGCTGACGTCATCCGACCCTGACCCCACCTATGACGTCATGCTGACGTCAGCACAAAAACGCGCCAAAATCCATATTTAGACCGAAAATTTCGCGTTTTTTGCTATTTTTGGCAAAAGCTGCACTGTTTGTTCTGCATGCAATTTACGTATAAAACTTGCACCAGCCTACTGAGGAAAGTTCGAGACCGCCAGGGCGTCCATCACTCGCGCATTAGCAAGATTAAGCCGACGGAATTCACCAGGTATTCTCCATTTTCACTCTGCAAGTCCATTTTTCCGTGAATTCCGGGTATAGCCTGTGAGCAGACCTTAAACGCCAATTTCACCATTAAAACTCCACCGAACCAGCATTCATACCAAACCAGTGCTACCATTACACGTTTAGGAGGCCACATTGGGCAAATTTAGTGGAAATTCCTCGTTGGTTCGCGCAATCGTGAAACAGCTACCTGCAAGAAACAAATTCACCACAAAGCAAACTCTGCTCAGTTCTGCTACTGCTCTATCTTGTTCAAAAGCAGTATTGCAACTGCTGCAACCTTCCCATTCACTCTCTGTTCTCTACAATTCACATCTTTCGTTGAAGAAAACCTGATTGTGTTGCTCTGCATAGCAACTCTACCCGCAATCCGAGAAAAACCATGGACCCATCAGTCCCTCCTGTAGTACTAAATGTTCAACCCCTGAATGCCCCTCAAAAGAATTTGAAATGGCAAGCCTTGGCAGATATGGATTACCAAATTGCAGAAGAGAGGCTTATGAGCAGCAAATTCCACCTTCATCTGTTGAATGAATTAAAAGCCAAGCATGAAAATGGGACAGATATACTGGGCTTATGGGACTCTTTCCTCCCTATTTTTAAGCTCCCTCAGGTCAACCAGTTCCCTGAACTAATCCACCTCTGTGCTGAACAATATGATGTTTCTCAGCGAGCTGTTGTTGACCCATCTGGTGCAGTACTTTTCTATGTTACCCCTCAAGCTATCAGAGACATGCTTTGCTTCAACCCTCAGAAGAAGTTGGTTCCTTTATCACTGGTAAATCTGATAAAACAAGGGGATAAACTCACAGATGCTCAAATTGTCAAATTCAATCAATTATACATCAAAACTAACATTGTAATGGGCCCTCCAATTCTTCATGTATACCTCAATGAGCTGGGCAGAGACCTTGCAGATATGATTTCTCCCATCTTGGGATATAGTTCAATTGAGCATATTGATGCAACTGTGCTGGTAATGATGCTTATGTTTTCTCCTGGCAAGTCACCAATCTGCTATGACTATGCCACCTACATATCAGACAAGATTCATGAGCAATTGATGAATTTGAGGAGAGATAGGATGTTCAGATACACCTCCTACATCTACCATTTGATCTTGTACCATCAACATGAGAAATTTCACTTTTCAATCAAAAGAATGGATGCCCGAGGCAATCCCAGATCAGTGGTCTACTGGTCATCTGTCTTCCACATTACACCTGAGTCTCCATACACTTACTGTGAATTCATGGATCTGTTCATCCATCCAACTATGGCAATGCTGATGAGCTCACCTCCTCCGAGACTCACTGATGACATGCAGAGAATTCTTCAGCTGTCCAAAGTTTATAGCATTGGGGATTGGTACTTCTACCAAAACCACACTGTCATCAGGATATATGGGTGTGATCTACCTCCTTTCAAATTACCCAAGTATGTGCCTATGAGGCTATTTGCCCTAGAGTACTTTAGGCAATTTGGCAGAGTTGATGTGCTTCATTTTTCAGGGAAAGGCAAAAAGGCACAGTTAAAGGTCAAAAGCCAACTTGGCCATTTTATCTATAATGAGAGGGAGCAAGGATGGAAGGAAGCAGAGACAATGCTTGAGGCCCTTGGCCTTCAAACCAGTTTCATATGGGTACCCTATGACCCTAATCATTTCATATCCATGAGGAGGCTCAAATATAAGTTATCTGCCTATGATCACCATAGCATCCCTCACATTGAAAAATATGCAAACCAAGACAAATGGAGGAGAGGGACCTTAGAAGAGCCCTTGTCACAAGAAGAGCTGAACAAAAGGGCACTAAGGAATCTAAAGAAGTTGGCTGACCTTGAGCTTTGTCCACAGGTATTCACACTTCCAAGCACACAAACAGGAGCAGCTGAATCCTCCTCAACTGTCAAGCAGCAAACTACCAAGGCCACTGAGAATATATCCAGCAGAGGCAAAGAAAAGGAAATGGAGACAGAGCAGACAGATAAAGAAGAGCAGCAGCAGGCAGAGCAACAACAGCAACAAGATTTGCAGCAAGAAGAAGGGAAACATGACAGACAGCAACCCTTACAGCAAGAGAGGGTGATTGATACTCCAACTTCCACTGAGCAACAGGCTCAGAACATAGTGCCTCCTAGGCCAGAAATCACCACTGATGCCTCGGTCCTCCAAACTCCTCAAAAGGAGGATACATTTGTTTTTAGGAAAAGGGATCGAGAAACTCCTCTCACTTCATCTATCAACCAGGGAGAGAAGAGACAAAGATTAAATGACTTTTCTGAGGATGATGCAGCAATAAGACAAGCATTGGGCATGGGCCCACCCAGCAGAGAAGCTTCAGCAAGTTCCTTCCAGCAGGAACAGGACAGGACCATAGGAGGGGAGGTCAGCTCCTCCAGCCAACAAAAAGAGGGACAAGTAAGCATCAAACAGCAATTTATAGACATTAAAAGGAGGAGTGATCCTATCAAAATACAGCTGTACAATCACCTACTAAACATGGCTCCTACCAATCAGCAAAGACTTATGTCTGCCTTTGATGTAGGTGAAGGCAAAATGATCATGAGTCATTTTATGCCCACAGCTTTGCATCCCCAATCTGCCTCAGATTACCTCAGGACCAACCTGGAGGTCATGGCCAAAGACATACACCCGATGGACAAAATTGAACTGCACAAACAAACTGGTGAGATGGTGTATGCCTCCTTAGCAGATGAAACATTGGAAAATTATAAGCTAAAGAGCAGCCTCAATGCCACAGCCTCTCAACTGGAATTGGAGAAGGCATCATCCCAGGCAAAGGACAACAGAATAAGGTCCCTGGAAGACATAATCATTGAAATTGGGCATGATCCCAAAGATATTTCAGGGATACAGGAAATTTTGAAATTGAGGGATGCTGACATGGCTGCCATGAGGAAGAAAATCAAACTCCCTGCCACCATGCACCCTCAGACAGATGAGGTAGCCCAACAAAGGCAGGAGAAGGACACCACAGATTTGTTGATCTCCATTTATAAACAGCTCATTCAAGCACAAGACAAACTAGGAGAATCAGAGGCTGCAAAGGCAGCATTGCAAGCGGCATTACAACAAAGAGAAGAGGGTCAGACCTCTCAACCTCCTCCTCAGATCATCAATCTTGAGGAAACTGCTCCTGTCACTGCCCCTCCTCCTCAGCAGACCGAACAAACAGCAACATCTACTTCAGCAACGCCAACAACTACAGAGCAGGCCCAAAGCCTAGATATGCAAAAGCTGAAGAACGAAATCCAAGTCCTGGAAGCTCAAATGTTGGAGCTCAATTCAGCCAAAGAATCTTTGGCTAAAATCAATGATAAATATGATAAATCCAAACAAACTGTGGCAGAGAAGGACAGGGAGGTGAAAGCCCTCAAAAACAAAATAAAAGAGCTAGAGAATGAGCTCAAGTTAGATAAAGTGGTGGCAGAACTGAAAATAGTACTATGGGCTAACATTAGTCGATCTATCAATGAGCAGTGGCCATATATTGAGACAATCCATGAGCAGCTGGAGCTCATCCCAAAGGCACAGAGAGAGATTCACAGAGCAAGAACTCAATTGAGCAATATGCCTGAAGTGGCCACTAGAATGATCAATGTACTTAATCATAAAACAAGTTCTCAGTTAGCCATCATGGGAATTACAAACCGGACTGATACTGTCCAACTGATCAAGAGGGTTCTTACTCTTAGAAATCTGGTACAGACACTGGAGAGAAGAACCCAAGACATGCAGACTGAGGTGAACAAGTTTTTGGAAAAGTTTCAAGTGTTAGAAAGCAGAGGACTCCCTGGCTTACTGAACAGGGCAGGGAGATTGTTCACACATGACCAATATGCTAAAAGGGTCAATACATTTGCCACTAACCAGATCAGTGATAAGCCCAACACCTCAGAGGAAACAGGGCCAGCCACAGGACAGTCTCTTTACAACAGAGTCGAGAATCTGTTTTTTATAATGAATGAGATCAATCACCTGTTTGGGGTGGCTTCCAATTTCTTCAAGTACACAGAGGCAGAGGAGACAATGGATGCTATTCTCAGGCATCAACTCCCTACACAAGAATGGTGGACAAGCGCAATACAGAAGATTTTGTAAACAGGGAGTCACTTAACAATTTTGTTTCTTAAAATATCAGTTATCATGCAAAGCAAAGTTTAAACAAAATCAGCATGCACAGCGGATTAAGGCTAGGCCAACTCAGCAGATGGATCGCCAACAAAGCAGAAATAGAAGACTACAGGTGGCAGAGCCGAGAAAATACAGCGCAGCAAGAAATAAAGGCGCGTTTATCAGCATTAAAAGCTAAGCGTTGCAACCGACTCAATGACCTCCAAAGTTCAAAATTATCCTCTGACAGACATAAAGGGCATTTATGCCGCATTCAAAGCTACAATAACTTCTCCTCTACTTTCTGAACAAATTTATGAAGATATTTTCTCTCTCAGATGACTCAATGCCTGAGATATTTTGTATACGCATTCCTATAAAGCCCCCTTCGCATGAGCTTGCAAGGGTTGTTGTTGTTTTCTCCGGAAGAAGCTCTTATGCCATAATCTTTTCAGAAGTTAATAAAGAAAGCAATGGAATTTCTCGTATTTCTGAGGTGTTGATGCGTTCTGGTGTCTGTTGATAACTGCTGGATTCCTGTGTATTTCACCATACAATAAGTCTCTGTATCTCTCTCTGTCAATTAGTTGTTGTGTTAAAATCCATATATGTTATCTGATTTTCAATACTAAGCAACAAAGAAAAAGAAAAACTTTCAGGATTTACTCACTGAGTACCCTGAGTTCAATCTATGTTGTTTATAAATGTTTTCTTCAGCTGTAATCTATATAAAGTGTAATTCTTAATTGCTGCACTTTCAGAATACACCTTTCACAGTGGCCTTTGTCACAGGAATTCAAGCTTTGCTCCTGTGCAGTGTGTTCACTTTCACCTCACCAACTTAATAGAAAATTCTTAATTGCTTTCTGTTGGTTGACATATATCACCATTTAAGCTAATTTTGTTTGTCTGTAATACACAATAGGCCCTGCAGTTTGAACACCACCAATCCAGCGTATCAAATCATTTCACAACTCCAGACTCCATTGCCCAATGGTATTCCACTATCTAAACACTATGTCATAAGACCTGATAGAAATCCTTCAACCAAAATATAAACCAAAACCTGAGCATAATAACTAGCCTAAAACACCATCATAACAGAGACAAATCATAAAGAGAGAGCCCTCTCTGATCACAGTTTGGCTAGAAGCTGTGATCCAAAGATTGGTTAGTGGTTACCCCGGCCGTATTCCCTTGGGAGTCATAGGGAACAACCTGGGTGTTAACACACAGGACTTGGATTCTCCAAGAGCGAGGCGGATCCTAACCTATACCAGATTGTGGTGGAGGGTAAGTTGCTTATCATTGTACTGTATGTTGATGATTTGATTCTAACGAGTGATGAGTTGTTGATACTGTCATGCAAGAAGGATCTTGCTACAGAGTTTGAGATGAAGGACTTGGGCCTCCTTCACTATTTCCTAGGATTGGAAATATGGCAGCGCAGTGGTGGACTGTTTGTTTCTCAGGGCAAGTATGCTCGGGAGATACTGGAGAAGTTCAACATGCATGGCTACAAGCCTGTTGATACTCCTCTTCCTGGAGGTTGGAGGAAGGAGGATGCCACTTCAGGAGAAGTGGATGCCACTGTTTATCGACAGTTGGTGGGGTCGTTGATGTATTCGGTCAATACACGACCTGATATATGCTATACAGTTAACCAGCTTTCACAAGCTATGGTTAAGCCTACCAAGCTCTTCTGGAAGGCGGGAAAGCATGTATTGTGCTACTTGAGAGGCACATCGAGATATGGTTTGTGGTACAGACAGGAGGATGAGGTGAAGCTATGTGGCTTCACGGATGCAGATTGGGCAGGGAGCCCAACGGACAGAAAGAGCACATCAGGAGGGGTCTTCAGTATTGGATCGACAGCAGTTTCTTGGTACTGCAGGAAGAAGAGATCCGTGGCACTCAGTTCAACGGAGGCCGAGTATATGGCAACAAGTTTGGCTGCATGCGAGGCTATATGGATGAGGAAGATCCTGGTTGGTTTGTTCGGTTCTCATTTGGATCCTACTGTGATTTACTGTGATAACCGGAGTTGCATTAAACTCTCAGCTAATCCTGTATTTCATGATAGATCTAAGCATATTGACATCAGGTACCATCATATCAAAGATTGTGTGCAGCGGAGGATCATGTTGCTTTCATACATTCCAACGGAGGATCAAGATGCTGATATTCTGACGAAGGCTCTCACCAGGAGCAAATTCGAGTACCACCGAGGCAGGATAGGGGTTGCTAATAATCCATATCTTGTCAAGAGGGAGTGTTGAGATTGCAACAAGATGATGGAGCTTAGTGAAAAGAGTCGCCTTCACTAAGTGGGCCCGCAGGCAAATTATGGCGCAAGTTCTATTTTTGATCACAGTGTGGATGATCACAGTGTGGGTGACCACAGTGTGAGTGATCACAGTGTGAGTGATCACAATGTGGGTGACCAAAGTGTGGGTGACCAAAGTGTGGGTGATCAAAGTCTATTTTTAGACTGGCTGTCAAAAATAGAAAAGTCAAATATTATTGTCTCATAATAATATTTGGACTATAAACTTGATCTTATTCTCTTGGAGCACTTCAGTTTGAGCTACAGATGTGGCCCATGTAGCTGTCAGAAGGAAGTACGCTTTTCTTATGAGTCAGTTGAGTTGTTGCATGCATGACTTCAGTTAGAACTCAATCAGTTGAGTTTGGTGGAGTTGATTGTGGAGTTGATGGAGTTGTGTTCAGTTTGACTTGGTTAAACTAGTTGTAGTTAGTCTAACTGTAGATAGACTAATGATGAGTTTTTAAACTAATTATTAACTCATAATACAACTATAGAATACATCAGTTAACTCAGTTGCATGTTAGTGCATGTTCAGTTCAGCAGGGACAGGTGTTAGAGAATCAGATTGCTATCAGTTGTGACTATAGTTGTGCATCAGATCTTGCACAATCAAAGGATTGAGTATGCCAATGAGTTTGCTCATGTATTTTCCCAGTTTGTAGCTTCTGCTCACGTCTTACACATTGTGAGTGATTCTTTGGAGGTGAAATACGAGTTTGGTAAACCATTCTCATTCATTCTTGAGCAGGTATTGAGCTGGAGAGGCAGGCAAGCAGTGGAATAGCTTTGGAGATCAGATCTGAGCTGTATTGTGTGTAACAGGTGGAGCTGGTACTGGATTGCTTGTGATAAGCATTGTACTTTGTAATGTTACATGGCCTCAATCATTAATATACAGATAGTGTGGGGTTTTTAGCGAGATGCTTTCCCCGGGTTACATACTGTGTTAATGTGTGAGTGCTCTTGATGTTTTATTGTTATTGATGCTGCTATATTGATGATCAACGTAGAGGAGCTTATGTATTGTGTATGTATTCCGCAATAGTACATGATCAGGATAATCTCTGTTGAATATGTGCTAAATTATTCAAAATTTCTACATCCTTTTCCTTCCTTTTCTTTCTCGTCCAAGTGCTTGCTCTCTTTCCTTTGCTACACCTACTCCAAAACTAGGTAAAGGATGTCAACTTATTCTCAAGTGCCTTTTTATCATTGATGTCTCTATTTTCTTCATTTTTCTTCATTTTTCCTCCAATTTCCCTCTCGTGCAAATATGTGTCTCTTCACCTCCCTTTTCTCATATTTTCCTTTATTTTCATTAAAAAATGCCAGTTAATGTCTCTTTTCCTTTGCCAATTTCCTTAGCCATTAATAAACTGAAAGTGACACCCACTTGGATGTTTTTGCCACCATTCAACTTGGAATATGTGTCCCATGACCTTGGTCTTATATTTCTTTTACATGTAAAATCAACCAGGGTTTGTTACATAACCATTTATCTAGAGCATCTGCATCTATCTAGCCTTCAAATATATGGATATCAAAGTTAACTTGTACCTTAAAGTGGGTGGAACCTTCGAAGTAACTATTGGATGAAGATGTGTCACCTATAGGTAATTACCGAAGGATCTGGGAAAAGTTGTCCATAATTTTGTTCCTCTATCGCTCAAGGCTACTTCGGGTAAAAATTTGATATGATCTCGTGCTCTCTCATCTTTCTTTTCTTATGCCATGGGAGGTGATTGGGGTCGGTGAGGACGGTCTTGCAAAGGTTCAAGCAGTTCGAGTCCCAACTCCTTATACCCTGACCTCGTTGGGGACATGCGAAGAAAAATAGATAAAAAGCAGACCACTCTGATACCATTGATCTAGATTTATGAAGGAAAGAAATGAAATATGAATTTAAACAAAAACACAGAGATACAATGAAACTGAACTTCAATTAATAAATAGAAAATGATGAAAATTGTTTACATGCAGAATGAAAGAAAACTAGCTCGGGCGATGGTAACTTATCTTTGAGAAGAGATGTGATGGCTACATTCCTTCTGAACTATGTTACAATGAGGCTTTGAGGCCATTTTATCATGAAGAAACAACGAGAAACCCTAAACATCCAAAAACCTAAAACAAGGATATGAAGCACCAAAATCTTATGGGCCCTCTTGGGCTTAGTTGGAATGTCAAATTTTCGGCGTCGTAACTTTGGCATACAACATTTGTTTGGAATGCACAATAGCCCATTAGAAATGTCTATCTTATTTCCCCAAAAAAATTCCACTTAGGGCCTCATAACAACTCTTGAAGTTTAGGACCTAAAACTGTCAAAAATAGAAAATCATTGAAATCGGAAACTAACAGGAAATAATGTTGAGGATCCAAGTGGAATAGGCGAGTGGCCACCAATATCCACCTAGATAATATATATGTTTTAGGATGTGGAAAACATTAACAACCTAGGTTGATATTCTTCAAACTCACAAAAATAATTTGATGTTGGATTAAAGACACTTAAATTCCAGTTTGATGAAGGAGATCATGTGTTCTTACATCACCATCCATATAAGTAGATTTCACTCAAGGAGAAAAAACACCAAAAACTAGCTCCTAATTTTATGGGCCCTATACTATACTCGCACATAATAATCTAGTAGCTTAAAAATAACTTTTTATAGCCACTTTGAGCTCCACCCAGTGTTTCATGTGTCTTGCTTGAAGAAACTGCTTGGATCTAATTATAGAGTTCAAAACAACCTTCCAAAATAATATTGCAAGGGTTCCATTTGGTTACAACATCGAGAAAATTTTAGAGAAACATGAGAGTCATCTTTGATAGCACACTATCCAAGAGTTTTTTATCCAATGAAAGGGTGGACTAACTTAAGATGTTACATGAGAACTAGTAGATATTCTCCACCAATTTCCTCATCTCTAGCTTAAAGGATAAGGTTGTATTGTAAGGTGGAAGCATGTTAGGATCCCATGCTCACTTTCCTAATTC
Organism: Pinus tabuliformis; assembly: GCA_031772625.1. NCBI lineage: Eukaryota > Viridiplantae > Streptophyta > Pinopsida > Pinales > Pinaceae > Pinus > Pinus tabuliformis. Next base: position 776,601,904 of record CM062817.1, read on the forward strand.
GTGGAATAGTTTGTTACTTAATGTATTGAGGGCCATATTTACTAAATAAGGCCCCATGAAGAACCTGAGTGAAATCAATAAATGTAAGTGGCCTCATTAAAGAAGGTCCACTAGTTTGTAGTTAAGACCTCATTAATGAAAGTATACTAGTTTGTAGTTAAGACTTCATTAATAAAGGTCCATTAGGTGGTTAGGAATTTGGCCAATTAGAAACTATATATAGTAGAAGAAGCTATGTAACGAGTTGTTAATTGAATATTATTGTATTTAAGGTTCTACTCATGTTGAAAGTTCCCCCCTCAAAGAGGAAAATGAACATTACATCCAGTGTTGAATATCAATAAAGGTTTTCTTATTGTGTTATTTTTGTATTTTGATTCACATATTTTCTTTTTGTAGCTATCTTTTCATCTATCCTTTTATGTTGAATTACTTTCTGCAATTTTTTTGTCTATTGTGTATGCATGCGCCTATGTGCATGGGTGTGTGCGTGTGTGAGATAGAGAGAGAGAGAGAGAGAGAGAGAAAGTCTAAAATAATAACTCATTAGTTTGTTTTTTTAGTGCGTGTGTGTGTTTATGTGTGTTATCTTGAATATTATCTAAAATAGTCACCTAGTAGATGTAGGTGTGTGTGGGGAAAAACAACCACGTAGTCAAATGGAACTCTATTTCATTATAAAATATCGAAGTCTCTCATCTTATATTATTGTAAATTTATTTATTTTTAATTACTATGCAATAATCATAAATGGAAATAGAGTTTGCATTATGAAGTTTGGAATATGTTTATATACAACTAGAATTATTATTATGTTGATGATAAATGTGTGTTTTATTTTATTTTTAATTAAATTTTAAGAGATGGTTTAATTGGTTGGGCTATTGGTCTAGGACATATTGTTGATAGAAAGGTTATATGTTCAAATTGAATGATTTTTTTTGAGGTTATCAAAGTTATTGTAATTGTAGTTAAATCACTCTCCATCAAAATTGTTTGGCAAAAGGGGGTTTTATAAAGTTTTCATTAAAATATAGCTATGTGTATGTTTTATTTAGAAATAATAATAAAATTATTTGAGAAATATTATTAGTTATAGGTGATTAAATTCTAATTTTTAAAAAATGGAAATAAATAGATTAAAATTTTATTGCAAAAGAATATGGAAATAGAAAAGAGTTAAAAAAGGATATACATCATAAAACTTTCACAAAAATATTTATTGTGGTATTTAACATATATTATAAGTTTCATAAATATAATAATATCATTTTTCTATATTTATTATATTTTTATGGTTGTGACATTTATAGCACTTTGGGAGAAATTTGGGGAAAACTGAGTAAATTTAAAAATGCTTTATAGATTAAAATCTTAAATTTAAGAGTAATGATCCCTATATCATTCTCCTCTTAGAGGCATGATCTCATCCATTGAGAATGAGGTTATGATTAACTACCTAATGTACAATCATATAACAATTAACATCGAGGATAAAAGTTTTCTAGAATTGTTCAAGTTCTAGTAAAAGTTACTTGAGGCTCAAGAAAAGATAGGATAAGGATGTTGTTTCATTGCTAATCCATTTAAGGATTCAATCCAATAACACTTCATAAAGATAATAATGTAAAAATCATTATCACAACAAGATTCAAAGAGAAATTATGGTGCCATGAAAAGACAAAGAATACAAGAAAGTTGACGTATTATAAAAATATCATTAAACGCACGATATAAGGTTAAAATTATTTTTATTTTATCATTAAATTAAAGAAGAAATAACATTATTAAATAAGAATGAACTCTCATAATTGGCATAATGAAGGTGGGTATTGAAAGAATCCTAAGCTTTGTAATATTTAGAAAATAGAGGACAAAAAACAATTTTCTTAAATTGTCATTCTATACACACTTTAAAGCTCTATTCTCCAAAATGTGTAACATTAATGATCTTCATAACTCATAAAAAAACAAAGAAAGCTAAAAAAAAAGGTAATATTTTTATCATAAAAGAAAAAAAATAACAACTTATAAAATTATATTATTAAAAATGGTTGCATTATGGTTGATAGTGCTAAAGAGACATACATAAGATCTGTTATCACCCCAAGAAACTCTCCTAGGTTGTAGCTCGGAGATGCTCGGGAACATTACAAACTCAACTTAATGTTGGAAATGGATGAATGGAAGGAATGATGCTTGTTCAAGCTAGATAACCACTTATACTATGCTTAACTTCAAACATGCGTGAACACCCCATGACTACAAGGCTTTAGACCACCAATTACTCACAGTTCAGAGATTGGGTGAATATGGAGAATACTGATCATACCAGTAGATGCACAAGACCTTGTGATGGCCAACTGCAACCAGTAAATAGGTCTGCAAATCTAATTCCCTACTGTACAGACAGGATGATAGCTCTCTGTCATTAAGTGAAAAGAAACCTGACTAACACATTCACTGATACATGCAAGATTTTAACACAGAGGTGGGATGACAGCTCCTCTAATGCTACACATCAAGAGTTTAGGAAAACTGCATATCAAGCACAGCCTAGAATAGAATAGAAACGGAAAGTGAGCAATTAACAGCAAAAGAAGCTCGTATTAGCTGAAAATGGAAACGAGATGCTGCAAGTATCAAAGTAGTTACAGTCTCCAGAAGTTGAACCTTACATCAAAACATCAACCATCAACCCTGATTACATCTTGTTTCTGGGTATATATAGAGTTTCATTACAAAGGCACTTGGCCATTCTAAGTATGGAGGGGTCATAATTGACCACCAACCGCTTTAACTGCTTGATGGAGTTTTTGGTGCATTAACTTTCTTCAGTGAATAAATCCAATTTTCTCAGATGCTCTTCTGTCCGAGCAGGTAAGTGGAGTGCCGTGTAGAACGAAATTCCATAAATGTTAAATGCATTCACCTGCTCGGGCTCCGCCTTTTTCCCTTTCGGCCATGCTGTCCATGGAATGTAGCTGTTGAGGAGAAAATGCACCGGGTACTGGTAACTGACCACCTTCGTCCTTTGGGTGCTCAAAACAGTTAAGGTACGTGAACTACAAAGCGGGTAGGACAATCGGATGGAGGAGTAATATCGACCGTTAGATTGGGCGGATCAACGGTGGGGATTTCTTGGTAGGGAGTACTAGGAGATATGGAAGCGGAGTGGGCGTAGGCCATTGGATCTCAGGCAGACCGATCCACGGTCATCGGGCGTCGAAGATATGTGGAGTTTATCGGGCAAGGAGAGCGGTTTTGGCGGTAGGCGGTATTGATCGCACCGCCTCAAGGCATAAGGTGGTAAACTGTGGTGGTGTGCGATACCATTTAAAGGATGACGTGTGGCAGTGGAGGGGAGGGGAAAACCACCATCCATCGCATATTAACGTGGCATTATTTCACGGGCGCGGGGAGAGCGGACGCCGTCCGATCGTGATGGGGGGTGATCGGATGGTGGGGAATCAATCGAGCTAGTTTTCTTGTCAGATGTGACGGGGGACTGTCAGATGGGGGTGGCAGAGATCAACAGATGCAAATGAGGGTGGCGATGGATTATGGGAGCGCGTGGTCACATGAATACGGACTTACGGGGCTTGGGCTTTGCGCTCAAGGCTTTGAGAAATAAGTGTTTATCTGGGGTTTTGGAGGAAAAACAGAGGCAGCGGGGTTATGAGAGAGTTAATGGAGTGAGGGATAAGGAGGAAAATGACTGGTGCGAGTTCTCTTTTAACATGGAAAATACGGCTAAGCTTGCATTTGATTCTCAAAATGTCAAAATATGTGGTAGAGCTAACAATATCCACATTGTTCAAGTTGTCCACCTCACACCAAACATTATAAAAGATTACTAGTGTCCTTTGAATTTTTAGTCCAAATGCATTTACTCTTGTAAATTTTGTAAAAAAACACTTTAAATGTTGATTGACTTAAAAACATAAGCTAGAGAAAAGAGTGGCGACTTGTTTCTTCTTCTAATCATATGTTTTTGTATGTTGGTTCATAAGCTACAATGTCCATGGATTTTATAATCTAACTCACAAAGTTATCATATTTATTTTCCCCTTGCTATGAAATCCATTGATTAGAAGTCTAGGGTGTGCATCTTTTCTCAAATTTTCTACCAAATTCTTGAGAAAGTTGCACTTAGCCTTGAGGATGGCCAATTTTTGCTTGACCTGTAGAAGTGTATCCATGATTTTCGAGATTTACACCAAGTAGTATATCTCATAGTCATTAAATTTAGTGATGGTAGATAGAATAAAGGTTATGTTTCCTTGTACCATATCTTCAAGAGACTTTAAAATTCTTCTAAGCTCAAGTAAATCACAATGATCCATATTTTGCAAGTAAATAGGTGGAGGAGGAGCTGAGAATTGACTTACCTTTAATATTAATTCAAAAAAAAAATCATGCAAATTAACCAAGCACCAAGTGGAGTCACATTTGTAAATGAGGCATGTAGTAAAGATGAGGAGAAATTTGACACCACTTCTAAAAACTTCCGCTAAAAAATAATAGAAATACCACAAGATAATTGAAAGTCTTACAAAGCACAAAGATGAAACCAAGTGCCTAAAAACTAGAATGGAAGTTGATAGTATACTAGTGAGGATGTTAAACATATGACCAAGATAAAATTTTGAGAGAATTGGCCCCAAATATATAATTCCTAGAAGCTCAAGCTTGAAAATATATCCACCATGCTCAAGAATAATAGGGACACAACCAACCAAAAATTGTGCTCTAAGGAAATTCAATTGATTAAGAAAAAACCAAGTGAGAAATACATTGAGGACCAACTTATGAAGAGAAGTGTAGAAGGTCCCAACACCCTCTTGCCTAAATAAAACTCAACTACACATTATTCCACCTGCCTTAGTGAAAAATAAAACTATGACTTCAATACCTCCCATCCTAATAGCCGTAAACATCCATGATGGGATACTAGGTCTCTTCATTTTTATTTCTCTATCTTGGTGGATGAGTTTGCATATGAGGGTCATGTGGTGATTTATCATTGGGATACTTGTCACTTAATTACAAATTAAGGTATAGCTTGTGTAGTTTGGATCCCATTTACCCATAGCACCCCCAAATTTAACTTTATGGCCATGTTTGTCATTGAAAAAATTATTGTGGCTTAAAAGGACACACAAAAATGAGATTTCATGTAATAATGAAGCTTCATAATGTAGTCTAGTCATTATTGAATCGAGTTTATGTCCCATTAGTGCTTTCTTGATCATAAACCTAATAATTATGTTTGAGTCCCTAAGAAAATTAGATGATGGATGTGCTTTTTCACTACTAACTAACCCCTAAAGTATTGAATAGGTTTTTTCTTGGTTATTAGAGAATGTTATTAAACCTCAAGCATAAGAGAATTTCATTTTTCCTCTTAAATCAGTGAGAATCCCCATATACTTGGTATCTTTGCATACAAACAAAATATTAAAAATAATTTAATCATCATATTCCAAAAATTCAATAAATTACACTTTATTTTAATAAATATTATTAATCATTATTGTCTAACTTTTTTAAGGCTCTGCTAGGGTTCCTATCAACTGAAGGGTTTTTTATGCAATAATCTTGACATTATCTACAAATCTTATCATTTTTTCTCCTCAATAACTTGTTTTTTCATCTTCATTGGCTAGTTGGCAATTCTAATGGTCTCCTCCTTGGGAGGAAGGGCTCCCAATCCCTCCTACCATCACATCACGGTCGGGCAAGATTTTTCAGATCACCATGGCCACCCTCTAACTAGTGTGCTACTTCATCAAATTTGTTAGCTCTTTGTGGATAGGTCAATGCTCTTGTATTGGGTGAAGCATGGAAAAGTAAGCAACAGAACTATTTCCTCCCCAAGACAGTTAAAAACCTGTGGTATGAGGTGAAATCTAACTCAATCTTGAGGTACATAGAATATATTCAAGACCATGCTCTCATTTGCAAATTCCTGGGCATTTAGCATACAGAAAAGGATTTGACTATGTGGATAACGAATACATGGCATCCCAAAAGCCATGTGGAATTGCATATTGGAGCAAAAGGATTTTTCACTACAATTTTCACTAATCATGAGGATAGATCTAGGGCTTTTGAAGGGGGGAGGTATTTCTTCAATAGGGTTGGTATTTGTATCCACCTCTAGACACCCAGATACAATGCAGATAATGAAAAATTCCTAACCGCTCCAATCTGGCTATGCTTGTATTCACTACCCATTAAGTACTAGAAGGAGGACATTTTTGTGGGCATAAGAAACACCCTTGGATCTTATAGTAAGATTTCAGATATCATGAAAACCAAGCACTATACTACATATTCCCATATATACATCTACATGAATGTGCCTCAATCCCTTCCAGGATCTATAGAAATATCTTAGCATGACAAGGTAATCAAACAATCTATAGACTATGAGCATGTCCCTTTCAAGTGTCGTTGCTCGCATGAGCACGTGAATTTGTTTAGGGATTTACCCCTCCTCAATCCTCATCCTCCTTCAAAAGCACCCCAGGGAACAAATCATGATGGCTTCCAACCTCATACCAATCGATGAAGAAATCAAAGGAACATGAACCCCAATAAAAGGGAGCCCCCCCAATCCAACAACAAATTCGATGACCTTGCAAACATCGAACAGGAATTGGAGAACACCACCCCTTCAGAAGAAGCTAAAAAAAATAAAGGTAAGGATGCTCAAGATTCCTCTATAAAAAAAAGGATAAATCTCAATAATTGTGAAGATCACACTCCCCCACCCAGGATCAGGGGAATATGAAATTTGAAACTTATGATCTATAACATTTTCTCCATATTAACAGCCAAGAGCACATGGAAAATGAAGCCAACGAAAATTCCAACGTCAATGAACAACACTTGTATCAATGCTTTATTAGCTAAAGAACCATGGCCCTAGGATCATCCTAGAGCTTAAGATTATCTAGCTCTAACAAACACTACTCAAATTCCAAAACATTGTGATCATCATCGAGAAATTCCTCCATCCCGATTATTGGGTTTGTGTTATATTCTTTCCAATAATGGTTGGATGAACCCAAGGATGGGGGGAAAACCCAAGGACGGGGGGCGAACCCAAGGATGGGGGGGGGACACAAGGATGGTGGGTGGACCCACCCATGGTTTTGTGCATGGTCTTTGCACATGGTTTGAGCATGATGGTTTTTCCAATGGTATTTTGTAGATCCAGTTAAGGGAACTACAATTATGTTCTAATCTAGGGTTAATGTATTGGGGTTTATGAGTGCTTTGACATGTATATAATGTACTGTAACATTGAAAAGAAGGAACATAACGAAAAATAAATTTGGTTTTCCTGGTTTTGGATTCAAGGAGAAAATATCTATGTATATTTTTATGTTCTTCCCATTGTATATTTTTATATTTCTAAGAATTCTTTGCAGGTAATTTATGTACAAGGCTAAAACCTACACCAATATAGGAACCTAAAGAACATTGTGGAGCTGTAACAAGGGTCTTTTTCACCTCTAGTTATCTCACATTACAAGTCAATCCGGGAGCGTTTTGTTATTGTAAAGGACATCTTAATTTGAGGCTATTTGTCAGGATAATGCTTCGTAGTATAGATCTAAAGAATACAAGAGTAAACGGATGCTAATGCTAAATTACTTTTGCATAAAGAAATCACACACGCAGCAACTTCGTCGGTCGAGGGTATGGAATTAGTAACCTATCCCCCTAGAAACTGATGAAGGAGTATGGATCATGATCTGGGAGCATTATAGCGTCTGCTGTATCTCACAACAGTCTTGAACCTCCTCTCATGCTACTTCAATAAACGCAAGCGAAAGGAACAACAATAAAACAGAATGAAACAGCAACTTCAGAAATGGAACAGCAATAAAAGGAACGGCAGTAAATGGAACGGCAGTAAAGAAACTAAGTCTCGCGAGGTCAACACTTCCAATCCTTGGCACACACTTACATACAAAAAGGAAAGCAATCATTTATACAGGTTTGCAGCTTAATCAAATGGAACAGCAAATTATTAAAGACAGGAAACGTCAATCATATATATATCAAATGGAACAGCAAATCATTAAAGACAGGAAACGTCAATCATATGTACACGATCTGCAATAGTCACCAACAATCCATTAACCCCAATCACCTGTAGCTGAAATATTCTACTTATGAATTCTGTAATTGATGCAAACAATTCGGATCAACAGTATGCGAAGAATCCTGAAAGTATGATATGAACTTGTTACAGAGATTTATAACAGGAAAGCTACAGATGAATAAATATGAAACAACATGCAACCATAACAGATTATGAGAAACAAACCACACAAAGCAGAATTGTAATGGTACAATCAGCCAGTGTCCGTTGGAGCCGGGCCCAAAGCTTCCAATGGCGCACTGCCGTAAACTACTTCAGACGCACGGAGAAATTAACGCCAAGATATTATATTAACGCATCAATGAGAGTACAAAACTAGGTCTCAGAGAGACTCAATAGTCTGAGTTCAACTGACAATAAAATTCATGACAGAAAGTTAAAGATACCAAAAGTAATCCCCTAGTTTCCAATGCTACCCTCCTTTTATACAATTAACGGCGGAGTTCACCGGTCGACAAAACGATTGATCGTAGCGATCCCTCAGGATCGAAGATCCTGAGGGATCCGCTAAACTGTTAACGCTTTCCTCTACTCGGCCTGTATTTCCGAACTGGCAGTCCTTCATCTTGTTCCGGACTGATCTTCCTTGATTTACTCGACCTGGTCTGAACCTTATTTAGAATTGGAGGGACAGCCGTTATCTTCTCATCAAATCCTCGTTTTGCATTGCGCCTTCCTGCTTTTACCTTTTCCTGCGTAGAGAAGACAACTGTTAGTGATTGGATCATTTTAGACTCGTTCTCGTTGCATTTTCCCTACTTTATAATAAAGAAAAGATTACAACTATTGCTTAAAACATCACTAAATTATTTATTAAAACATACCTTCCCAATGCTCTACACACCCCCCGACTTACTCTGTTTCATGGCCTCATGAAAACGTTATAATTAACATGGAGAGCAGTAAGAGAATAGGCTGGAGAGGGTACTTCATGAGGGGGTCTGCAACCATGATAGGCAACCAGATTATCAAAGAAGTAATGCAACTGATCTGCAGGCATATCATACAAAGCCTGGTACCCCGGTGCAGGGTGCCAGATAATTGGGCTACGGAACCGATATCCTAACCATGATGGTCCAGCTTGCAGAATGCACTGGCCATAAAAAGGCAATCGTTCAGCAGCCAGCTCAAAGTTCTCATATCTGAAGGGCTCCCTGAGCTGGATGCTTGGGGTGGAAATCCGATAACGGAATTTGGCAGCCTCCAAGGCGGAATCTTTAATAACCAGGAAGTATTCTAAGCTATTTCGGATCAACTCCTCATGCATGGGTCCTAGTAGTTTTATAACGCCAGGGTTTCTCATAAGGCTTTTATGTGATTGCCATAGGCGAACTGGATCTTGAGGCTCAGCCCTGACCCATAGATCTAGGCTGTGCTCCTGCCTCTGAAAGGCATTATAAGCCCTGAGCCATTTTAACTGGTTGACCCCGAATGAAACAAAGGCTTGCAGCTGTATATCCCCCACAAAGGGGCCAGGGTTTAGATCAGTTTCCTGCTCAAGCACCATATTGTGCAAATAAAATTCGCATAATAATCGTTGGACCTTAACCCCATAATGTTTGCAACAATCAATAAAATCATTAACAGTGTTAATCTGAATGGGGACACCTGCCCTGACAGCTTTTATTTTCAATCTTAAGTATCTTTCAAGGAGGAATAAAGCATAATTCTTCGCGGGGGCCCTGCAAGTCAAAACATCATCATACAACGAACATACAGTGTCCAATTGTTTAATAACAGCATCTAGTCGACGTGTTACCTTAGCAACCTTTTCCTGTTCCTTCTGCCATCCTTCAAAAGCCTGACTCTCCGATTCACTCATGTTTCGCAGCTGCTGTTGCAGTTCTTCATGTTTTTCCAGAGGGATCCTTTGTTCCTCTAACTGCTCAGCCCTCTGCTGCAATTCTTCGTATTTTTCTCGAGGAATCCTCTGCTCAACTTCCTGCTGCAGCTCTTCATATTTTTCTCGAGGAATCCTCTGCTCAACCTCCTGTTGCAGCTCCTCATATTTCTCTCGAGGGATCATTTGTTCCCGTAGCTGTTCAGCCTCTTGTTGGGCCTGTCTTATCTCGCGGCGCAAGGCCTTGGTTTTTGGATCCCTTTCCCATAATTCCCTGGAGGCAGGAAGTTTCGCCTGGACCTTTACATTTCGTCGCTTAATTTTCCCTGAAGGTGGTGTCTCAGTGTGAACTGCTCTATTTTCCCCTTCCTTCTTGACATGTATAAAGGGGTACGGTGGTCCCTCTGTAACTGGGATGTCGCCTTGTGGCTCAGTTTTAATTGGAACGGCAGTTGGTTCTAATGGGCTGTTTGGAATATCAGCCTGCTCCTCTATGTCAATAGGAACGGCATTCTGGTGCTCTGTTCCAGATGGAACAGCATTTTGTTCCTCAGTATTAATTGGAACAGCTGCAGGTTTGCTAGCAGAGTATCGACCTACTAGATGTCTATAGGTGCTCTGTCTTCCTCTCTGAGATGACCCAGCTGTATTTGTCCTTCTTTTTCTTCTCACAGTCCTCTTTATTCTCAAACTGGCTTTCAGACTCCGAATTTTCTGCCGAAGCTGGGCTATAATATTCAGCAATTTCTGCTGTTTTCTTCTCAACTTCTTAATTTCTTTTGCCTCAGCTGTGGGCACATGGGCGGCCCTCAGTTCTGCTCCTCTTTCATCGAGGGTTTCTTCTATCATTCGGGGAACGTCCTGTTCCCGACAAACATTTTCATCCCCCCCGCCATCAGCGGGTGGATTTCCTTCTGGTGTTTTGGGAACGGCTTGTTCCTGATTGGTATTCAGATTTTCTTTGTCAATGACAGGGGGGTTTTCTTCCCATGCCATCCCATCATGCAATTCGTCACGCGTCTCTTCCTCAGAAGGTCCTTCGGGAGGCTCTGCCGGACTGGAGGGTGAAGGATAACCTCTAAGGCTGGCCAAGATGGTGGCCAGCTCTTCTTCCTCCACAGGGTTTTGTGGATGGCTACCCCCCAATTGTTCCATCTCCTTCTCCCAAATTGGCTGCTCAGTAGCTGCCTCTGGATAGCTGGTCTCGGCCGCAGAGTCGTCATCCCTATCTCCTTCTTCAGCTCCTACTTCATTCTCTGTTTGTTCCAGGTTTTCCCCAGGTATTTGTTCTGGTGCTGGAGGGTCCTCTATTATTTCAATCGGCTGGCCTATGTTTGGCTGGATTTTTTCCAGCCTACCTCTTATCTTTGCCAACCGAACTGACTTTCTAGGCCTCCCGGGCTGTTCGGGTGTGTTGACCATCTGTTCCTCCACCTCCACCTTTCTGCGTTTTTCAACCTGTTCTTCTGTGCCAGAGGAATACCTTCGCTTTAAGGTAGCACGTCTTTCTGCGGCCAATTCCTTACGTTTTTCTGCATGTCCAGTTGCTTCAGGGGTGCATTTTTGTTTCCCTAGCTTTATGCGTTTCTTCGCTTGCTCGGTTGTGCCCGAGGGTTGCTTAGGTTTTGGCGATTCTCTGGGTTTTTTAGGTGTTTCGGAGGTGCTAGCGGGGTGCTTCGTCTTTGGGGATGGTGATGCTACTTCCCCTTCAATTGCTGTAATAAGTTCCCGCCAGCTAGTCTGCTGCCGAGCGAGACTGTATGTCACTATCAGGCGGATCAGCCCGTGGTGGCTAACCACTGCGTCTTCATGGTGTGCCTTTTTCAGGCTCCGAGAGGTATCATGCAACAATGAATTTAACAATGCAGGGAGATTCACAGCACATTTTCCTTTTAACACAGCTAAGAGCTTAAGGTGACGCGGCCTTACCACATCTTTTCGTCCTTCGCAGGTGATGTAGCTCTGTACTACCTTTGCCAGTTCGCTCCAAGGTTCTCCCAGTGTTGCCGGCAGCACTCCTTTTCCCTTCACTGTCAGCTCCTGCCCTTCATCTTGGAAGAGTTCTACGATCTTTTGCAGTCTTTCTTTCTTTGTCGTCCATATTGGACCTAAGTCTGGTAATCCGGTTACTTCCGCGATTATTTCCTTCGTGACTGCTATCTGCTTCCCACCCACCACTGAGTGTTCTTCCTGCAAATTCTGCAGGAATTCCATGGCCACTATTTCGTTTGATTTGCGCAGGCGGCCAAAATAAGTTAACCACCCTGCTTTTTCTAAGATCTTCCGAGCGGCTTCGGAGACTATGAGCTCGCTCGGCTCGCTTCTGATAGACTTTCCCCCCATGGTTCTGTTTCAGGGTCTAGATGGAACAGCAATGCAAAGAACGTAATTGCGGCAAAAAGAAAAGACACAGAGCATGCATGAATAATTGATCATAAATAACAACTTTTTCAAAAAATAGCATTGTCATGTCGTTAACGCATATCGTACCTCCGTATCATATCATTTCCGAATGATGTGTTAACACGTGGCCGGCGGAGTAATGAAGTCACCTCCCCCCCGCGCGAAATGATAGGCTGCCTCAGCCGTCAAATAGAAGAAGGCGGTCATCCCATCACCGAGTCATAATGGAACAGCTTATAAAGTTTTGCCATGTTTCAGATTAGACAAAGAAATACCGAGATCGATGCGACAGATAGATCGCGTTTAACATAAGCCTTCGTGATGTGATACAGAACATAAGGATAGGACGTCTAGCACTCATGGAAAGTCTGAGATTGTCATAGTCAATGCCTTTGCCATAATTGGTAATGATAAATGTTCATGTGACGTATCCATTAAGGTGTAAGATATAATTATTACGAGGATAGAAAGAAATATTTAATAAGATCCAAATTGGTGTATATGTTTTGACTCCGATACCATTAACAGAGCTCTGCTGCCGACCGGTGTTTATAACCGTGGCAGAGTTGTTTATTTTACCCCGGAACCATAGTCCTTTGTGTAGTTTTGAAGAGCAATTCTTGTCAACATGCAGGCCATCATGCTGGCTTGATAACCAGATAACCATGACGCCATTCACCAGAGAGGCGCGAAACGTGGGCAGGCTGGCTCGTGATGAGACCCCCTGTTCCAAGGTTTGTTTATATAATGAACCTGTTGGACCATATCCCTGGTGTGGTGGCCATGATGGGAATGCCACTTCGCTTCCAATCTTATGATCATAGTAGGCTGGTTCTTTAATGAAACCCCCTATCCTGCATTTGACAAATAATTTCTTTTGGTTCTGCTGTTGCTTTTTTTCTTTTGAGATGGACTTTTGCTCTTGTATAGTTACACATAAGGGTGGTTCAGCCCTCCTTAAGAGTGGGAATGGCGGAAGAAGTCTTGTTATCCCAATAGGAAAATATAAATTTTCTATTCTTATTTCCAAGTAATAATAAAGAAAATTGTAGGAACGTAACATGATGAAGTTTTCCAACAGGGCAGAGGAGGTGAGACTTATGGCTGAAAGAATGATGAGTGTATGGTTCCCTCCGTTGTTGCATCAATACTAGGGCTGTTATAGATAGCGATCTATGATGTGCTGATCTTGATATATCATGCCTTTTATATTTGTTGCATAAATATATAGCTGCTACTTATGGCCTCGGGACAATGTTTTCTTCTTATAGAAAGGACGAGGGCATACTATTTCTTTCTTACAAGGGAGGGTGGGAGGGTTCTTTTGATGTAATGTCCTAAGATAACAAAAACACTTAAATGCTGCTTGCTAAAAAAAGAATTGAAAAAAACACACAAATGTTGCTCCTTCTAAAAAGGGATAAAAAAATTCAAAAGTGTTGTTCCTTTTGAAAAGGAACAGCAAAAATTCAAAAGTGTTGTTCCTTTTGGAAAGGAACAGCAAAAATTCAAAAAGTGCTGTTCCTTTTGGAAAGGAACAGCAAAACTCAAGGGTGCCGTTCCTTTTGAAAAGGAACAGCAAAACACACAAGTGCTGTTCCTTTTGAAAAGGAACAGCAAAACACGCAAGTGCTGTTCCTTTTGAAAAGGAACAGCAAAACACACAAGTGCTGTTCCTTTTGAAAAGGAACAGCAAAACACACAAGTGTTGTTCCTTTTGAAAAGGAACAGCAAAACTCACAAGTGCTGTTCCTTTTGAAAAGGAACAGCAAAACACACACTCGCAACATATATACAAAATTTACAATCTTATATACAAAATGTGGTAATAAAGAATGAACTTCTTACCAATCTATAGGGGAGGAAGTTTTTGCTTCCTCTCCCATAATCTTGATGTTAGTATCTTGGCGTAACTGCTGGCAAAATGATTCCCGAGTGAGCGGTTTGCGATACAGACGAACTCGGTGGCCGTTTACCTTAAATGTATATCCAGATCCATCAATTGTAATCAAAGTAAGGGTCCCATTGTCATGGACTTTTTGAATCTCGTATGGTCCCAACCATCGGGTCTGAAGCTTCCCCGGGAAATCCTGAAATCTAGAATCATATAACAGAGCCCAGTCTCCTTCATGAAATATCTTGTTTTTGATGAGCGCATCATGCCATTTGGCTCGCTGCTGCTGGATGAGTGCTGTATTCTGTAATGCAGCGAGCCTTGTTTCGTCCAACTCATTAATTTGCTGTAATCGATTTTTCTGTGCTTCACTTAAATCCATTCCGACTTCTTGGGCAGTTCGCAGGGTTTGGATCTCAAATTCTATAGGAAAAATGGGTTGCTTTCCAAACACTAAGTGATATGGTGAATAGCCAGTGGTACTTCTCCATGTGGTTCGATAAGCCCACAGTGCCTCCGGTAGTCAGGCGGCCCAATCGCGGCGGTGTGAGGCAACAGTTTTTGTCAAAATTGACTCTATTATCTTATTACTGTTCTCGACTTGCCCATTTGCCTGCGGATGGTATGGGGTAGTAATTTTGTGATGGATGTGATGGTTATTGAGTGTTGCAACTAATTTATGTCCCACAAATTGTGGTCCTCCATCTGTAACCACTTCCCTTGGAAGACCATAACGTACAAACAAATGGAACAAGAACTGAATTACCGACTCCTCTGTAGCTCTGGGTAATGCCTCCGCCTCAACCCATTTGGTAACATATTCAGTTGCCACCAAAATGTAGGTTTTTTGGTTTGATGGGGGGTGATGGGTCCGACAAAGTCCAGAGCCCAGCGTTCGAAAGGTTCGATCACCAATTGAGGCCGCAAAGGC
The DNA here is from genome assembly GCA_031772625.1 of Pinus tabuliformis. Classification (NCBI taxonomy): domain Eukaryota; kingdom Viridiplantae; phylum Streptophyta; class Pinopsida; order Pinales; family Pinaceae; genus Pinus; species Pinus tabuliformis. Next base: position 776,617,154 of record CM062817.1, read on the forward strand.
ATTTCGTCTGCTGGGCCAGGTCGTCCTACACGCTGACAACTATCACAGGCCTGGACAAATTTTTTGGCATCTTTGAAGATTGTAGGCCAGTAATATCCCGTTTGTAATACTTTGTGTGCTGTCCTTCGTTCAGCGAAATGTCCTCGACATGGCCCGTCATGGCAGGCTTTCAAGATATCAAAGATTTCGTCTTCTCGAATACATCTTCTGATTTCCATATCTGCGCCTGTGTGAAACAGATAGCCCCCAACCCACGAAAATTGATTGCTTTTCGCAACGATTTGTTTCCGTTCATTGGGAGTTAAATGTTTTGGAAGCTTACCTACTGCAAGATAATTAGCCACATCAGCGTACCAGGGAGTCTGAACAGCGACTGCAAATAAGTGTTCATCTGGGAATTGGTCCTCAACTGCTGCTGTTTCAACTGATTTTGGTATTCGTGAAAGAAAATCAGCTACAGGGTTCTCCTTCCCTAGTCGGTCTCTGATTGTAATGTCGAATTCCTGCAACAAGATCAACCACCTGGTTATTCTTCCATTTGTAACAGGCTTATTTGCTAAATACCTAATAGCAGAATGGTCTGTGTACAAAATAACGGGATAGCCTGTAATATAGTGTCTAAATTTATTAATAGCATGTATCACAGCTAAAAATTCTTTTTCGGTGACAGTGTAATTTAATTCAGCCGGAGCCAAATTTTTGCTGATGTAATAGATAGCGTATGGTCTTTTCTCTTCTTCTTGGCCCAACACTGCACCGATTGCTGTGTCTGAGGCGTCGGTTGAAATTTGGAATGGTAAGTTCCAATTAGGTCCTCTGAGAACTGGAGCTGTAGATAGCAACTTCTTTAATTCTGTGAAGGCTCGATCACATTTTTCTGTCCACAAAAAATCAACATTTCCAGTTAATGCATGTAGAGGTGTGGCAATACGTGAGTAATGTTGTATAAATCGTCTATAATACCCAGAAAAACCAAGAAAACTGCGTACCTCTGTTTGATTAGTGGGGGTTGGGATAAGCATGAGTATTTGAATTTTAGCCGGGTCTACCTGAATGCCAGCTGCTGAGATGTAATGTCCCAGAATGAGTCCTTCTGTCATCATCATGTAACATTTTTCGTGACTCAAGCAAAGCCTGGTAGCGATGCAACGTTCTAGAACTTTTTCGAGAGTGTCCAAGGCTGGATCAAAGTCGTCTCCATATGGTGTAAAATCATCCATATAGACTTCCAATCCATCATTAATTAAATCTGCAAAGATGCTAAGAACAGCCCGTTGGAATGTGGCCGGAGCATTACATAATCCAAAGGGTAAGACTCGGTAGGCGAACGTTCCCCAGGGGCAAGTAAAGGTAGTCTTGTCCTGGTCTTCAGGGGCAATCTGAATCTGGTTATATCCGCTGAAGCCATCCAAGAAAGAAAAAAATTTCTTGCCTGCTAAGGTGTCCAATACCTGGTCTATGAAAGGGAGAGGGAAGTGATCTTTTTGTGTAGCTTTGTTTAATTCTCTGTAATCGACACAGATCCTCCATTTCCTGTTCTTTTTAGGTACGACCACAAGTGGGGAGACCCATTTGCTGTCAGAAATAGGATAAATAAAATTAACGTCTAATAATTTCTGCAGCTCATCTTTTACAACATCTTTTAAATGGGGATTGAGTCTTCTCTGTGGTTGGCGAACCGGTCTTGCATCTTTCTCGATATAGATACGATGTGTACATAGCTGGGGATCAATCCCCTTCATATCGGGATAGTCCCAAGCAAATGCCTCCTGATACTTTCGTAGGAGCTGGATGAGTTTGGTCTCTTGCTCAGGTGTCAGATTAGCGTTAATGTTTAAAGTTTTGCCCGGTTCAATTTGTATTACTTTGCTGTTAGCAACAGAGGTTACAGGTATATTTGGGTCATTGTCATCTTTTAGAGGATCTTCCTCTAATTCGTTATCAAATGCCGCTTTTATCATAAAGCATTATGTATACGATGTGGATTATGTTTGATTAATGAATTTATTGATGGCATCATCTTCCGTTTGATCTTTAAAATCTAGCGCTTCCTGAACTGTTAATGGTGGTCTAATATTATCAGTAATATATGAGGCAGGGCGCAGATTGGTCAGCGATATATGAGGTGTGATGCTTGGCTGGGCTAGCGGGTACAAGATTAAATTTTTGATATCCGGTCCTCTGGTTATGGTCATGTTTCCCTGCCGGCATCCAATGTAGGCGTCAGCAGTAGCGAGCCATGGTCTACCTAGAATTAGCGGATGTCCATCTAGTCGGGTTTTTGGATTAATCACCAGAAAATCGGTCGGGTATTCCCAAGAGTCCACTGAAACCATGACATCATACAAGGTGCCTTCTGGCCTTATTACTGATCGGTCAGCTAGTTCTAGTAAAGTGGAAGTAGGCTCTACCGATGTGATTCCAAGCTTCTGGCAGGTTGATGTTGTCAGGATGTTAATCGCAGCCCCTAGATCTACTAAAATGTTGGTCAGGGTCTGCCCACAGACTTGAACAGTGACAATTGGGTTTCCAGGATCCTCATATTTAATTGGTGTTTCTTTCCCTGATAAGAGGTCGGATAAGGTGTCGACTACCTGGACTCTAGGGTTAGGGGTTATATTTCTTTTTGTTTTTCTGCTACACAGGTCTTTTATGGTTTTTGCATATATGGGAATATCCTGTATAGCCTGAAGGAATGGAATTCTTATATACAAGTTTTGAAGTTCTCCCAGAATATCAAAATCCGGATATTGCATTTGTCTCGGAATGGCCAGTCGTTCTGGGAAAGGTGGAGAAGATGTAATTACTTGCTGATGAACCTGGTCTTTACTTACTTCTTCTTGTTGTGACGGCTGTTCTATCGGTAACTGGTTTTCAATATGAGCGGTTCTATGTCCCTCAGTTTCTATTATTCGCCCAGATCTCAACTGAAGATCATTGCACTCCTGCAGAGCAGATTCAATCTCGGAAGATTCTATAATTTGAAGAGATTGAACTGGTCGATTATTTGGGTTCGGGTTGGGTTGGGCTGGGAGCTGCGATCTTAGGTTGGGCTGGGGATTTTGTTGCAAGGCTGGCAGAGTTGGTTGAGGGAGCGGAATTGATCCTGGTGTTTGATATGTCGATCTTGGCCAGTTGCTCTGCCAGGGTGAACTTTGCGAAGTGGAAGGGGTCCACTGCGGAGGATATGAATTATTTGGCCAATATGGCGGAGGATAAGGAAAGTTTGGCCAACCAGCTTGGTTCATCCAAGGGTTCGGAGTAGGAAACATTTGAGGCGGCCAATTTGAAAACGGGTGCTGAGACTGATTTTGCCACATATTCTGTTGCTAAGCATTAAATTGCGGAGATTGAAAAGAAGAGGAGGGATCTTGAAACATACCAGGTTGCCTAGGTTGCCATTGACGACGCTGGTTAATAAAGTATGCTGATTCTGGTTCCTCTTCTGCTTCTTTGTACACCGCCTTCAAACCAGGGAGCGAGGGACAGCTTTCAGTCGGATGGTCCTTGGTACAAATAGCACATATTTGAACTGTATCGAGCGGGCATTCTTTCTGGCTATGTTTCTTCCTGCACCGCGGGTAGAAAATTGCCAGATTCTGTTCCGCCTCTGCTTGCTTCTGTTTAGCCTGCACAATATCAAGCTGTGTAGTTAATGTCCCCATGATATCAGTTTTAAAATTCTCTAACAGATTTCCAAGTTCCACTCGTGATACTCCTTCTGTTGATGTTCGATTGTCTCTAGTGAAGCGATCATATTCTGCTGGTTTTATCCTTGTGCTGCCTCTTGAGCTCCTGATACACAGATCAATGATGTCAGCAAAATTTTCCTGATAAATGTCTCCTTTTCCCATAATATTCAGCGTTTCAATCCATTGCTCCTTCATACCTCTAATCAATGCAGTTTTCAACACGTTATCGGGCAGAGGTAACGATGCATATGGAGATCTCTGCAAGTTATATTGGAAACGTTCTACATATTCTTCTAAAGTTTCATTTGGTCTGGCTGACATTTGAAAGATTTCATCCTTTAGTTCTCTTGATCTACAGTAATCCTGATATTTTTTTAAGAAGGCCGCTTTCATTTCTTCCCAATTGTTTATGACTCCACCACCTAAACCCATGAACCATCTCAGAGCTGCTCCCTTCAAAGTAGAGGGAAACAGTTTTAGCTTCTGGGGATCAGTGGTGTAATCGTATCCCCTGCATAACACATCAAATTCGAATAGAAACGCATCAGGGTCTTCTGATGTGAGTCCATGAAACGTCGGGATATGTTGAAGCGGAATTGCCTTCATTGGTGCATTCGCAGCGGAATCTACTATGGGATATTGCAAAGTAGAGGTTTGGGTATTTGGCTGATTCTGCGCCATGGAATCAAATATATGCCAGTAATCTTCAGGAATTTCCAATAGAGTATTCCTTGGTTGCGGAGGGGTAATCTTAGCAGGAACTGTTTTTACAGCACTCCCTTTATCAGGGATAATGATGGCCCCTACTGTCTGAGGTGAATGAATTCCCTCAACGAGGATTTTTGCAGCGCTTCCTTTATCTGGACTATTTAAAGGCTGGTTTGGTTCAATAGGAGATCTAGGTTCCTCGATTTCCCCTGTTTCTCCTTCTCCTTCGCAAAGGTTGCTAAAATTTCCTTCGTGCACTGGTCCAGGAGTCGAATTGTCAAATTCTTGAAAGTCCTGCTCCTCTGTCTGACTGTGCACCTCCGCAAAGGCTTCAGATGGTGATTCTGAGGCCTGAAGGGAACTAGCAGGTTGTTTAGAGTTTACTTTCCTATAACCTACTGATGGCGGAGATCCGGCTTTCTTGTAAATTTCGTCTATAAAGGTCTTTCGTCCAAGGGTCGCCGACCCCTTGGCTTTTTCGGTTTTGGATGGAGGCTTTTGATTCTTTTCTGGCTTTTTCTGCTTAGTCATGCACTCCAATTAAATTACTAAATCAATTCTGCTAGGAAAGCGGACGGTGGAGCAGGGCTTTTACATGCTCCGCACGCAGGTTCTTACCTTCCGTTTTTAAAATCCAGTTCTCCCCTAACAGATTCACACACTACCCTGTTAAAAAAAAAAAACAAATGGCTATGCCCCTTCCCCGGCAACGGCGCCAAAATGTGGAGCTGTAACAAGGGTCTTTTTCACCTCTAGTTATCTCACATTACAAGTCAATCCGGGAGCATTTTGTTATTGTAAAGGACATCTTAATTTGAGGCTATTTGTCAGGATAATGCTTCGTAGTATAGATCTAAAGAATACAAGAGTAAACGGATGCTAATGCTAAATTACTTTTGCATAAAGAAATCACACACGCAGCAACTTCGTCGGTCGAGGGTATGGAATTAGTAACCTATCCCCCTAGAAACTGATGAAGGAGTATGGATCATGATCTGGGAGCATTATAGCGTCTGCTGTATCTCACAACAGTCTTGAACCTCCTCTCATGCTACTTCAATAAACGCAAGCGAAAGGAACAGCAATAAAACAGAATGAAACAGCAACTTCAGAAATGGAACAGCAATAAAAGGAACGGCAGTAAATGGAACGGCAGTAAAGAAACTAAGTCTCGCGAGGTCAACACTTCCAATCCTTGGCACACACTTACATACAAAAAGGAAAGCAATCATTTATACAGGTTTGCAGCTTAATCAAATGGAACAGCAAATTATTAAAGACAGGAAACGTCAATCATATATATATCAAATGGAACAGCAAATCATTAAAGACAGGAAACGTCAATCATATGTACACGATCTGCAATAGTCACCAACAATCCATTAACCCCAATCACCTGTAGCTGAAATATTCTACTTATGAATTCTGTAATTGATGCAAACAATTCGGATCAACAGTATGCGAAGAATCCTGAAAGTATGATATGAACTTGTTACAGAGATTTATAACAGGAAAGCTACAGATGAATAAATATGAAACAACATGCAACCATAACAGATTATGAGAAACAAACCACACAAAGCAGAATTGTAATGGTACAATCAGCCAGTGTCTGTTGGAGCCGGGCCCAAAGCTTCCAATGGCGCACTGCCGTAAACTACTTCAGACGCACGGAGAAATTAACGCCAAGATATTATATTAATGCATCAATGAGAGTACAAAACTAGGTCTCAGAGAGACTCAATAGTCTGAGTTCAACTGACAATAAAATTCATGACAGAAAGTTAAAGATACCAAAAGTAATCCCCTAGTTTCCAATGCTACCCTCCTTTTATACAATTAACGGCGGAGTTCACCGGTCGACAAAACGATTGATCGTAGCGATCCCTCAGGATCGAAGATCCTGAGGGATCCGCTAAACTGTTAACGCTTTCCTCTACTCGGCCTGTATTTCCGAACTGGCAGTCCTTCATCTCGTTCCGGACTGATCTTCCTTGATTTACTCGACCTGGTCTGAACCTTATTTAGAATTGGAGGGACAGCCGTTATCTTCTCATCAAATCCTCGTTTTGCATTGCGCCTTCCTGCTTTTACCTTTTCCTGCGTAGAGAAGACAACTGTTAGTGATTGGATCATTTTAGACTCGTTCTCGTTGCATTTTCCCTACTTTATAATAAAGAAAAGATTACAACTATTGCTTAAAACATCACTAAATTATTTATTAAAACATACCTTCCCAATGCTCTACAAACATAAGCTCTTGGATATAAAGTCATTAAGTCCAGTAGCGATGGAAATCGAAGAGGAAGGAAGATCGCCTAGGAATTGGTTCATCAAGCGGGAAATTCTTGGTGAATTCTATAAATTCCAACAGTTATCCAATATATTTTCTCCCTCTCCCACCCCTCCCCCCCCCCCCCCCCCCCAATGAATATCTTTTCTTGGAACATCAAGGGCCTGAAAGTAAAAATAAAGAAAAATTTCCTTTAGAATAGATTTAAAAAGGAAAATCCCAATATAGTAATCTTGTAGGAAACCAAGTGTACTTGTGAAAGAATGAAAATTCTCTCTCAAATAATATGGAAAGGGTTCCATGTTCATTATATTGATGCAAGTGATTCGGTTGGAAGCTTCTTCATCCTTTCAAACCCTCTAAATGTTACTTTCTAAGACTTGCTGGTCCACCCTCAAATTCTTGCAACAAGGATGTAATCAGTAGGTGCTAATGACACTTGTTATTTCATAGCAATCTATGGGTTGCCATCAACAATTGAGAAGATGAACTTTATTGAAAGTATCTCCACCCTTCACAATCTGCATCAAGCAGACCCTACATAATTAGGGGCAACTTCATAAAAGCGGGGAATCCATGCATTACACACTAATTCAAATTTTTTCAAGGAAAAAAGCATGGATATGTGCACCACATACATTACTATTGTCAATGGGATGCACATTTGGAACAATAAGCAAGGAAACCCTCACCAAATTTCCTGTACGTTGGATTTATTTCTCCTTTCAGAGGATTTACTAGGGAAAAACCTATTCATGGAAGCATCAACAACACCCGTCACTAGTTCTAAACATTGGCCTATCATCTTGGAGTTGGACTTCAATTCCTCCCTAAAGAACCATTCTTTCATATTTGAAAGTTATAGCTCATGAATCCCACCTTTGTGGAAAAAGACAAGGAATTGTGGCGATAAATTGAAATCCTTAGTACTTCACAAATGTACAACTTTTAGAAAAAAAATAAAAAATTTCAAGGCCCATATTAATAAATGGAACCAGAAAGGATTTGAAAACATCCTTGAGGACAAAGTTCAGATGATGGAGGTCCAACAACGATGCATCAACGAAGTCTGTTCCCCATAGTTAAATCAACTTGAGGCTAATAGAGAAACCTAGTTAGAGAAAAGGAGAATACAAGAGGAACTCCTCTAGCGTCAGTAATCTAGGATTAATTGGCTCAAAGATGGGCAGCGTAACACCAACTTCGTCCATAGGTCCATTGTGTAGCATCGACATCAAAATCAAATCTTCTCCCTCAATGAATTTAATGGCCAAAGGTTAAATTCTCATGCAAACATTGAAAGAGAGCTCACCTCTTTCTACAGTCATCTATTAAAAAAGCCAACTCCCCATTGCATTTCCACCATAGAAAAGATCACTCAGTATATCCCCAACTCTGTCAGTGATGATAAAAATGATGCCCTTATGTGGGAGATCACCTTGCATAAAGTTGAGGAAGTGGTTATGAGTCTTCCCAAGAACAAAGCCCCACATCCTCACGACTTCACCTATGACCTTTTTCAGGCATGTTGGTCTTCCCTGGGTGAGCAGATTTTATCACTAGTGGAGAAATTGTGGTGCTCCCAAACAATCCTCAAAGTTCTGAACGTTACATTCCTTACGCTTGTCCCCAAAGATTCTCAAGCCAATGATCCTGCTGACTTCCATCCCATTTCTTTGTGCAATGTTATTTACAAAATTATATCGAAAATCATTGCCTACATGTTGAAACCTCTTCTCCCTTCACTAATTTCCAAAGGAAAATCAGGGTATGTAGAGGGTTGGCAAATCCTTGATGGGATGGTAGTTGCTCATGAACTTATTCACTCAATGAAGAATCTCAAAAAATAAAGTATAATGATTAAACTTGATTTCTCCAAAGCTTTCAATAAATTAAATTGGTCTTATCTCTTCCACATTCTCAAATCTTTTGGCTTCTCTAATCAATTGACAACTTGGGTCTTGTCCTTATTCACCTCCCCCTTCTTCTCTATTTTGATAAATGGCTCTCCATCCTCCCCTTTCCATGCCTCCTGGGGCATAAGATAAGGGAACCCTATATCCCCTTTCCTCTTTGTCCTAGTTGTTGAAGGGCTTGGTAGATACCTTAAAGTTGCAACTCTTAGAGGTGTGATTAAAGGAATTAAACTGAACCACATCTTGGATCCCATTACCCATCAACAATTTTTTGATTGGGAAACCATACACTGGTAGGATCTTTTGGAAAATCTCACTTTTAAGCTCGACAACTAGACTTTTAGATCTCTTAACATCGGAAGTTATCTTGACCTACTTAAATCTACGTTATGGGATTTTCCCATATATCGCATCTCAATTCTAGTGGAACCTAAAGGATTACTTTGCTCTATTTGCAATATATTTCATTCTTTCCTTTGGGGTGGTACCTCCAGGGAGAAAAAATGGGCATTGGTGGCTTGGGAAAAAGTTTGTCTTCCAAAGTGTTATGGAGGATTAGAATAAAGGGATCTAGAGAAACTCAATAATGTGATGGGGGGGAATTGTGGTGGAGATGGCTTCAAAAGAGCAAGGACCTATGGAGAGAAAATTGGAATGGAAAATATTTCCCAAACATGAGTCTTGTTTCTAAGCTTTTCCTCACAGGACCCATTCAAGGCTATTCGATTTTGGATTTGGCGAATCAAAACAAGGATTTGATTCAAAAGCATACCTTTTAGGAATAGCACAATGGACGCGAAGCCAAATTCCAAGAGGAATCCTAGCAACAACTCCCCCCCTAGAATCATTCATCGAATTCCCCTTGCTTAAAAATCTCATGGTCAACATAGGATTTTCACATTTTTCACATTACTCGAAGGACAATACCAACAACTTCCCCTAGAGGAACTAGAAAGACAGAGATGACTAGGGATTTTGTCATCCCTCTAGAAGAATGTAATCTTCTTTCTCATCAATTGCAACAAAGGAAAATCCCTTTCTCACTGGAGCGGATAATATTTGATGAGGGTACAAGATAATGAGAGTTTTACTATAAAAGAAGCCTATTCATTATTAATTACTAACACCCTACTTCGAAATGATTAAATCTAGGTGGTTATTTAGCATGGGAATCTTTGGCCCAAAAATGCACACTTCATGTGGTTGTTGGCGCGTAGCAGAACTCTAACGTGGGATCACCTCCAAAAACAGGGATTTGAATGCCCCTCCCTTTTCCATATTTGTTTCCACAGTTAGGAGACAACTCATCAAATCTTTAATGACTACTCATTTGTTGACTATCAATGGTCTAGGCTCGCCATGTTGTTCAGGCAATCGGATCACCTACCCTCCCAAGCCATTGTTTAAATCATTTCTTCTTGGTGCACTACTACTTTCAAAAGCCTCATTCTAAATTGAGTCTGGTGCTTGGCGCATACTTCCATCCTCCATTCTATTTGGAAGGAATGCAATAGCTTCATCCTTAAAGCACATTTAATAAACTAAGAGGAAACCTGGAACAAGATCTTAATGGGCATTAAAGAGAATGGTTCTTATTTTTATTAGATGACAGTTGATTGGAATTCTTCCCCTGATGGTTCCTCGATTCTCTCTACCCTAAATCTCCATCCCCCATCCCTTGTTTCTTCCTAAATTCCCTGTGCTCGTAGAATATCCTCCCTAACAGTATAGTCTACCCCCCTTCCACTCTTTATCAAATTTAATTTTGACACTTCTTCTAATTGTAACCCTAGTCCAGCTGGTTTTGTAGGTATTTTTAGAAATCACAAGGGGGGGCTCTCTTTGTAATAGTTGGTTCAATGATGTCAATATCAACAATGTAGCTGATTTTTTGCACTAGAGAAAGGACTCATAGTGGCTTACTCTTAGGGTTTCCACAAATTAATCGTTGAGGGGGATTCACATCTAGTGATAAACTCCATCAAACGTCTACAGAATGGAACTAATATAGACAAGCTCTCTTCTTGTTGCAGGTTTAATAATTACATTGTCAATATTGTTAAGCTTCTCCACAAAATCCCAGTTATCATTCCAGCACATGTAAAAATAAGAGGGAACAAATTTTTTGACCTGTTGGCCAAACTAGTTTGCTCAATTCCAGCCTCAGAATCAAAGAAACTCGGAATTCACTGAGCAACTCTACTCTCCTATCTAGCTATAAAATTGTTTTATGCAAAGAATGGGATCACATCACATTGGATCCAAACCACAATAGAGCCTCCTCCCACAAGGGATCTGGAAAACGTTGGAGAAAGGACGGGGATATGGCCCCTCCACCACCTTGATCACAAGAGGGAGGGAAAAAGGGTAACTCACACCACCTGGATCACCATTATGAAATTTAATTCCACCCTCGAGATGATATTTTCCCATTCCAAGGTAGGGAGGATGGTCTTTCCTCCACATACATTGTCTAGCTTTTCTCCTAGCTCATTGTCACCTCAACTTGTATGTTTGCATGCCGAATTGAACCTGTCTTTTGCCAAAATTTTCTCCATTTCGAAGGTAGCTTCCCTCCCCTCTCATGAGGAGGTTCCTACTCCTCCTGACCAACACTCTCTCATGGACTCTATTCTCTCCAACGACGTTATTTCAACTCTAATGTTGGCAATTGGTCCTCCCCTTCTTTGTGTGGAGCGCAAGGAGTTCCTTCACATTGGTATGAAGGCATTTCTCATGTTCATATGGTGGCCCCACTGTCTCAATGTTACAAGTTTTTCCCAGTGTCATATATTTATGTTGAAAAACTTTTGGAAAGGTATTTTTTTGGGTCAATGTTGACAGTGGCCTTTATTTATGAATGCCCTACAAATGCTATTTTTTTATGATTATCGTTGCCTACATTGCTTGGTCTTTGTTCTCATTAGTCGCTCCTCTCACTACCATTCGTCTCGCTTGGGGTGTTCTAGTCAACTAGGTTTTTCTATTGGATGTGTTTGGCTTTCCAAGCAAGCTTAGCTAGATATACTTTTGTAGTGTGTATTTTATGTTATGTAGTTTATTTTGACTCGTAAAAAATTTCTTCCACTAGTAGTCCAATTTCCCTAATAGAAAACAACAATAGAAAAATACTATACTATAATGTACTTTGACCTCTAATTTATCAGTAAAATGTGTATTTTATATAAAATAAAAATCTTTAACATATGTATTAAAATTCCAACTTCTCTCTCAACCTTTTGTTGTTTTCTAGGTAACATTGGAATATCATTGAAAATGTACCACCAATACTTTATCTTTGAACTTAATGATTGAATTCAAAATGATAGGGAAACATCCCCTCAAATCACTTCACATCTATGAAAGGTAAGTCATATAAGATGGTTCGGGTCCATATATTTGCCAAATTCTTTGGGCCCCGTTGAACCCTTATAAGGGAAGAGGTTGTCAATCAAAACCATTAAAAAGTTCAAAGGAATTCCTAAATTTTCCACGACCAATCGTTTTAGATTGTATATAACACTTTTAGTTTTGAATTCCTAAATATTACTGGATGTATCGTTTTAAATTTTAATGGATTATGTAACATTTATTAAAAGAGCTTCCTTTTTAAGTATTTAATGGCATATGATCTTCAACATGATATATTTATTATTAAAAAAATAAAAATAACGTATTAATTAATAACAAATAAAAATTATTAAACTTATAATAATATTTTATTTTATTTTTATTAATTGAATAACTTTTCGATGTCATTTCTATATTATAATAATTTGTATAATTTTAATATTTATATTTATTTTCGATTGTGTGTATATATAAAATTGTCACTTGGATTTATTTGGATAGTTGAAAAGAATGATAATTATTTTTCCTATCATGAGTGATATGATGAACTTTATTAAATTTCAAAAAATTTAAAACAGAAATTAGTGACATTTTTTTTATTGTAAATTGAAATTGAAAATGATGGCATTTCAAAATGGTTCTTCTAATGAATTGGGAAAGAAAAGAAAATTATTAATAATAATTCTTTCATAATGCTAATTTATTTTCCATTGGCTCATTACAATTATCTCACACCAAAAAGAGGTGTAGATCGCATAATTACAATCGTCTCACAAAAAAAAAAAAAAATTGTAGATTTCTACTAGGCCTACTTATAATTGTCTTATGTGTAAATTTCTATTAGGCTTGATTACAATTGCCACATACAAAAAGAATGTGTATATTTATGTTAGGCCTAACTTATGATGATGATTAACATCCATTAAGACTAAATTGGTCTAATGGACCTTAAAAAGGTAAGGGATTACTTGGAACTTTTTAGAATTTCATTTATGTGCTCAAAAAGCAATAAACGAAGTATTCCAAGATCATCATAGTTTTGCTAAATTAAAAGGATAGGAAGGTTGGTCATTTGAGAAATATTTTGTAGTTGAGATCTAATCTCAATATATGCATGGAATTTCAAGAGAAAGTGTTTTTCACCTTTAACCCTTTAAGTGCCACAAGTTGACAAACTCTTTCATCCCAAGGAGTTTTGGCAATTGATTAATGTCCAATTTAGATATGAAACTCGTGAGAATTAGTTCTTATTTTAGCAAGGTTACTTGTATTCTTTACACTCATTAGAAAAAATAGATACTTTTGATGTGCTAAATTAGGGTTGATAACCTCCTTATAATATCTTAATTTTGTTTTTCCCTCTAATTATTTATTGCCCCACATTTTCTCCCTAGACTTTGATGTAATAATATTTTTAATGCCACCCTTATTTTGAAAAACAGTTTCTTTCTTTATTTCCCAATGGTTTACCCTATACTGGACATCCTTATTCCATCCTCAGTTGAGTCGAAAGTGCTTTTGGTACGAATTTAGAGCAATTTTAGAAAACCTCTTGTCTTCCATATTGTTAAATTTGTTCTTATACAATAGGTACCTAGTCGTAGTTATGCTCTCAATGGGGATAATACTTGCTCTTATGAGGAGGATAAGATAAGATGTATTCCCTTTAATTTTGTGATTATAGGTTATAAAATTCATTTAGATCTACTCTATCTTTCTCCACAACTCTATAGAGATATTACATCCCCACACTTCATCCATATAAAATACCAAGAATAACAAGAGTGTCAAAGAGGAGTTTTTCTTATCCCAAATCAAAAGGACCATTGATTTACAATTTTTTTCAAGCCCATAATAAGATTTCCACCCTCCATTTATCATTTTCAATACTATAATTCTAGTTGAGCTTGTGATGAATTTTGATTCCAAGATATTTGTATGAAGGAAATTCCTCCAAGTTGTCATTGTCCTTTACAAAATCATCATAGGTGATCTTATTAGATTTAAATATCATTGTTTTAATGTGATTCACGGACATTGAGTGGCCACTACATCCACAGGAAAATCCAGGTAGATAAACCCATTGAACAAACTATCAAGGCCTAACCCCAGGGGCGTTGAGGAGATTTGACCCCGTGACCTCCCAATTGTCAAGGTACTTAGTAACAGGAACTTGACCAACTGAGCTATCCATTGGGGCTTGTTGGATTTAAATATCATACTTTCGTTTTGTTAGTATTAATATTCATACCCATACCTAAGCACAAATCCTTAAGGATTCTTAATGGCTTACAAATTGATCCAAAATGGATTTTGAATAGACTCCTAAGCCTAAGTGTTCCTCATAGAGGAAAATGAAAGTCCAAGGAAGTTCCTGGAGATAGCCCCATTGCAAAGATCTTCTCCTTCTGAATCTACTACAACTTGAATGGGAAAAAATGGACTTAGGATGCAGAAGTTATCGCAGAAAGAAGATGCCCTATGTTCTTTAGAAAAAGAGGAAAAATCCTCTAAAATGGGCAAAAAAACCCTTATAAAGGGAAATCGCATCGAAAGAGGGCCAAAGGCGGACTTAAGCAAAAAGGGGAAGAAACCCCCGATTGTCGATCCCCGACATATCGGGTCGGAGGAAGGCACATGCACATGATATAAGAAAAAGACTCGGGCCGATGTGACATTGTGATTGCCAATCGGCAGATCGACATCGGCGAGGGCATGGGACTTAAGGCGGGACCCCGGGCCGAGCGATATTGCGATCGCCGATATCGGCGTCGGCATAGGCCATGCCATATGGAAAGACCCTGGGACTATGCGATATATGATTGTGATAAGTCGCATCGCGACAATACAAAGGAGCGGGGCCATATATATATGCGACTTGCGATAAAGCCAGACCCAACGGGTCTTATGGGTAAAAATAGATATATTTTGAGTTCCGTAAAAAGGAGTTTTTTAATGTAAAATCATGTTTCGTTAAATAAATGAAATAAAAAAGGAATGTGCCCGATGCGATGAAGCCGGACCCGAAAGGGTTTGTAAATGCCGTTGTATAGTATTTGAAGTCCGCCACAAAGCCAGTTGTCGGGATTTTCCCGTGTTTTAATGTATTTTTCCAATACAAAGGAAACCACGGCACAGGGGCACTGCGACTTGTGATAGCGATTACAGGTGGACCTGATAGGAGTCTAGGGCAGATTTAATGATATTTCAGGTCTGATAAATGGCAGATTGGCAGATTTTCCTATGTTTTAGAGTATTTCTCTGTGTAAACAGAGAATGACTATTCTGAGGATTTCAAAGGCGTCGATGGTCCTTCCGTTACAAAACAGGTGGCCACCATCCCTGAAGGAATTTAGCAATGATTGCTAACGCTCAGAGGGGGATTTGAGCAGATAGAGGCCGAGAGCCAGAGAGCTCGGAAGTGGAAACGAACGGACAACCCCGATTGACTTAAAAGCCACAGAATGACAGAGACAGAGAGGGAGTGCTGAGACAGGAGCGTAGAAAGCTGAGCTGAAGCAGGAAGCAGAGGCTAAGAGAGCCAGAGCCAAGAGCCAGAGCCGAGAGCCAGAGCGAGAGCCGAGAGCCAGAAGAGCCGAGAGCTTCAAGAGCCAAGGATAAAATGGTGTCTAAACCCATTGTTTCTGTGTAAAACAATGGAGTTGAGCCAAGAGCTTGTAAAAGGACTTTGTCATAATCCCATAGAGCCTAGTTGAGTTGTCTAGAGCTCATGGAGATGTAGCCCAAGAGTTTTGGGTGAACTCCTAATTAAATTATTGTCTTATGTGTGTTGGTTTGTTGCTACATTATATCTGCTGCTTTAGTTGTTGTTATATCAGTTCAAGCAAATAGACTTAAAAACACATAAACAATCAACAATAAACGTAAGCATACACCTTATTTCAAGCGCATATTTAATTCCACATTGGTTAATCATAAAGACTTGGGAATATTTAAAGCTTTGGAAGTGGGAGAGGTTCTTGAAAATTAGACAAGAAGCCTAAGTGCCCCATTTTCAGATCAGGTGGTATCGGAGCTTTTGATTGATTAACCGCACCTTCAAAGAAGGTTATATCAGAATGCTTGATTGACAGAGCAAATATTGCTTGTCTGAAAGGCGTTTGGGCAGTCAAGGATTGATTGCCTGATTGATGTATGTTTGTTTGCAGACTGACTATTGTTTGAGTTTGCAGAGGTCAAGGGAAAGCTATTGATAGCTCAGTCCAGAAAGGACAAGAAGGAAGAAGGGCTGAAGACATTCTTCTATCCCAAAGGACCTCAAAGCAATCCTTGAAGCACAAGAGGTTTGTTGCAAAAGGTTGCTTAAATAAGCTCTTTATTAATCTTGTTTGAAGTTCTTTTGTTCATTGGCATAATGACAACTTCTACAAGTGTATCCTCAAATTCCTCCTCCATCACAAGACTCTTTAATGGAGACATGAAGCAAGACTTGTTCATCATGATGGACAAGGTGAGAGAAATGTATGAGGATGGAAGAAAGAGCAACATACTTAGAGAGTAGTTGAATTCCATGAAGGAAGAGAAGCAGTTGCTTTCTGACAAACTGCAGGAAGTGGAGAGGCAACTTCATATTGCAAATATGAACTTGAAGAGGATGCATGAGTTGGAGTCACAACTCTTTGTTGCCAAAGAAGCTTTGGTCAAGTATCAGCTTGAAGAAGAGGTAAACCATTCCAATTTGTCTTCAAATTCTTCTAAGAATGCTTATATTGGTTCTTTTGAAAAACATACTAGAGGCATAGGATCAAATCTAATGTCCAAGATGGGCTATGAAGGAAAGGGCTTGGGAAAGCATGCACAAGGTATTGTTGAACCAATAATGGTTGAGGAAAGGCCTAAGTATTTGGGTCTTGGCTATGGATAGTCTTATGGAGAGAGTTCCAAAGCTGCCATGAAGGGCATTGAAATAGCTCCAAGAAGGAGTTGCATTGCAGAGTGTGAAGATTGTGTTCAGGAGGAATGCAATAGCTTGAAACATCACTTGCAGGATGCAGGTGTTCGGAAGAACACACTTGAACCAGAGAGTTGTGGAAACTCTAACCGCCTTGAAGAGATTGATGGTATTCCAAAGGGAGCCACTTCTTCATTTGCTTCACCTCCTCATGAAGGCAATAAAGGTGAAAGAGGCAAGTATAAATCTGGTTCTAATCATATTACTTTTTATTTTGCAAAGCATGGTAAATTTCCACAGAAGCATGGGAAAAGAATTGCATGTTCCTTTTGTGGTTTGGATCACCATCATGTTTCTAGATGTTGGAAGGGAATGGCCACATACAGGAAACTTTTGAAGGAAAAGAAGCAAAGAGCCAAAGGTCCAATGGACAAGGCAAATCATGTTGTCAAGAGGATGCACATGTGTTGCACTTATTGCCATAAGCAAGGGCATCTTGCTGAAAGGTGTTGGACTCTGAATCCAGCAATGCTTCCACAAAAGCTAAAGAAAGTGGAAAGAGAAGATGGCAGAAATGGAAAGGAAGTTTCCATGAATGATGTGTCTCAGGATGATTCACATGTTGATGCTGATGTGCAGACAAAGGAAATACCTTTGAACTGGATTGGTAAGAAATGGTTAGAGTTCTTTCCAATTAAGGATTGCATGTCTATTGATGCATCTATTTGCATTTCTTTGTTGATGAGATGCAAGTTGCAGGTTTCTACCAAGAAGGTGAATGGAAAAAGGTTGAGTAGGAGACTCACTTTGTTGCTGCAACATTATATTTCATTTCAGCTTAGAAAGTACAGTGTGCTTAAGTGAAAGTTGAAGGATGAAATGCATGCATAAGCATGATGTGCATGAACACAGGGATGTTGATGTTTTCCTTGTATTTGAACATGTATGTGTAATTAACTTGCAGGGTTGATTGCTTTGACATGCATGTGATGCAATGTTGACTTGAGGAAAGTTGACTTGGTCTCCAAGATGGAGATAGTGATGAAATGTTTCATCTTTTGAAAAGAGTCCTAATGGTCCTTCTCTACATGCTTGACTTGAAGGGTCATTTGTTTTAAAGGCATGTTTTGTGGGCTTGTTGTCTAGTCCATCATTTGTATGCAGATGTAAGACATGGAGGTGTTCACAAGATGTGAAATCTGTTTCTTTTGTTGAAGCAAGAGTTTAGGCCATCCAGTTGTTGTCTGTGTTTCTGTTGTTGTTAACAATTGATTGTTGACAGCGTTTCAAATAGGTATCAATGAAAGTTTGTGGAGCAGGTGTACTTCACATTTGTTTGAGCCACCTTGGATCAATGATCAAGGCAGAAAAGTTCAAACTACCTTCTGTGACCATCTAAGCAGGAGTTCTGCAGGAAGGCAAGAAGGAAGGCAGTTCTCCCCAGGAGGACCAGCACATCCAGGAAGGAAAGTGGTCAAAGGCTTTGGTTCAGAGGCATTATGCAAGGCAAGTGTGTGGAGGCTGAAAAAAAAAAAGGTATTGTTACTCTCAGGTACTGCTCAGATCAGTATATCAGTTTTTTGGAGACAAAAAGTTTTTTTTTAGTGGGAAGACGTGACCCAAAATGGATTTTGAATAGACTCCTAAGTCTAAGTGTTCCTCACAGAGGAAAATGAAAGTCCAAGGAAGTTCCTAGAGATAGCCCCATTGCATAGATATTCTCCTTCTGAATCCACTGCAACTTGAATGGGTAAAAATGGACTTAGGATGCAGAAGTTATCGCAGAAAGAAGATGCCCTATGTTCTTTAAAAAAAGAGGAAAAATCCTCTAAAATGGGCAAAAAAACCCTTATAAAGGGAAATCGCATCGGAAGAGGGCCAAAGGCGGACTTAAGTGAAAAGGGGAAGAAACCCCCGATTGCCGATCCCTGAGATATCAGGTCGAAGGAAGGCACATGTGCATGATATAAGAAAAAGCCCTGGGTCGATGCGACATTGCGATCGTCGATCGGCATCGGCGAGGGCATGGGACTTAAGGCGGGACCCCGAGCTGAGCGATATTGCGATCGCCGATATCGGCGTCGGCATAGGCCATGCCATATGGAAAGACCCTGGGACTATGTGATATACGATTGTGATAAGTCGCATCGCTAAATCACATCACGACAATATAGAGGAGCGGGGCCATATATATATATGCGACTTGCGATAAAGCCAGACCCGATGGGTCTTATGGGGAAAAATAGATATATTTTGAGTTCCATAAAAAGGATTTTTTTAATGTAAAATCGCGTTTTGTTAAATAAACGAAATACAAAAGGAATGCGCCCGATGCGATGAAGTCAGACCCGAAAGGGTTTGTAAATGCCGTTGTATAGTATTTGAACTCTACCACAAAGCTAGTTGTCGGGATTTTCCCGTGTTTTATTGTATTTTTCCAATATAAAGGAAACCACAGCACAGGGGCACTGCGAATTGTGATTGCGATTATAGGCAGACCCGATAGGAGTCTAGGATGGATTTAATGATATTTCAGGTCTGATAAACGACAGATTGGCGGATTTTCTCGTGTTTTAGAGTATTTCTCTATGTAAACAGAGAATGACTATTCTGAGGATTTCAAAGGCACTGATGGTCCTTCCGTTATAGAATAGGTGACCACCATCCTTGAAGGTGTTTAGCAATGATTGCTAATGCTCAGAAGGGGATTTGAGCGGACAGAGGCCGGGAGCCAGAGAGCCTAGAAGATTATCGTCGGATATGAACGTCCTACAAATGCTATTTTTTTATGATTATCGTTGCCTAGATTGCTTGGTATTTGTTCTCATTAGTCGCTCCTCTCACTACCATTCGTCTCGCTCGAGGTGTTCTAGTCAACTAGGTTTTTCTATTGGATGTGTTTGGCTTTCCAAGCAAGCTTAGCTAGATATACTTTTGCAGTGTGTATTTTATGTTATGTGGTTTATTTTGACTCGTAAAAAAAATTCTTCCACTGCTAGTCCAATTTCCCTAATAGAAAACAACAATAGAAAAATACTATAATGTACTTTGACCTCTAATTTATCAATAAAATGTGTATTTTATATAAAATAAAAATCTTTAACATATGTTCTCATTTACCATTAAAATTCCAACTTCTCTCTGGGCCTTTTGTTGTTTTCTAGGTAACATTGGAATATCATTGAAAATGTACTACCAATACTTTATCTTTGAACTTAATGATTGAATTCAAAATGATAGGGAAACATCCCCTCAAATCACTTCACATCTATGAAAGGTAAGTCATATAAGATGGTTCGGGTTTATATATTTGCCAAATTCTTTGGGCCCCGTTGAACCCTTATAAGGGAAGAGGTTGTCAATCAAAACCATTAAAAAGTTCAAAGGAATTCCTAAATTTTCCACGACCAATCGTTTTAGATTGTATATAACATTTTTGAATTCCTAAATATCACTGGATGTATCGTTTTAAATTTTAATGGATCATGTAACATTTATTAAATGAGCTTCCTTTTTAAGTATTTAATGGCATATGATCTTCAACAAGATATATTTATTATTAAAAAATAAAAATAATGTATTAATTAATAACAAATAAAAATGATTAAACTTATAATAATATTTTATTTTATTTTTATTTTTATTAATTGAATAACTTTTTTAATGTAATTTCTATATTATAATAATTTGTATAATTTTAATATTTATATTTATTTTCGATTGTATATATATATAAAATTGTCACTTGGATTTATTTGGATGGTTGAAAAGAATGATTATTATTTTTCCTATAATAAGTGATACGATGAACTTTATTAAATTTCAAAAAATCTAAAATAGAAATTAGTGACAATTTTTTATTGTAAATTGAAATTGAAAATGATGACATTTCAAAATGGTTCTTCTAATGAATTGGGAAAGAAAAGAAAATTATTGATAATAATTCTTTCATAATGCTAATTTATTTTCCATTGGCTCATTACAATTATCTCACACCAAAAAGAGGTGTAGATCGCATAATTACAATCATCTCACACAAAAAAAAGAAAAAAAAAAATTGTAGATTTCTACTAGGCTTACTTATAATTGTCTTATGTGTAAATTTCTATTAGGCTTGATTACAATTGCCACATACAAAAAGAATGTGTATATTTATGTTAGGTCTAACTTATGATGATGATTAACATCCGTTAAGATTAAATTGGTCTAATGGACCTTAAAAAGGTAAGGGATTACTTGGAATTTTTTAGAATTTCGTCTATATGCTCGAAAAGCAATAAAAGAAGTATTCCAAGGTCATCATAGTTTTTCTAAATTAAATGGATAGAAAGGTTGGTCATTTGAGAAATATTTTGTAACTAAGATCTAATCTCAATATATGCATGCAATTTCAAGAGAAAATGTTTTTCACCTTTAACCCTTTAAGTGTCACAAGGTGACAAACTCTTTCATCTCAAGGAGTTTTGGGAATTGATTAATGTTCAATTTAGATATGAAACTCATGAGAATTAGCTATTATTTTAGAAAGGTTACCTGTATTCTCTGCACTCCTTAGAACAAAGACATACTTTTAATGTTCTAAATTAAGGTTGATAACCTCCTTATAATATTTTAGTTTTGTTTTTCCCTCTAATTCTTTATTGCCCCACATTTTCTCCTTAAAATTTGATGTAATAATATTTTTAATGCTACCCTTATTTTGTAAAACGGTTTCTTTCTTTATTTCCCAATGGTTTACCCTATATTGGACATCCTTATTCCATCCTTGGTTGAGTCGAAAGTGTTTTTGGTGGGAATTTAGAGCAATTTTAGAAAACCTCTTGTCTTCCATGTTGTTTAATTTGTTCTTATAAAATAGGTACCTAGTTGTAGCTATGCTCTCAATGTGGAAAAGCCTTTCTCTTATGAGGAGGATAAGATAAGATATATTCCCTTTAATTTTGTAATTATAGGTTATAAAATTCATTTAGATCTACTCTATCTTTCTCCACAACTCTATAGAGATATTACATCCCCACACTTCATCCATATAAAATACCAAGAGTAACAAGAGTGTCAAAGAGGAGTTTTTCTTATCCAAAATCAAAAGTTCCATTGATTTACAATTGTTTTCAAAAACCATAATAAGATTTCCACCCTCCATTTATCATTTTCTCAATAATATAATTCTAGCTGAGCTTGTGATGAATATTGATTCCAAGATATTTGTATGAAGGGACTTCCTCCAAGTTGTCATTGTCCTTTACAAAATCATCATAGGTGATCTTATTAGATTTAAATATCATTGTTTTAATGTTATTCATGGACACTGAGTGGCCACTACATCCAGAAGAAAATCCAAGTAGATCAACCCGTTGAACAAACTAGCAAGGCCTAGCCCCAGGGGCATCAAAGAGATTTGACCCCATGACCTCCCAATAGGCAAGGTACTTAGCAACAGGAACTTGATCAACTGAGCTATCCATTGGGGCTTGTTGGATTTAAATATCATACTTTCGTTTTGTTAGTATTAATATTCATACCCATACCTAAGCATGAATCCTTGAGGATTCTTAATGGCTTACAAATATGATGGGGATTCCTCACCATAAGAACAATAACATAAGGAAAAATAAAAAGAATAATGGCTATACCAGCAAAAGCAAGGTTAGCACAACCACGGGGGCTTCACTCAATGAGCCTCTGACATATCACGTGCGTTCATGGAATATTAAACAATACCCTTAATTTGGCTACATATTGGAAAATACCACTAAAAATCACATCACTTAACCCCCTACCAATACGAACCCAATACACCTTCCCAATTTAAAAAATCCCTACTTTCACTAGATATTGTAGATATCCATTTTTTCATTAACATTTTTAATAGCCCTTTATATTTTTTCATTAACTTTGAGCTCCATTCTTTATACCTGCCAATATAAAAACCCTTTACCCCCTATATATCCCCCAATACATTATGTCTTTTTTTCCTCAATATATATCCACCAATATGAACCCACATGGTATGATATTTCTCTCCCAGTGAAGCCCCCATGAGCACAACCTGCTTCTTCAAAACAATCTTTTAAACTTTCAATGTATATGCAAAAAAGGCAAGACAATAAGTGACAACCTTGCTTGACTCCAATATTGCAGTTAATTTCTTTATACCAACATTCATTGTTCCTAAACTTAGCAATATCATTCACATAGTGATCTTGTCACAACAACTCTCAACCTGAGAAGAACTTTAATCTCATCCATCCTATTCCAAAGGTTGGACCTAGGTACAATGTCAAAATATTTTCTAAAGTCAACAAAACAACACAATGGATTATTATTTTAACACTTATCCACAATGATCCTAAGTGTAACAAGGAGTTCCATAGTTTAATGATACCTCTTAAAAAAATATGCATCATTTAACGTTTTCCAAAAATAATTCTGTAAATCTTGGTTAAAATGGGGCTCATCATGATGGTTTGATAATTAGATGGATTTTTTTAATCCCGGCATTTAAAATACATACATTAAGGCTTTGCATAAAAGGTTTAGGGAAACCCATATTGACTGCTAAATTGAAGAACTTGAGTATGTGAGGGATGAGGATAGGTCCTCTAATTTAAAAAAACTCAACTTGGTAGCCTTCATTGTCCTTGGATTTTTCATTTGCAAGTTGCTTAACCCACATTTTATGTCCTTCACGAAAAAAAACTTCATTCTCTTTAGGAATGTTTAGAATAATTTCTAATGTGTTATTGGATTTGTAAATATTTTTAAGGTAATAATTTCAATTCTTCAAAGGAATCATATTTTTTTATCTAGCTTTACGAGTTAGAATTTTCTTCCATAACTTCTTAGGATCAAACTTAGATAGACATAAGAGATGCTCTTTCTTTTTATTAATACAATACATTTTTTCCTTTTAACGAGGGCTTTGTATGTATTTATCTTACCAGGTTTTAAGGAAACACTATTAACATCTCTAATTGTTTTCCTATCTATTTTATACTCATTATCATACCAACAATTCATTGTGTTATTTTCACATGACACCTCAAAAGAGAACCAGTTAAACGAAGTTGAAAGGGTTGTTGTAAAAATATGGTATATGTCTTTGATGTAGCCCATATAAATTAGGAGATTTAATTCATTATTTAAATACTTCAATAAAATATCAACTTTACATCTATAAAAAACGTGTCTTTGATTATCATAATCTGCTTCAATGGGGCTTTTGTGCAAGGAAAATTTTAGAGTTGTGGTTAAAATTCTATGATCGGATTCAACCTCATGGTCATTTAAAAGGTCAAAATTTACTATTTGGTTGGATACAAGGATATCATATATCACATAGTCCACAACATTACTGCCTAAATCATAAATACAAGGGTTTTAGTTGGGCTTTGGCCATTTCATTAATGACGTTGCAAATTGTAAGGACTTGGGAACTACAAACCTTGACTAGTTTAGTATCAAACAAATTGAGTCAAGTATTCAAAGTTCTTTTGTATCTATTAATTAAAACAAGGTCCTCATCTAGCCATAATAGATTAGGGTTGGAATCATTGTTTTACATAATAACTTGATTATTTGCAATTTTAGCATTAAAATCTTCTAACAAGAGGACATTACCTTCATTTTTTAGACTATAAATATATTGTTCTAGGGTATCAAAGGGACATTTTTTGTCTAGATTGTTTTTCATATATGAAATAGAATTAATAAGTGTGAAATAAAAAATTTATATATAAATATTCTTAGCATTAATGCCATATATTTTAATCCAAATGTATTGATTGAGACAACTTATTTTATCAAGCCGAATGTGGGGAGCAACATTGTTTTTTATGTAACAAACTATGCTTCGAAACCCTTTGTGATAGTTTTTCTTGTTCCAACCGATCACGAAACAAATCCTTCTATGTTAGGGACCTTATACTCCTCATGCTCCCAAGTTTCAATTAGAAAAATAATATCAATTTCACTTGATATCCAGCTTAATGATTAGGTGATCAATTTTAAGCTCAAAAATGAAAGTGTCTGGAACTTCTTGAAATCAATGCCAAATTGAAGAGCTTGCTGATTTGAATCCAATGCAATTTGAATCACTCAAATCCAATATCGTATGCTCCCGATATCACGTTTTGATCATTTTCCAAAATAGGTAAAAAAATTGTAGATTGGTTGCAGGTATGCTGACTAGGCTAACCATACTGCTAAGTCAACGGGGTGACCGTACAGGTACAAGCCAACTAGAAGCTGACAAGTGGTATCATTTGATTCGTTGGTTGATGGGTGCATTTTATTGGTGGATTAGTTTTTGAAGTGGCCCTATGAATGGGATCTACGTCACCCAATGGGAGGCCACCACGTGGCATCCCGTTATTGGTCAAAATTTTGTTTATTGGAAAAACAGGTCTCTGGGGAAGTCAAACTCATGACCTTTGAACTAGCAACACAACGCCTTACCGTCATGTCAAGGGTGGTTCTTATTATGTATAGTGGCGCATTTCTATATAAGGTTTCTGTCGATTTTTATTGGGGGACGGGGTCGGGGTTAAGCCCTGCCCCCCGATCACCCCACACCCATGCGACCACAGGTTGAGAACTAGGGGCTCAGGCTTAGCCCCGGGCCCAAGTCACAAGCTACAACATATAACTGGAGGCAGGGTATAATGTGGGGGCTATTGGATAAGCCCAACCCATGGTCATATCACCACCATGTAACCTTATGCCATAACCCTAGAGTTAACAATTGAAGGCACTAAGGTTTGGGACCAGCCCATGGTCACCTTACCACCATATAACCAACAGCGCGGAGTTTGGAGGGCGCTAGGTTGAGGATACTGCGAAGGGGGCCAACCCCGAGGTCATATGACCTTTCACGTGACTATGCACCAACAGTTGGAGGCTACGACGAGTAGGGCGAGCCATTGGTCAGGCCCTTGGACACCGATACCCTATGTGACCTCGACCCAGACTTTAGGGGCTTAACCGGCAGGGGCGAGGGTTAAGGCCCAGCCCTCGGCCCTATGTGGCTCATGTGGCCGTAATTTTCATATTAAGGGGTCTGAGGCTAAATTAATCATCCAACAAAATGTCAGTGGGTAGCAAAATTATCGCTTTGTTAGCAATTTTTAGGGCGTATTTATAGAACTGATAGAAAGAAGGGCGAAATTGTAGGATGGTTAACAGTGAAATTCATGAGAGAGCTTGGAAGCTCATAACGTTTTGAGTTTTTATCCAAATTGAGCTCAGAAAGAGGCTACTTAGGGGTTTTTGGATGTTCTGAATCCATTGGTAACATCTAATTTCTTATTTGAGTAGTTTTACAAAGACTTTTTGCAAGCTTGATACTAAAGGTGTATGGATCATTCAAGGTTTAGAAGCAATTCTCGAAGGTATTTGGGCATGGAGAAGACCTTGTTGGGGTATTCTCGCTTCCAGAAGGCTATTGCAACAACTGTAATTAGTAGTGTTCAGCTAAGGTTTAACTTCTCTTAACATGAAGTTTTGATTATGTGCCTCAATGTGGAATTGAAGAGTTCACATGTCGTTTTTAGCTCATTTCAATTGAAGTATGCCATCTTTGTAGGAGATGCTTTGAGTTGTTGTTGTTGTGAGAGTTCTTTGTAGGAGAAAATTACATTGTAAGGGTAATAGCCACATATTTACCTGCAGCAAACGTTTATGTACTTCATTTTGATACTGAATATATGAGTGGTCTAGTCATGTTGACAGGCCCGGAGATGTAGCCCAAGAGGGGTGAACTTCGTCAACAAACCTTTTGTATTGCTCTTCTTTATGCCTGCGTGGATTATATGTTGTTATGTTCATTATGTTAAGTTACATATGAATACTAATTCATGAGGTGAAGAGACATTGAAAAAACTTGTTGTTTCAAGACCCAGTTTAATCTTGCAAAGTGTCGACATGGTCCTAATTTTTGTTCTATTTGATTTCTGAAAAGAGGAAGAAATCACCTAATCCAATTTCAGATCACTTAACATAGGACCTTTGTGACATGGAAATTACAACAATTTCAAAAAAGGACCCAAAGTATCCTAAATCCTATTTATTAGGGTCATTTTGGTCTCAAACCCTAATAATAGCTTTTCAATTTGTAATTATTTCCCATTTTCCTTCCTTCCAAGTTGATTTTATCTTTTGAACTTCCTTCCTTGATTCAACTTCGTCTTCTAGTGTTAGATCTTCCTTTATAAATATCCTTGACCCTTTTAAGATCAAAGATTTAGTGAGTGTCCCATATTTATGGTCGGTAAAATTTAACTTAACACAAACTAACCTATCAGTTTATGTTTCTTTATTTTGTTTGGCCTAGTTGCTTCTTTGAGGTAAGTTGTGTCAATTTTTTTTTCTTTTTTAGTTTTTTTTTTATTATTTCTAGTATCTCCTCATATGTCGTTCTTTTATACCAAAACTTATAAGGTTTAGGGTTATTTTATTATGCTCACAATCCAACTTGATTAGCTTATTCGTTTCTTATTTGATAGGATTGATATCTAATTTGTTTTCCAAATTGCTTAGGGACAAATTGTTAGTTTTCCTTTTAGCTCTTTAATCCTCTCTCTCAATTTGGGACCTTCTTCAACTTCTCCTTCATGGGTTGAGAGTCTTTGTTTTTTCTCTTCCCTTTCTTGTAATCTAGTATTCATTTTTTGCAACTAATTCTTGAACCCTAATATTCCATTATTTATTTATGTATGAATCTTGTCTTCTAAAAATTTAAGTTTGCTATCAAGCATTACCTTTAACTTTGTTTGAAGATTCACTTCTCTCTCTCTTCTCTTCTTTTTTCCATTCATTTTATGAAATTATCATAAAGACTCTTTATGGTGACATTGTTGTTCCTATTTTTAGCCAATTGAGATTTTGGAATATATGACAATATGATCATATTGAAAAGAAAAACAAAATAGAGAAAATAACTAATAAAATAAACTTATGCACCTAATATGGTCTCCATTCCACCTATAATTGGAAGAACTAGTCTAGTTCATTAGGGCTCTCCTCCTTTAGGCACTCTTTGATATGCTTCAGTTGTTGCAGATATATGTGGATGTTTTCTTTCACCGCAGGTATTTAGTTATAAGTGTTTCTTATTGAAAAATAAGTATCTCACCACATAGCACAAAGCTTCAATAACGTAGAGCTTTGTTAGGGTTACTAGATATAGTCTATAACATATATTCATCCCAAAATCACTACAAAATACACCATAAATTTAGATACCATGATAAAAGTTATTACAAAAGTTCACTTTAAGAAGTTCAATACCATATCAACACAAAAATTACCACAATTCAATATCTTACCATTGAAATTACCAAAGAAAAAATTCAATATGTTACTAGAAAAACTATTACCATAAAAATTCAATATGCTACCAAAAAATGGTTTTTTATTTTATTTGTTTTCCGAAGAAAAATAATCTAGTTTCATTCCTAAAATGATGAAATTACATTTTGCATATACACTTAAAACATGTATTCCAGACATTTACATAAAAACCAAAAAAATCAAAAAAATGTTATTTACCCACCTCTGTTATTTATCAACATCTTCATAATCTCAAAAGAAAATATACAAAATACTAACCACAACCAAGAAGCTCAAAAAAAACACAGTTCATTACATCTCTCATAAAATACATAGAGATGGGATCCCAAAAATCCACATAAATATACATCAGAAAGACTGAATATAACAACAGTGTAGTAAAGGTGTCCGTGTTGTAGTGAACCCAACCATTGTGTCACACAAAAAACATGTAGTTTTCTACGAGGCCTATAACTCAATATATTCACAAATTAAAAAACACTACATTATCTAAAGCATGCAATTCCTTCAATCATTAAGGACAAATTTGTCCTTTATCTTTGTTTAACATGGTCGTGTGTGATAATTGTAGCGAAATATGCAATATTTTAATTATAAAATAGTTTTAAAAAATAAACATTTTTCGAAATTTAATAAATATAATATTTTATATTTATTTAATTATATTATAAGCCTGCAATTCCTTCAATCAACCATCAATAAGGACCAATGTGTCCTTTAACATTGTGTGGTACTTGTAGCAATATGCGATTAGATATTATAATCGTAAAATAGTTTTAAAAAATAAACAGTTTTTTTTAAATTTAATAAATATAATAATTTATATTATTTTATTTATTTATTTTATTTATTTATGAAATATATATTTTTAATATTATTTTATAAAATTTATATGATATTTTTTCACAAATAAAACAACTCGAATTTTTTAATATGGTTTTAAATCTTTTTAAATATAATAAATCTTATTGTCAAAATATTATTTATTTAGTTTTAAGATTATTAAATAAAATAAATCGTACTGCCATAATATTATAGTTGTTGCATAGTAAGAGGTTTGATATCTTCTTTCTTATACAGCATTAATATGAACAAAGTTTTTGTTTACTTGATTTTGATAATCTTGAGAAAGTCATTATTTACTTGTATTTTATTGATTTAAGAATAAGTATTATTTACTTTGTATTTTATTGATTTAAGAATAAGTATTTTGAGTTTTTTTTTTTAATAAAATTATGAATTTTAATTATATAAAAAATAGAAAGTATTTTAGTAATTTAAGAATAAGTATTTAAATTTTTTTATTTTTTAAAATAAAATTATGAATTTTAATTATATAAAAGATGGTTACGCATGCAAATAAATGAGTTATATAAGTAGATATTTTGGTAGTGTTAGAAAAATGTAATAATTTGATATTTATATTTTATAATTTTGAGTTCACTCAAAATAGTCATTCATATAGAGATTTGTAAATATAAAAGGTTTGGGATCTTTAAAATTAGGAAATTGGTTAGTTGACAAATTGCCGATTAATTAAAATATTTTTTTATTTTTCTTAATTCGGTAGCTAAATTGGTTTGAGAGTCAGAGAATTTGTTGTTATGTCATCACATGTAGAACCATTCAATCTTGCAATCTTGTAATTCATTTTTTTTTTTAATTTAAGTTTTAATTCTATTAATAATTTCTTCTAATATGAGATATCTAGCCTTTGTTCCAAACTGCATGTCTCTTAGGATAATAAAAGTGTTACCTAAAAGAAGAAAATGCTTTGGATGGAATGTACGAGTTAGGATAATGCCCCTGCAAAAGAGCATATGTCTTTGCTAAATGTTAGAATACGCAATTCTCAGAATATGTAATTCTCTCTTGTCTCAATTTGTGTTTGCATACTTTTACTAAATTATTGAAAAAAATTCCTAGATGCCATACATATTGTACTTCAATTATTCCTTTGGGACAAAACATTTAAATTTTTTTTTATTTTACAAAAATTATATATATATATATATATATATATATATATATATATATATATATATATATATATATATTAGATTTTTTTATTTGTTCAATGTTAATAGTTTTCTGGTATTTATTATTTTTGTTATTAATTATGTCGAAGGCATTTTTTATTGTGAGGTTCTATGAGGTAACAGTGTAGAGATTTGTAGGCCAACACTGTAGAAATCTTCCACGTGACATTTTTAAAAGTCAACCCTCTATTTAATGTTGTCCCCTGTTGCCATCCGTTTAATGCCTTCGGTGTTCCTTTGCACTGTAATGTGCAAATACTAGTTTTAAATTATTTGAAATATATATATTTATAAAACAACTATGGAAAAAGTTCAAATATCACATTTAAGGTATATTTAGATTTTATTAGGAAAATTACATTTTCTTAAACTTCATTTCGTTTTATGAATAAAATGAGACAACTATGATATATGTACGATTTTCACTAAAAGAGTAATGTCCTCATGATCATTTTGTTACAAATAAGTTTGTTGGATTATGGTCTAGTTATTGGTTCAAATTTTGATGAGCATGTTCATACTCAATGTGGGCTTTGCCAAATTGCCACACTTTGCCAAATGTAGCTATTGATTACATTGATTGATATTAATTAATATTGATGAAACATTTGGCTAGATTGTTACA
Source organism: Pinus tabuliformis (assembly GCA_031772625.1). Lineage (NCBI taxonomy): Eukaryota > Viridiplantae > Streptophyta > Pinopsida > Pinales > Pinaceae > Pinus > Pinus tabuliformis. The sequence continues at coordinate 776,648,039 of CM062817.1, forward strand.
TGGTGATATTGCTTTGAGATAAATTTAGAGAAAATTTGAATAAATTCAAAAGCAATTTATAAATTAATACCTTAAAATTAGAAGTAATGATCCTTATCTCATTCCTCTCTTAGGAAGAGGTTTTTGTCAATTCAAAATGAGGTTATGATTAATTCCCTAATTTATAATCTTGGGTAATTAACATGAAGGATAAAATATTTCCTAGAATTACTTCAAATTATAGTAAAAGTAACCAAAAGGCTTATGAGAGGATAGCATAAGGATACTGTTTCATGGATAATCCATATAAAGATTCAATGAGAGACCATTCTTCATAAAACATATAACATGAAAAGTACTATCAAAACTAAGTTCAAAAATAAATTTGATACTATGAAGAGGTAGAGAATACAATCAAGTAAATGTATTATAAAGATATCATTAACCTTAAGTTCAAAGCTCAAAATTATCTTTCTTTTATGGCCAGATGAAAGAAAATTTCTAACATTATTAAAATAAAATAAATTCTCATTATTTTCACAATGAAATTAAGTATTGAATAAAACACCTAAAATATAATGGAAAGGAACAAAATTTATAAGCTTTTTAATATTGAGAAAATGAAGGATGAAAAGTTTTTTCTTTAAATGACATTCATATATACATATTAAGGTTTAATTATCCATCCTTGAGGGTTAGCTCAATTGATCGAGTCCTTATCATTAAAGCGCCTTTGTTATTACGGTCACGAGTTTAATTTTATCGACACTCTTTGGGTCAAGCTCTGTGGTTGAGTCATCTTAAAGTGATCCTAATCCCTTCAGGTGGAGGTGTCTGGTATAGATATTTCATGGAAGTAACACTCCCGAGTCTCTGAGGTCCATGACCCACTAAAAAAAAGGATCGAGTTCTTTGATATGTGTAACACTAATCATTATTTATAAATCATAAAAATCAAACATTAATCATCCAAATACTATGAACATCTGCCATTTCACTTGCTTGCGGGATTGAATCTAAGTGGTGAGAATTTCATTCCTTCCTCCCAACCACTCGGAATAACCTCAATTGACAATATGTGATATTTTTTTAAGTTTATTTTTTATTTTTATTTTTATGTGGTTCACAAACCTCGGAGATTAATGACCGCTACATCCATGGATTATTTGTACTAGGTAGATCCACCTGAAGGGATCATTTCTTGTTCACTCAACCATGGAGCCTAACCCCACAAGTGTTGAGAGAATTGAATTTGTAGCCTCTCAATACCAAAGGTGCTTTCACGATGGGGACTCAACAAATTAAGCTAAACCTCAAGAATTTGTGATATTTTTTATTATCAAAATAATTTATTTTATTTTTTTAATGGGAATTGGTAAATTTATATTATCAAAAAGGGTTGCAATAGAGTTAACAGTGCTAAAGATACATACATAAAGTCTGCATGGTTTAACTTTTTCACCTCTAACCAAAACATTATACATAGATTATTAGTGTCCTTTGGAAAAAAATTCCAAATGGATCTACTACTATAAATTTTGTAAAAAGGCACCTAAAATATTAATTGACATAAAAAACATAAGCTAGACAAAAGAGTCATGACTTGTCGCTTTTTCCAATCTAGTATTGTTGCATGTTGGTTCCTAGTTTGTAGTGTCCATGGATTTTATCATCTAAATTACTGTATTCTCATCTTTGCTTTTCCATTGCCTTGAAATCCTTTAGTTGGAACTCATCAAGTGCACATATTTTCTCAAATTTTCTACCAAATCCTTTAGAAAAATAAAGCCAAGTCTCAAGGATGGCAAATTATAGAAGGGTTTTTATGATTTTTTTATATTTTCATCATGCAATTTTGGTTATCATCATTAAAAGTAAATTGTATTGAGAATGAAAATAGAGGCCTTGTTTCTTTGTACATGTTGGTGCATAGGATTCTAATAGACCATGGATTTGTTATGTAGTAGCCAACAAAAACTTGCTCAACATCATCCCTTTTGACAACACCCACGGGATGGGTGGAGTCTCACCCGAGATGCTAATGGGTGACTGTCGGAACCAAGTTTCCGCAATATGACAGGAATGTCTATGACCTATTACACTGGAATCCCACCAAACGAACACTTCACCATTCTCCTAGAGCCACGAACCATGTAGGTATTCGAGCCCCTCAGCTCACTAGACAACGCACAGGATAGAAATGACAATGCACATGAGTTCTAAGTAAATTAAACCTTCAGTTATGAGTGCCTATTTCTATATGAAAACACAATAATATTTAAATACATTATCCAGCTAACAAATGAACAAACCATTGAAGGCATTCATAAATATTCAAAGTTGTAATAAAACATTCAACGCTCAGGAACCTAGTATGTTGTAAAAAGAATCATACATTTAGATATCAACACAAATCATAAGGGGTAACCCAACCATCCATCATATTATATTAGTATATAAGAAAAATGTGTTATGCACTGCAATACAAAATTCATACAACTAGGCTCTCCAACCATTAACATCTGTACATGATAAAAAATAGGAAAAACTTTTATAGTGCGAACCTAGCTATATATATATATATATATATATATATATACAAACACATCAAGGTTGCATAGCAGATAAAGACTCCAGCATGCATGCCTATGAATACATACATACAGCCACATACATGGTAGAAACATAATACTAGCAGTTGACGATTCGATGTATCCTTTACTAGGAAAGCTCCTATGTTTCCCCTTCTCTCCCGTCCAACCCTCAATTTGTCTTCGACATTCACTTTTATCTTAGCTAGGAAGCCCTTTGAACCCTATCAGTTCTCTCTCTGATCGTGCCAACTGTTCCATGGGCCGTTAGGATATTTCTAGATCCCAACTTTGAGTTGGCCCATTCATGCTAATGAACTTTCGAAATATATTCCCATTGAGTTGCTCCACTTTTCCCTTCTTCCTTAACCTACAAAATATCGGTAACTTCCTCGCTGCCACGACATCCCTTACCTACTTCATCCCTGCTTCAAAATATTAACCATTAATTCTTCCTTATATGCATCTCTTCTCGTCAAACGCCACTACCTCCTTTTTGTGTGATGTCCCTCTACATTGCGCTTCACCTCCTACATAAACCCTCTATTACACACCAGTGTGGTCCCATATTTAACAAAATTTAACAAAAAAAAAAAAAATGGGCTTTAATAGTACCACATCTTCATGAAACCTTAAGATTTCTCTAAGCTCAAGTAGATTACAATGAGCCATAGTTTGCAAGTGAATTGATGGAGAATGATTTAAGAATTAGTTGGACTTCAATCTTAATTTAAAATATATATATATATATATATATATATATATATATATATATATATATATATATATATAGATATATAATAAATACATTCAAATTAGCATGATCACAAGTGGAGTGGACTTTGTTAGCAAGCAAGTGAAACTCTAAAATGAGGCACGTAATATAGATGAGATAAATTTGACATTGCTTCTCAAAAATAAAATATTTACTTTTGAAAAAATACGTTGAATACTAGTAGCAAGAGAACATGATAATTGGAAATCTTGAAGAGCATAAAGATGGAACTAAAAATCCAAAATGGAAGTTAAGAGTATGTGAGTGGGAATGCTAAGCTAGGACCAAGATGCAAGTACTAGAGAAGTGGCCCTAAATATGCAATTCTTAGAAGCTAAAAATTAAAAATATATCCACCATGTTTAGGAATAACAAATACACAAGCAACTAGAAACCATTCATTAAGGAAATTCAATTGATTAAGAAACAACCAAATGAGAAACAAATTGTGGACCAACCTAGAAAGAGAAGTGTGGTGAAACATAACACCTTCTCAACTGACTAGAACCCAATTGCACATTATCCCACCTACTTCAATGAAAAATAAAACCATGACATCAATACCTTCCATCCCTATAGCCTTAAACATGTTCAAGGGGATGTTGGGTCTTTTCATGTTTACTTCTTTATCTTGGTGGATGATCCTATGCATGAGATATACATGGTGATTTACGATTTAGGTACTTGTCATTTTATTAGCGGTTAAGATATGACTTAGATAGTTTATACCTTGTTCAACCATAGCTCCATCAATTTTAGCTTTATTTCCATGTCGGAACCTACATCAAATTGGTTTTTGTGGCTCTAAAGGACATGAAAAAATGAGATTTCATGGAACTTTGGAGCCTCATAATGTGCTTTAGTCAATATTTAATCAAGTATGTGGTTATTGGTCCCTTTCTTGATCATAAATCTAATTATTATGCTAGAGATCCCCAAAATGATTAAATTATGGATGCACTTTTCTACTGTTATTAACCTTAGCCCTTGAAGTTCCAAATATACTTTTCCTCTGTTATTTGATAGTGTTCATAAACCCCAAGCAAGATACAATTTCAAAATTTCTCTAAAATCAATGAAGGTCTCTCCAAACCTACTAACTCTATATAAAAATAAATAATAAAAAACAATTAATCATACTTTTTTTCTAAAATTCATAAATCAAAAATTAATTTTTGTAAATAATAACAATCATTATTACTATCATATCACATATAAAATCCACGACCTTAACCAAAGAAAAAACATATGATATATAAATACACAATTTTCGTGTACATTGTCTGCAAAGGTGTATTTAAGTCATCTGCAAAGGTTTGTATATATTGTCTTCTTCTTTTTTTGCATATCCGACCAAGATTTCTATTGATATTCAAAATAAAACAAAATTAAAACTGGTTTTCTTTGAAGCATTATGTTGACCTTGTCAACCATACAAAAATTGCTGACATCGCAAGCCCAAAAGGTACTGACATTCTTACAAAATAGAAACTACCCTATAGTGATTAGATAACCATGAGGATCGCCCACAAATATAAAAAAGCCATATATGCTGACAATTAGTTATATCCACTATGCAGTTGATCACCATGAGGAGAAAGACAAAAAACCAGGATGATAGAATAGACACAACCTAAAACACCAAGAGAAAATGAGGGCAACTTCGAAGAGCAAAAAGTAAGATATGGAATTATTCATCTAGAATGATTGCTAGTTGTTCTAACGAGGAATTTTCATTGACCATGTTTATTGGGGTAGCATTGATAACCGCATCTCCATTCTAAGTGCAATGGAGTCAGTGTCCAAGTCTGAGGTTATGTAGAGCTCTATTTTATTCATGGGAACCGCAATGTCATCCATGTCATATCAGATATCCCTCATTATTCTTTTCAATTCCTCCGAACCAGCAAAGAGCTTATAATTGTCCACCTATTTATCTCGTAGCCTCATGTGAAGAACAGTATCCATCTATATGTGTGTAAATAACAAGTGCAGAAAGTGTATCCTACGCTTCCTCCATTTTCTTAGGTCTGGTACCCACTTGGTTTTACCAGTACAAACTTCATAATCTGAATGATACATTCTATCACCAAATTCTCTTACTTCCAAGGTACGAATTTCCTTTCGAACCTCCAAAGGAACAACATTGAAAATTTGGCCACCGACTCCCAACCAAAAAGACGACATTGCCTGGAAGAGGATGCCCCTAATGAGCCTCCCCTATTATTGATTAAATTTTGTCACAGAGCCATACAAAATGAAAAATCGTAAACAAAATTTACAAAGAACTTTTGTGGTGGCCCGCTGGAGAATTTTGGTTGAAAAAATGGATAGGGCCAAACCACAAGTCTCCAAATTACCACATATAAAGAAATTGGTAGTTGTGAATACACTGGTATAGACATGATACTGACATCATTCAGTAACCTACAGTAGTGTATGTTTAAACCTAAATGGACACAACACCAATTGAGGTGAAAAACTAATGATAAATTTCCCCTTTGAGATGTCCAATATAACCCCTAAAAGGTTCGAACGCAAACATAGTTAGAACCATATAGAAAAAGAACTACTCTACCAAACACTGACAACCAAGACTGGGTAGTTAAAATATATGCCATAGGGTTCAAGGGATTGTAAATCGGCAGAAGGGAGTACCACTACCAATTCAAATGAAGGCTCAGATGATGAGTTGTGTAGAAAACACACAAAAACCATAGGTTTCTTTTGCTTGACCCCACGACCCTTCTGATAAAAAAAATTGTGTAAAAACTACAAAGGAAACGAAACCGCCAAAGATAACCCCCACCTGCGACAATCCCCAACAATGGTACTTGGGACATACAATGAGACTTGGGACATATTGAATCACAAAGAACTCAGGATGAGGATATGAAATATACCTTTAATTCAACTAGATTGATAGCGTAAACACCCTTGAGATAAATGAACAGATAGATACTTGATACGAGTTGGACACTAATAAATGTATAATGAAGACTAGTACTACAACTTGAAAGGATCAAGACCTCGGAAGTTAGGGCAAAAACACCAAAGCACCTATTCTAATAGAGAAACTGAAGATATCTTGTAAAGCAAAGTTACTATGGAAGAAGTGATCATCCAGAGCATACCCTGAGAAAATGTTAACTGGGAGGTGCCACCCTAAACATGCTACCACTATTCGCTACCCTTTTGCATCAAAAGCGCTGATGTATAAATTTTCAGATGAAACTCGACATTTCCCAATCCTAGAACAAGGTCTAAACCAGACACCCACCAAGCGCCAAGTGTAATACCTCACTCTGAGCTCTGTTTGCCCAAAAGCTCACATGACATGGCTATCATAAATGAAACACGATCGCTTTTCAGAGAAAATCAACACTACACCCATTTCCCCATATGCTTGTTCTTCCATGCTTACGTCAAAAGCACAAACAAAATGTATTGTGGTGTAAACAATCCCTGCTGTATTGTTACCCACCCTCATGAAATAAATTCCATAAAACATCCACCATACGGCCACCTCCCTTAACACACTACTATCTATCCACACGTCGGGGATGGTGAGCCAAGTGGAGGTCCTAGCGCACTCCCCAAGAGCCACCTCCATCTTGGCCACCCAAAACCTCTGCATGTCACTCATTAGCTTATGAACACCTTGATGTCAGAAAAAGGCCATCTAGGGTTCTCCAATGAATATCCATTGAGAAATCACCCCCATCGGGGAATCTCTTGTCGACTTGTTTCCTATCTTGTTCAGCTTGTTGTTTCAGTACTGGAATAGAATCATGCTACAACCATTCTAGCCAATCCTCCTTTAGAGCAATATCATGCTCATGAATACCCCATTTAGCTAAACAATTTGTTGCCTGATTACCTTCCCTCTCAGTGTGCACTGGGATAACGTAGTCAAAATTTAGTTTTAGTTCCCTAATATTGTTTTCCACCTCTTGAAGGTGCCATCTAGTAATATATTTCTCAGGAGGATGACCCAACATGAGTTTTTTCACCATGTTAATCACAACTTAGGAGTCCCCATGGACCTGTAATGGGCGTATCCCTTTCCTTGCTGCTATTTGGAGACCTTTTTCCAACACCCAAAATTCTACAAAATTGTTTGTGGTTTCTCCACTTGAGAAAGCATAAACATGAACTGGGTTTATTTTCTCATCTCTCAAGATCCCTTCGAAAACTACCATTCCTAGGTTACCTTGTGAGGCTCCATCAAAACTCAACGCAAAAAAGGATTGAAATTTTGGTTGAAAGAAACACTCCACATTCTTTCTTATACTATATGTATTGTGATGTGAAGGTCCTTAATCTACCTCTAGATGTAGTTTTTTAAAAATAATTAACTCATCTTCATCCTGATGCCCTTCTATTGATTTTGGTGGATGTGCTACCATGGTTTCTCTCACATTTGAACAAATTTGATCTTGTACCATATAGGAAGGTCTACTTTTGCCTTCAAGCACCCTCATATTTCTCTCCTTCCATAAATTCCATAAGGAGAGTCCGACAATTCGACGCCACACTGACAATACCCACAGATGCTTAAATTTCTCTCGATGTCATTCTATCAACCAAGTCTTTATATCCAATGAATTTGGTAAGACTCGGTTAAATAGAGCATGAACAAATTGCCATATTTCTTGTGAATAAGTACAAGAAATAAATAAATGATTTGCATTTTCTTCTTCCTTTAGACATAGCAAACATCTTGATGGACCTGCAAATCCTTTTCTTTGCGAGCGATCCCAAGTTAACACACATCCCCATGTTATCAACTAGAAATTTGTGGAAACTTTGGGCCATCCTCCTTTATTCCAAACAATACCCCATAATTGATTATCCACCTGAGTATGCAATCCTAAAAGTATTGAATACGCTTCAGCTAAAGAAAAGGTTCCTTATTATCATTTTCCCCAATGCAAAATATCATTTTTAGCAGAGCTATGTATCCTTATACCTTGAAGGCATTGTAGAAAGTCCACCCAAGGCAAAGAGTTCTTCAATTTTTCCTAGTTTGTTTGTGTTTTCCACTGATGCCACTCGAGAAATGAATTCAGTTGTCTCCAGTAATCAACTACTTTAAGTGAGCCAGTAGATTACATCTATTATTTTGTTTCAAGAAGATTTGTCCATTCAACTAAGGGTGGATTTTGTTTCCATGATTTCCCAAAAGGAGGCATTTTTACCATCTCTTATCTCCCAGAAGGTGTAATGTTTGACCTTATCCTTTGCCTCATAGGCCCAATTCTAGATTTCTAAACCTTTGATTATGTCTTTTGCATATAACCTATCAACATGTGAATTGAGGGCTAGATATTTCCTTTCCCAAACCTTCTTCCAAACCTAGTTACCACCCTGAACCCATGACCACCACAACTTCATTGCATAAGATTTGTTAATCAAAGAGGGATCCCTGAGACCCAAACCTCTATATCATTTCTATAAACTCATCCTATCCCATCCTATTAGGGCCCACTTACGTGTTTTGGCCGAACCTTTCCATAAAAAGTTTGACCAAGGTGTTCTAGGAGATTGGCATATGTTGCTTGAGATTGACATTAATGGTAGATGATAGTTTGAAAGCCCTTAAAGAATTTCTTTCATCAAAACAAGACGGCTTGGGAAATTTAAGGACCTAAACATCCAATTGTTCACTTTGCGATATGTTTTCTCCAATATCTCTATCCATGTGGAAGCCCTGTGATAGTTCCAAACTATCGATACTCCAAATCTAATAAACTATCAATACTCCAAATCTAGTATGCTCCCAACTAGGTTGATATATATTGTAAATCATTAATTCCAACTTCTCTAGGACTCTTGAAAATGTACTACCAATACTCTACCTTTGAACTTAATGATTGAATTCAAAATAGATAGGGAAATATCGACTCATTTCATTTCCCAAGATGGTCATACTTATATATTTGGCAAGTTCTCAGTTCTCGAGGCATATTTAATTTTTATGAGGGAAAGGTTTATGGAATCAAAACTATTAAAAAATATATTTTAAAGAATCCCTAAATTGTTTAGAATATAGTGTTTTATATTTTAAATGTGAAGTATATATTATTTATTAAAATATAAGTGTTTGCTGAGTATTTATTGACATATGATCTTTAATTTGATATAGTTTTATTATTTGAATTATTTTAAAGTATCTTAAAAGGAGAAAACCAACCTATCAAAGGAATTTTTATCAAAGGAATTTTTAAATGGTTTAGGATGTAGTGTTTTACCTTTTAAATGGGAAGTATATAACATTTATTAAAAAATAGGTTTTGTTTGGTATTTATTGACATATAATCTTTAGTTTGATATAATTGTTATTATTTGAATTTTTTTAAAGCAAGCCAACATATCAAAGGAATTCCAAAATTGTTTAAGATGTAGTGATTTAGGTCAGAGGAATTCGTAAGTTCTTTAATATGTAGTGTTTTAAATTTTAAATTTAGAGCATATAACATTTATTCAAAGATAAGCTTTTGCTTAGTATTTATGGGCATATTATCCTTTAAGAGGTAGTGTTTTAGATTGAAAGGAATTCCTAAATTGTTTAAGCTGCAATGTTTTAGATTTTAAATATAGATCATATATTAGAATTTATTGGTATATGATCATTAGTTTGATATGGTTTGTATTATTTGAATTTTTTTTTGAACGATTTTAAAAGTAAAAGCCAACCTATCAAAGGAATTTTTAAATAATTTAGACTTCAAATGTGGAGTATTTAATATTAAATGATATATTTTCAATATTTATTGACATATAATTTTTATTTTAATATGGTTTTTATAATTTGAAGTTTTTTTTTTAAATCTTAAACAAATCAAGGCAACATATCGAAGGAATTCCTAAATTGTTTATGATGTAATGTTTTAGGTTTTAAATGTATATGTAGAGTATACAACATTTATTATAAATGTTTTATAAAAGTATGTATTATATGCTTTTTATTATAGAATATGTTTAAAAGTTTTAAACTGAATAAATTAAAATATTTTTTATTAAAATTTTATTATTTTGAGAGATATTTTATAGTTTATTATGGGAGTGGTTGTAGTGTTTATAAATGAGTGTAAATATTTAAATGTTTGTAAATGAATGTAAACATTTAAATAGTGACTTAATATGGGAGAGATGTTGTAGTTTTGGCATAATGAAACATTAAATAATTAATAATAATAAGGTACAATGTCAGTTCAATTAAAAAAGAAATTATCATATATTTATCTTAATTCTGGATCTATCAAGCATCAAGAGGGATCAAATCTCTCAAGGTGCAAACCTCATTTTTTAGTGCAAAATTTGAGGAAAGGTTTGCACATTGAGAGATTTGATCCCTATCCACACTTGATAGATCTAGAGTTTAAGATGGATCTAGATTGGTTTTATATATATTTCTCCAAATTTGAATATATATATATATATATATATATATATATATATATATATATATATATATATATCATTGGCAAAACTATGGTTTGTCAAAACCTAGAGCTAAAAAAACGTTAACCATAAATTGACTCTATGACCTCCATTTCGGCTAAACTACTGTAACAATATTTATAAGCATTAGTTTGTTATAAATTTTTAATTTTATTTTTATTTTTAATAATTGGATCGTTCCAATTTTAATTATCTAATTTTTAATTTTATGCCTTTATTTTTAATAATTGGATCGTTCCAATTTTAATTATCTAATTTTTAATTTTATGCCTTTATTTTAACCGAGTCAAAATGTTTACATAACATAACATAATAGGACATTATAACATATTGTCCATACTAGGCTGGAGAGCGCCTCTAGACACAATAAAAAGAAAAAAATATAAATTCAATTCAATTCAATTTGTTATATTGTAATTTTGTTTTTATTCATAAAATTACAAACTTTTTTCCCAAAAAATCCATAATATACATATCACATTAAAATAAATTTAAGCAATAATTATTCATATTTCAAAACACATAATTTTTTTGTGTAAGGTGAATTGCATTACCACAAAGTCAAAAGTTTACATCAAAAAAATGTATGTCTTTTTGGTCTCTCACTAGGGAGACCCAACCATACCCAAAATTGAGCCCTGTGGAGGGCTATAAGAGACTGACAATATCTGATATAACTATACTTAAGTTTAAAAACAACAAAAAGTTTCTATACCCTATCATGCCCATGAACACTAAAAAAATAAATTACATACTCAACATAAACATACATCATAAACTTAAGGAGAGGGATCTTAAGCTAATCCATCTACAATAATATGATATGTTGGAGTTTTTAGGGTTCTTGAGGTTGCTAGTGGGATCCCAAGATGTCTTTCTATCTGTGCTAGCCTCTATTCCATTGTGTCCAACCTACAATCATAATTCCTGAGGTGGCCATGCATGTGATCCAACATATGTATTAGATCCCTCCTTTCTTCTCGATTATCCAAGAGTGTGCCGAAAAGGAATTTCATTTTCCAGTATAGGTTGATTCACTGCATGTACTCATTCCCTCTTCTTCTTGCTTTCCCTGTATCTGGAATCCAACTTTCCCACTGATCCCTCACTTCTGCATCAAAAAGTGAGGTTCTCTGAGAGGATGCCTCCCTTTTCAATCTCGACAATTCCTCTTGAACATGCTCTAGCATATGTTCATCATATTTGGTCACAAAACCAATAGCTCCATTATGAAGCCAAGAGTTGCCATGTCAAGCTCTTTACTCACAATAGGCTAAGTGTCTCCCCAGCCTACCTCTCTCACATGGCATAACGATAAATCCTTCAAACATTTGGTTTGGAAAATGTTCATTATACCTTCCCTTATAAATTTTATCTTGCCACCATAGAAGACTCTACTATATATTATCGAAAAATAACCACCAAAAGACTCTGCTAGCCTATTTCCCTCACCAACACAAAAGGAGTTTTCCCTTTATTTGGCTTGAAAAATATTCCCTGACCATTATGCTCCCCTTGATTGTGTCTTCTTCTCCCCAACTCAAAGATTGGATTTTTTTCCACTTTCACCCTCCCAAAATCTGAACCCAACGATACTTTCTCTTCATCCATGCCGGCCCCCACTCTCCTAAACCAAGCTCTTTTGCGCCTTTAGTTACCGAAATAAGTACTATAAAAGCTCAAGTATCCACCCAAAAAACCAGCAACAAATATATTGAAACAAAAGCTTCTAATTCCTAGTAACCCAAAAGCCAAATATTTGGGAATGCACCAAGAAAAAATATGGGGGTAGGAAGCACCCCTAACCATAAACCTAGAGTAGCCTTTCCTTCCCATGGATATTTGCTTCTATTGAAATTCCACAATTCCTCCCAAAGACTTGAGACATCCACTCTTGTTTGAATCAAGGTATTGTTTAAATTACCAATCTTTCTCACCACTTTAAATCACGTTTTCAACTTAGCAACCTTTCTCAAGCATATGAACCTTCACAAGGTATAATTAACCTCTCTAACCAACTATTTGAGACGCATGAATTTCTCCTAACTAGTCCCAAAATCACTCCTAGAATTACTCCAAGCTTCAACGCTTGTGAACCACAAAAATGCCGATGTTCTATGCATGAAAGATAGTCCTTTCAAAAGAACACAACCACTTACATAACACACACGACACCATCCTCGATAAGGAATGTCTATCAAAAATAAATTGTTGAACCATTGGACTTCATAAACTAGGACATTTGTGATACTATCCATATCCTGCATGATCCAGTTTACATGCTTCCACCATGAGTACCTCTCATTGCTATCGTCCTTTCGAGTCACAATAAATGCAATCCTTTGTCATGTCATTTGTTTCAAATTTGGGCAACATTCAAACCTTAATTCCTGATAATAGTAGGTGGTGTACTGCCACATCCCCTTTCCTATTGGCTAGGTGGTGTAGTGGTAGCCTACTCCATCTCCTCTCTACTTTTGTCACTCGGATCTAGAGATATTTCAAAACACATAGATCTTATTGTAAATCTATCAAGCACGGAGAGGATTCAAATCATTCTAGGGGCAAACCCTTCCTCAAGTTTTGCACTAAAAAATAGGTTTGCATCTTGAGATATTTGATACCTCTCAATACTTGGTAGATCCAAAGTTAAGATGGGTCAAAGTTGGTTTTTATCAATAAATAAATATAATTATTTTATTATAATAATTTATATAATTTTGTCAAAGGTCAATAGCTCGAGTGGTAACTATAGGGTTTAATTCCCCCTCCACCTAGATTCTATTCTCGTGAGACATGTTAGCGTGTGTGGCAAAAAATTAACAAGTAATTCCTATAAGCCCTAATGGGTAGGAAAATTTGAGTATCTTGATATTGAGGTGAATAGTGGTAGCCCTTATGATTCGATCCAAAGTCTCAAAATATTCCTTCGAAGTTATAGGTTCTCCAATTACCATTAAAAAACAATAATTTATATAAGTTTAGTATTTATATTTATTTTCATCTTCTCATTTATTAAAATTATAATAACTCACTAAATTATACAATTAAAAAAATATTTTATCATATTTTTTAACTATACATCGCATGCAATTCAATTGGGGTGGAAGAATATGAAGAACTAACTAGCATTGAAGAATAGTTTTGCAACAAACCAAATTGTATATCTTTAATCAATCCATAATCAATCTAGCAATTCCAAACATTATTGATATTTCCCAATCCTCTTGATGGTGTTAACTTATGGTTTTTCTACTTCATTTAGGGTTTACCAGTGTTACGGTATAATGTATTGCATAATAAAATGATTAATAGATTTTTTGTATATCTCTAATTAATGTATATACATTTAGAATAAAAAACATTGATTTTTAAGATTAGTCTAATTTTTTAATTAAAAACTATGACAAAAAAATTTTAATATTATATCATATAATATCAATTTAATAACTTATTTATCAAATAAATATATTAAAAAATCATTAAACTAATATAACATATAATACATAATATCAATTTAATAATTTATTTATCAAATAAACGTATTAAAAAAATCATTAAACTAATATAACACATAATACATAATATCAATTTAATAACTTATTTATCAAATAAACGTATTAAAAAAATCATTAAACTAATATAACATATAATATAATATCAATTTAATAATTTATTTATCAAATAAATATATTAAAAAATCCCGCGTGGTTGGGACGGCCGGCTTATCGCCTCCCCACCCGGGTTTGACCCTCGCTGCATGCTTCCACTGCTTCACAGCTTATTGTGATCATCTTGCTTCGCTGCTCCGTAGCATATTGTAACAATCACGCTTCTGTAAATATGTGTACATTGCGAATTCAATCTCGCTTCTGTAAATATGTGTAATTGTGAATTTCAGGTTAATACAGCGTCTTCTAGAGGGACTCACCCCCCTCATTTAAAAAATGATATTTATGAATTTTTAATTTATATAGCGTCTTCTAGAGAGACTCACCCCCTCATTTAAAAAATGATAATTATGAATTTTTATTTTTAATTTTATTAATATGAAAGAATTCAAAATTGAAATAGATAATATTTTAAAATGATAAATTGAAATTAAAATAGCTAACATTTTAAGATTACTCTCCCAATAAATTAAGATGGTAAATTTAAATTAAAATAATGTAAAACAAGTAAATTAATTATTTAACATCGTTAAACAATTACTATAATCTCACGCCATTACCAGATAACAAACACCAATAATAAATTACATTTCAGAATATTACTAGGAAAAATTATTAAAAAACAAAAAAATTGTTTTCCTATATTATGTTCCACATTGGCCTATTACGATTGTTTCGTCATAACTTTGTAAGCACGTATATTAAAATAAAACTATTAAAATAAAAATATTGATATTATATCATATAATATCAATTTAATAACTTATTTATCAAATAAATATATTAAAAAATCATTAAACTAATATAACATATAATACATAATATCAATTTAATAATTTATTTATCAAATAAATGTATTAAAAAAATCATTAAACTAATATAACACATAATACATAATATCAATTTAATAACTTATTTATCAAATAAACGTATTAAAAAAATCATTAAACTAATATAACATATAATATAATATCAATTTAATAACTTATTTATCAAATAAATATATTAAAAAATCCTGCGTGGTTGGGACGGCCCACTTATCGCCTCCCCACCCGGGTTTGACCCTCGCTACATGCTTCCGCTGCTCCGCAATTTATTGTGATCATCTTGCTTCGTTGCTCCGCAGCATATTGTGTACATTGCAAATTCAATCTCGCTTCTGTAAATATGTGTAATTATGAATTTCGCGTTAATACAACGTCTTCTAGAGGGACTTACCCTCCCACCATTTAAAAAATGATATTTATGAATTTTTAATTTTAATTTTATTAATATGGAAAAATTCAAAATTGAAATAGATAATACTTTAAAATGATAAATTGAAATTAAAATGACTAACATTTTAAGATTATTCTCCCAATAAATTAAAATGGTAAATTTAAATTAAAATAATGTGAAACAAGTGAATTAATTATTTAACATCGTTAAACAATTACTCTAGTCTCATGCCATTACCACATAGCAAACCCTAATAATAAATTACATTTCAAAAATATTAAAAAAACAAAAAAATTGCTTTCCTATATTATGTTCCACATTGGCCTATTACGATTGTTTCACCCTAACTTTGTAAGCACGTATATTAAAATAACACTATTAGCTCAGCATGCAATTCCTTGCCTTGGTAATGACAGATTATATGGCTTTTATCGGATCAAGTGGCATTTTCTTTTGTTGACATTGTCAGGTGTATGTGATGTAGCAAAATATTTTATAATTATACGATAGTTAAATTGTTTTTTAATATTTTTTAAAATGAATGCATACATATAATATTTTGTATTTATATAAATATATTAATAAATTAAAAATAATTTTAATTCATAAAATTTAAATTATTTTTATAAAATGTTATTATATAAATATAAAATTAAATAAATTGAAATTCTTCACAATGAAAGGACCACCCTATCCTATTATTGTTACAAATTTAGAGACTTAACATCTTATTACTTATGGGTAATATATGAAATAATATTTTAATGTTTCATATAATAGAATACTCCATTCTTGATTTTTATTTTTTAAATTTAATCTAAAATTTTTAAATTATTATTATATATATAGATATTCTTTGACTGCATACATAATATTTTTTTAAATTTAATCATTTGTTTATAAATAAAAATGTGAATACATTTAAGTATACATAAAATAATATATTTTTTGTTTTATAAATGAAGTGATTGATGTAATAAAGATTTAAGTTCAAATTTAAGTGAACATGTTTTTATTTTATGTGAAATTTATTATTTTTTATTATTAATTACTATTGATGTGATTTATAGTTAAATTATAGGGATATTTTTTGTTGGCTCTCTAAAGTGTTATTTTCATTTTTTTTTCTTTCATTTTCCTTCCGTTTTTATTATTATTAATGTAACTTATAGCTAAATTATAGTGATAGCATCTTGTTGGCTTTCCAAAATGCTATCATCTTCATTTTTTTTTCCTTCATGTTCTTTTAGTTTTTATCATATTCCACAGCTCCATAACCTTACATCAAGACCATTTTCATGACTATATATGGGTTTAGACCTATTATTCCAAAACATTTATTTTATTATTTTTAGTGAATTTATGGTTAAATATTATAAAAATAACATGTGTATATATGTGTGTGTGTGAGAGAGAGAGAGAGAGAGAGGTCTTTTATATTTGTAGGCATATTTGAAGATTCTAGCAAAGTCATATTCGGCCACAAAGCCTCATATTTGAATTTCCTCTTCAAACTCTTGAAGATTTGAGGAATATTTGAGATCATTATTCAAGTACATTTCATGGAGAAGAATCATGGAAGTTTTGATAAGTGTCTCGTATCAAAGCTATTAGAGAGTTGTGAGAGGATTTGTAGAGATAATGATCTCCTAATTTTAGCAAATTGATTTTACTTACTTGAGAGAAAAGTGGATTTAAATTTATTAGTTTGTTACCCAATTCTCAAAGCAACTCATAGGAGTGCTTTCTCCATTGACAGCAGAGGAAGGGAGAAGAAATTTAGAATTTGTAATCATAATACTTGAAGAGATATCTTTGTAGTTATGTTGCTCCAAGCCTATTTCATTTAATATATGATGATATTCTAATTTTCAACTTCTAGTGTGTTTGTTGAGAATTAGAGGACCCCCCTTTCTCAAGCATGAACGTTATTTCCTTTCTTTGTTCATAGACTAGATTTCAATGGTTTTCCTAGACTAGATTTTAATCATTTTCACATATTAGATTTACATGCTTTCCTGGAATAAGTTTACATGCTTTCCTAGAATAAGTTTACTGGCTTTTGTAGAAAATAATTCAAATGCTTTCTAGATTAAATTTACAAGCTTCCATAGATTAAATTTACTTGGTCTTTCTAAATTAAATGTTTCCATGCTTTCATAGATTAAGTTTACATGATTTCATAGATTAAGATTCCATGCTTTCATAGACTAAGTTTACATGTTTTCATAGATAAGATTTACCTACTTTCACAGACTAATCTTCCAATGGCTTTCCTAAATTAAATTTATAATACTTTCCTAGATTAATTTTCAAATGCTTCCCTATGGTAAATTTCCATTGCTTTCCTAGTTTAGATTTCCATTGCTTTCCTAGATTAAAATTTCCTTTCATGTCAATTTACATTTGTTAGAATTCAAAATTGAATCCTTGAATGTATTTTTCCGTGCACTTCGTAAGTTTACAAACCTAGATTGATTATTTAATGTAACATAATTTAAAAGAACAATTAAATTGACCAACACCTCCCCATAGTGGGTGTTTGCATGGCAGGCATCCTCCTTTGATTGAAATGTGTCATGCAGTTAAGGAAGGGTGGTAGAGCGCGCTCCAAATAGTATTCTGTATGTAACATAGTACACTCACATTTGATGGTAATTCAGTTAGTTCATGGGAGGATACCAATATGATTGTCTTTGTCGTGTAGGACTCTAGGGAAGGAAGATTCGTCCTAAATTCGGCTTGCAGAAGCATCTTGGTAGAAATCAGAGAAATTGTTGGGTGATTAATGAACTATTATGACACAGGGTGTTGGGAGAAGGTATAGATGGGTTGATTGACGTTCTTCCTATTGTCTATAGTATCATAAATGATCACTCCTCGTGGGCTCTCAAGGGATGTTTTAGAGTTTCCATTTTTTTAATGCACTGGTTTAAAGGGAGAATGGGTTAGTGTCAATTAATTGATGGATATTTCACTACATCTTGGCTTGGTTGTGGTTGTCAAATAGAAATTTACCAGCACAAGGTGTTTCACCTTTGGTTCGTTGCGAACTTGGCTAAGAAATTTCAAGTTTGGCATCATCTTTATCTTTGTTCTAAATAGTGCTTCACCGGTGAAATTCTTGTATTTGGTGTTTTGTATGAGTCTTGGGTTAGGAGTTTTCTAGTTTTTCCTCCCCTCCCTTGGGTTGTTAATTCTAGGTGGTTTATTCTTTTAGTCTCCCCTTTGAGTTTTTTTCTACTAATCTTTCCCTTTGCCTAGTTGGTCTCTTTTTACTTGGTTTAATTAAGCATGGGTTTTCTTTGACTCTCCTATCTCCGCCAACCTACTACCTCTACTATTCTTATTCTTGGTGCACCTCTAGTTTCTTCCTTATCTCTTCTTTCAACCTCGTCATTAGTATCAATTCATTTCCTCCTTATTTGTGCTTCTCTTTCCATGGCTAGATGTTGTCTCTCCTCTGCTCATTTTGGAGGAAAAAGAGGTCATCCTAGCCCTGCTACTAACATTAATATATCCCCCCCCCCCAAAAAAAAATAAAAATCACACTCAAATTGTGGTTCGTGTTGTTATGCCAAATACAAAGATATGATCCATGAAGAAATCCAGAGAAAGATTCCTAATGTTGAAGACCAAGTCAGATAGGTTAGAATATTCATTCTTAATAGGAAATTTGATTGAGATACCATGGACAAGATTCCTTATGTGGGAAACTCTTCCAAAGCTCGCTTTTCCTCCTACATGAAAACTATCGACCTATATTGACATATTGAAACTCTCATAGGCAGGGTGCTTACAAATAAAGTAAACACTCAACAAGAAATGATAATTTGCATGGCTAAACTAATGGACAAATTGGACAGGATTAATAAGAAAGTCTCAATTCTAGCTAAGAAATTGGAAAACTTTAATGTTTATTCCTTAGATGATGACAGTGAGACACAACCACTGAACCTGATGGAATCTACAACTGAGTAATGATCAGGAAAGCCAAATGTTTCAAGCAAAATTTCTATAAGGACATTGTAATTTTCATGTCTATTATCATGTGGCTTAGATTATTTCCTCCTCCTCCTTCTTCTTCTTCTCCTTCTTTTCTTAGTTTGAAAAATAGCCTTGTAGCCTATGAAATATGCAATCATAAAATTTTAAACACATGCTACTACTTTAGTTTCCTAAGTGATAAACTAGTAACTTGTAATAATTAACTATATACAACATTTTTTTATGGCAATATAAAAGTCCTAATATTACCAAAATAAATTATAGTAATAACAAATTATTAATAAATCATATTATTCATTTAAATAAAATAAAAAATTATTTCTAAATTTATCATTTATAAAATATAAATTCACACCAAAGAGGCTAATAAAAATATAGGAAAATAAAAAAATAAAAATACTAAAAACTTATAAAACCTACCATAGCATAAATGCTACACACCAACTAATACTTGCCATTAAATTTTACATAATGTCGAATACATGGAAATATCCAAATTGAATTCATAATGAAAAACTAAAAACTTATAAAAACTACCCTAACATAAATGATACAAACCAACTAATACTTGCCATCAAATTCTACATAATGTCAAATACATGGAAATATCCAAATTGAATTCATAATGAAGTGGCTAGCATTATCTATAACATTGCTTTGTAGCAACCAACAAGTTTGTATTGTTGAAGGTCTCAATTTAATGAAAAATCCTTTTTAATATAAATTTTATAATTAATACAATGTTTTTTGGAAAAAAATTCCAAATACATCTACTATTATAATTTTGGTAAAAAGACACATGAAATATTGATTGACTTAAAAACAAAATCCAGAGAAAAGAGTGATGACTTGTCGCTTTTTCCAATGTAGTATTCTTGCATGTTGGTTCCTGATTTGTAGTGTCCATAGATTTTATCATCTAAATTAATGTATTCTCATATTTATTTTTCCATTGTCTTGAAATTTTCTAGTTGGAACTCATCAAATGTACATCTTGTCTCAAATTTTCTACCAAATTCTTAAGAAAAATAAAGCCATGTCTTAAGGATGGACCATTGTTGTTTGACATGTAGAAAGGTATTCATGAATTCTGATACTTTTACCATGGAATGATGCACATAGTCATTAAAATTCAACTATATTGAGAACGAGAATATAGGTTTTTGTTTGTTCGTACCATATATTCATGAAACCTTAAGATTCTTTTAAGCTCAAGTAAATTACAATGAGTCAATTTTTTTACAAGTGAGTTAATGGAGAATGAGTTGAGACTTAGCTAGCTTCCAATAATAATTTATAAGAAAATACATTCAAATTAACATGACAACAAGTAGGGTTGCCTCTGTTAGTAGGCAAGTTAACCTCTGAAATGAGGCATGTAGTATAGATGAGAAAAACTTGACATTGCTTCCCAAAAACAAAAGAGTTTCTCCCAAAAAAAAGACACTTAATAGTAGCAGCAAGAGCATAAGATAATTGGAAGTCTTGAAAAGCACAAAGATGGAACTAAAAGTCTACATGAAAACCAAAATGGAAGTTGATAGTATGTGAGTGAGAATCTTAAACTAGGACTATCTTAGATGCAAGTACCAGAGAAGTGGCCATGAATATGTAATTCTTAGAAGTTCAAAATTAAAAATATATCCACCATATTTAAGACTAACAAAGAAACAAGCAACTAGAAACCATGCTTTGAGGAAATTCAACTGATTAAGAAACAACCAAGTGAGAAACAGATTTTAGACCAACCTAGAAAGAGAATTGTGGTGAAGCATAACACCCTCTCGACTGACTATAACCGAATTGCACATTATCCCATCTACCTTGATGAAAAATAAAACCATAACGTCAATACCTTCCATCCATATAGCCTTAAACATGTGGAAGGGGTTGTTGGTCTCTTCATGTTTATTGCTTTATCTTGGTGGATGAGCCTATGCATGTGAGACACATGGTGATTTACAATTTAGGCACTCATCATTTTATTAGCAATTAATATATGACTTGGATAGTTTATACCTCATTCAACCCATAACACCACCAATTTTAGTTATATTGCCATGTCAACCCCTACATCAACTTGGTTTTTATGGATCTGAAAGACATACAAAAATGATATTTCATAGAACTTTAGAGCCTCCTAATGTGCTCTAGTCAATATTGAATAAGTATATGGTTAGTTGTCACTAACTTAATTATAAATCAAATAATTACGCTATAATACCCAAGATAATAAAATTAAGAATACACTTCCCTACTAGTAACATTATCCTTTAAGTATCAAATAAACTTTTTCTGAGTTACTATTTTTCTGAGTTACTAAAGAGTGTTCTTAAACCCCGAGCAAGATACAATTTCATTTTTCTCTATAATCAATGAAAATCTCTCCAAACCTACTAACTCTATATAAAAATAAAATAATAAAAAATAATTAATATTTTTTTTTCCTAAAATTCATAAATCTAAAATCAATTTTAATAAATAATATCAATCATTATTACTAGCATATCACATATAAAATCCACGATCTTAACCAAAGAGAAAAATATGATATATAAAATAAGCAAAGGTGTATTTAAGTTGTCTCCAAAGGTTTGTATATATTGTCAATCATTAATTTCCAAGTTCTGTGTAGGCCTTTTGTTATTTTCTAGGTAACATTGGAATATAATACTCTATATTGTCGATTATTAATTTCTTGTATATATTGTCAATCATTAATTTCCAAGTTCTCTGTTAGGCCTTCTGTTATTTTCTAGGCAACATTGGAATATAATACTCTATCTTTGAGCTTAATAATTGAATTGTATATATTGTCAATCATTAATTTCCAAGTTCTCTGTTAGACCTTCTGTTATTTTCTAGGCAACATTGGAATATAATACTCTATCTTTGAGCTTAATAATTGAATTCAAAATAGATAGGGAAAAATCGACTCGATTCATTTCCAAAACTGGTCATGCTTATATATTTGGCAAGTTCTCGAGGCCTATTTAATTTTTATGAGAGAAAGGTTTATGGAATCAAAACTATTAAAAAGTACATTGTAAAGAATTCCTAAATTGTTTAGGTGTGTTTTATATTTTAAATGTGAAGTATATAATATTTATTAAAATATAGGTGTTTGTTGAGTATTTATTGACATATGATCATTAATTTGATATAGTTTATTATTTGAAAGGATCTTAAAAGGGGCAAGCCAACATATTAAAGGAATTTCCAAATTGTTTAGGATGTAGTGTTTTACATTTTTAAATATGAAGTCTATAACATTTATTTAAAAAAAAAACTATGGTTTAGCATTTATTGGCCTATAATCTTTAGGTTGATATAATTTTTATCATTTGAATTCTTTTAATCATCTCAACAAAAGCAAGCCAACCTATCAAAGGAATTCCTAAATTGTTTAAGATGAAGTGTTTGTAGGTCAAAGTAATTTCTAAATTGTTTAAGATGTAGTGTTTTAGGCCAAAGGAATTCCTCCTCAATTGTTTAAGATGCAATGTTTTACATTTTAAATGTAGAGCATAAAAAATTTATTCAAGGATAAACTTGTGCTTAGTATTTATTGGCATATCATCGTTTAAGATGTAGTGTTTTAGACCGAAAGGAATTCCCAAGTTATTTAATATGCAATGTTCTAGATTTTTCAAAACTAAGCTTTATTTTGTTTAGTATAAATTATTGGTATATGATCTTTAGTTTGATATTGTTTGTTTTATTTCAATTTTTTTAAAGGATTTTAAAAGCAAAAGCCAAACTATAAAATGAAAGGAATTCTTAAATTGTTTAAGATATAGGGTTTTAGATTATATATATATATATATATATATATATATATATATAAATTTATATATATATATATATATATATATATATAATTTGATTTTTTTTAAATTTAAATTAATCAAGTCAATCTATCAAAGGAATTCCTAAAATTCTTAAATTGTTTAGGATGTATTGTTTTAGGTTTTAAATGTATATGTAACAGTATTTATTAAAATGTATATGTACCATATATAGTATTTATTAAAAGATAGGTTTTTGGTCTAGTATATATTTGTATTTGATTTTTATTTTAATTTAGTTTTTATGATCTATATTTTTTTAAGATTTTAAATTGAATAAATTAAAATATTTTTTACTAAAATTATATCAAAAATTTATTGTTTTGAGAAATGTTTTACAGTTTAGTATGGGGAGATGTTATAGTGTTTGTAAATGAGTGTAAATATTTAAATATTGGTTCAATATGGGAGAGATGTTGTATTGTCAACACAATGAAGAATTAAATAAAAAACAATAATAATAATAATAAAGTATAATGTCGGTGCAATTAAAAAAGAAACTAGCCTATATCTATCTTAATTCTGGATGTATCAAGCATTGAGAGAGATCAAACCTCTCAAGGTGCAAACCTATTTTTTTAGTGCAAAATTTGAGGAAAGGTTTGCACCTCGAGAGATTTGATCCCTCTCAACACTTGATATATCTGAAATTAAGATGGATCTAGATTCTTACACACACACACACATATAAGAATAGCATTGGAAAAACCATGGGTTTTCAAAACCTGAAGCTCAAAATCTATCAACCGTAAATTGACTCTATGACTTCCATTTTACCTGAATTTCTAAATTAATTTTTATTTTAAATAATTTGGCCTCCCCAATTCTATTTTTTAATTTTTAATGTTATACCTTATTTTGACCGAGTCAAATTGTTTATATAACATAACATAACAGGACATTACATCATATTTTCCTTACTGAGTTGGAGAGCGCATCTCAACACAATAAAAAGTAAAAAAATAATAAATCCATTCAATTCAATTTGTAAGAATGGCCATCTTAGAGAATCTGTCAAAAACCATGAAAATGTAGTAATTGCCATGCTTAGCAGAAGGAAGGCCTGACATGTAATCCATGGAGACGAATTCCCAAGGTCGATTAGGTGTAGGTAGAGGATTATATAGGCCTTGCTTCTTCATTTTCGGTTTGGCAATGACGGAAGAAATGCAGGATTTAATGTACTTCCCCACATCCTGTCGAAGGTTTGGCCAATAAAAATACTTCTACAACATTGCCACTATTTTCTGAAATTTCTAGCGACCCAACTATAGTGCTCCTCCCAAATCATCTTGGCACGCTCGCTTGAAGGAACATAGAGGTGTCCCATGTGGCATAACAGTGTGCCCTGGAGGTAAAAATATGTAACTTACTTCCCTTCCAGGTGCATCTGGTATGTGTTTCTAAATTTTGTATCGCTCTTCTAAAGATGCGGCCACCTCGAAGTCTTGTGTCCACAAGAGTCGAGCACAGTGGTCAGCTCCATAAGCGGTTATTGATTAAGACAGTCTGCAACATTATTGGTGTTTCCCTTCTTGTACTTGATGTTCAAATAGAACTGTTGCAGATATGTGGACCATTTCTAATGGAAATCTTTATGAAACTTTCCTTGTGTCTGTATGAACTGCAGGGGTTAGTGGTCTGTGTGGATGACTATTTCCTTCCCCATAATGTAATGCTTCCATTATCGGCAGGACTGCACAATGGAATACATCTCTTTGTTATAAGTGGGATACTTTCATACTATATTTGAAAGTGTCTTACTGTGATATGCCATTGGATGCCCACGATCGGTAAGAATTGCACCAATAGAATAGTCAGAGGCATTTGTCTCAATTTCAAATGGCTGTTGTAGGTCTGGTAATGTGAGCATTAGTGTAGAGCAGAGATGATGCTTCAACTTGACAAATGCCTTTTGTTGGGATTCAGACCAAAAGAACTTTTTTTTCGCTCCACCCTTGGTGACTTGACTCAAAGGCCAAGTGATATGAGGGAATCCCAAGACGAACCCGCGATAGAAATTGGCAAGACCAAGAAATTTGTGGAGCTCTATTAGAGTGGTTGGCGCAGGGCAATCCTGAACAAATTGTATCTTGGTTGGGTCCATATGCACACCCCGCTCATTAATGATGTACCCCAGATATTGAACCTGGGTCATACCAAAATTGCATTCCTCCAAATTGGTACACAACTTGTGTTGTCGTAGGGTTTGGAGGATCTACCAAATATGTTGTAGGTGCTCTTCCCAACTCTTATTGAAGATCAAGACATTTTCCAAATACATTACCATGAATGAGTTGGTGAAGGGTTACAATATGTCATCCATTAGCCTCATGAATGTTGCGAGGGTATTCGTCAACGCGAAAGGCATGACCAACCATTCAAAAATTCCCTCCTTGGATTTGAAGGCAACCTTCCACACATCATAGGGTTCAATTGGCACCTAGTGATAACTGGAAATTAAATCAATATTGCTGAAATATTTGGCCCCATCGAGCTGGTCCAGAAGGTCATCAATCCATGGGATTGGATATCTATTCCAGAAAGTGATCTTATTAAGTGCTCAATAGTTAATATAGAGTCTCCAAGTGTCGCCTTTATTATGTACCAACATGATCGGGCTCCCACAAGGTGATGAACTTGGCCTGATGTTCCCTTTATGAAAAGCTCTTGAATTTTCCTATAAATCTCATCGTTCTCCATAATAGAGGGTCAGTAGATTGGTCTGTTGGGTAGCGATGCACCCAAGGTCAGATCGATGGATTTATTGACATGACAGTACAGGAGTACCCGTGTGGGTGAGGTGAAGATGTCCATGTACTCCTCCACAACCTTGTCCATCTCTTGTTGTTGTAGGGAGGAGCCCTATCTAGAGGTTGTGGATGTGGCCATAGTCTTATTCTTGTCCCAAGGGTGAATCATAAGGAAGACAAATTTCCCGGTCTGGGAAATGATCTTACTGTAGTGCTTCGCAGAGATCAAAGAGATGGTGGTAGGCGGTGCTACCTCCGATATCTTATATAACTTATTTCCCAAAGAATAATACCAGTGTGAGGCTTAGACTCATACAATTCCATAAGTATGGTTAGCCTAATAATACATCACAAACTTCAAGAGGAGCAACATCACACAGTATGCCTTGGTGAAGCCACCCGATGTTGTACAACTGTAGGTGTGGTGTGGTTGGTAGGCCCAACCGCTTCACGACCTTTAATGAAATGAGGTAATTTTTGCTTCTACTATCGATAATGAACTGCAACAGAGAACCCTTCACCCACATCTATGAGTGGAAGAGTCTCTCCCCCTCCTCTAGATCATCAGGATCAATCTTCTGGACCTTGGTGGTGGCCATGATGGCACTAGGCTCCGCACAAATAATATGCTTCCCTTTGTCATTCCCTTTGTCGGGTTCTGACTCAGGGCTGGAACATGCATCTAATTCTAAAGCCTTCAGCTCGGCCACCAGTGATTTCTTGGCTCAACACTCACTTGTGTTGTGAGTGGGGCTCTTAAGGAACTCATACCATTTCCCTATGTCCTTCTTTGTCTTCGTGGTGTTCTTCTTTTCTTTCAGCTTCGACGGGTTGTCTTGGGTCACACTATCTTGGATTTGTCCTTTGTTTTTCAGTTTGGGGGTACCTTTCCCTTGCTTCAGATTCACATATCCAAAGTCTCTCTTCTTCTGTTATAATTTTTGCTCGATCTTGACCTCGTATCGATAGGCGATGCCAAGCGAGGAGATGTCTAAGAACTCCATCTCGTCCTGGATGTACTTGTGTAGACAGTCGTGGTACTTGAGACAAATGCCCCTCAGAATCCTCGATATCAAATTTGTGTGAAGGGTATGAAAAATATTTGTGAACTTTGACACATCTTGGTCCCTTCCTTGCCACAGCATGATCCACTTTATATATTTATCTTCATAGCTCCCGACAGGGTAATATTGTTCTTTGATGGCATCATGAAAAGAATTGCAGGTGGGTGCGCCTAAAAATAGTGAGGGTTCCCTCTAGCCCTTCTGTTCACAATAGGTTTCCCACTAGTCCTTGACATGGGGGGTGAATTTTAGGAGTGAAAAAGTAATATTTTCCCAATGGAAAAGTCATGAACCGAAAAATATCCTTCCAATAGATTTAAAAATCTATCTACAGCATCTGCATCTATCTGGCCTTCAAATATGGGAATATCAAAGTTGACTTGTACCTTAAAGGGAGTGGCACCTCCAGAGTGGTTGTTGGATGAAGATGTGTCACTTGTGGGTAGCCTCCGAAGGGTCTGGGAAAAGTTATCCATCATTGCCTTCCTTTATCGCCCATGGGCTTCCTAGAGAAATATTTTGAAAGGATCTACTGCTCCCTCGTCTTTCTTTTCTTCCGCCATGGGAGGTCTTTGGGGTTTGCGAGGATGGTCTTGCAAAGGTTCAACCATTTCGAACCCTAACTCCTTATACCTTGACCTCATTGGGGACATGCAAAAAAAAACTGAGAAAAGAGAAGATCGCTCTGATACCAATCATCCAGACTTATGTAAGAATGCGACAAAATATAGATATAAACATAAACATAGAGATGCAACAGAAATAAACCTTCATGTCATTAATGTTGAAGAATTAAAAGATGCTTACAAGCATAATGGAAATAAACTAGCTCGAGCAATGGTAGCTTATCTCTGAGAAGAGATGTGGCGGCTACATGCCTCTAAACTGTGCTAAAATGAGGCTCAAGGGCCATTTTATTATTGACAACAAAGGGAAACCCTAAACAACCAAAAAACTAACCCCAAGAGATGGAACGCCAAGAGTTTATGGGCCCCATTAGGGTTAGTTGGATAGCCATCTTCCTAGGGTCATAACTTGGTCATATGATTTTTGTTTGGCTCGTACTATACCTCGTTGGAAATATCTCTCTGATTATGTTGACGGTGTTGGACCCGCCAACATGTCAAGGGGATCTCCCTGGTAAGAAGTCCCAATCAGACCTTAGATCGTTTGGTGTAGGAGCCCCAGTAGTGGGTCGTAAGGTAATGCCTTGACCGCGATGTTGCACAGGGGCAAGTAAGATAACTCTGTCAGTAGCAAGGGTATGACTGATGCAGTCAGTCAAGGAAGGTGTATGAGAGGTTCTGACACTTCGAAGGTAGATGAAGGTGAAGGTGAGTTCCAAGTTGAAAGGGATTAGTCCCAACTCTGTTAGGAACAAACAACACAAAAGGACATGCATAGCTTCCAGTGAAGCAGTCCACTCGGATGCGGCAGTCACATCATACAACGTAATATAACACATACACCACTCACAGATCAATCCGAGACGAGTATGACGGTTGTTACAGCAAGGTTCATGTGAAAGGTTTGTCTAATGTCCGGCAGAGCAGTCGACACAGACGGTGACAACATTAACAACATATACAACACATTAACAACAAGATTCATATAATTGTATACAAATCAGTTCATACACAAGTACATAAGTTAAACAACATATATCATTAAGGAAACCAGAGCAGTCCAATTATAATAACAACATATGCATGAAAATGTGTTGGCTCTTATTATATAGAGAAGTGTAAGTCACAATCCTACAATACATCCATGTAAACCTGCTAGCCCCAACAGTGGAACGTTACAACCACATCCACCTGCTCCTCCAAAGAGATGAACTAGCTCCGTGTAGTGGAGAAGCCAAGGTGCATTACAATACTATCCAAGCTCTTTCCAAGATAGTATTATCAAAAGCTTGGCTAACCAAAAACCTCTGCAATTAGTTATGAGGGACTATTTATAGCAAAGGGCGGGGTGACCCTTGACATTCCCCTTTGTGACAGTTCAACTACCCTCATGACTCTTCACCTACTCTATGACTGTTACATCCAACCATCGACACTTGACTTACACTTGACATGACTCAACATTACAATGCACATGTACTCATGTGAGACAACATGGCTTGAGCAAGCCTTACAAGACATCACTGACACTCGGTCTGTTGTGATGAGACCAACTCTTTGATATGCTTGTGATGGTGAAGGTGGTGAGTTGATTCCAATCTTGGTCGTCTGTGATGGTGTGCATGCACCTCATGGTGACATCTTATTAAAGAGAACTCTTGCCTCCATTGCAACGGGTGCATTGGTTTGGTCCCTTCATCCAACTCGTCTGCTAACATGCACATGGTCTTCTTGGGTAAGGTTGAACCAAAAACACACTGATGCATAGTATCCATGCTGATCTTCAAGTGTGTATTGGTGGTCATGTGCATCAACTTGCCGAAGTACATGTTTAGCCCCAGTTGGACTTGCTGCTTGTCTTTGCCTTGGTCAGTGTGTTGAATAGGTTGGATTTCATGCGTGCACTCAACGACATGCATGTTTTTGAATCCCTTGCATGCAATCAACAACAGTGCTCACCATGCCTACTCTGTGTCAGTTGCTGGGATGGATCCTAAACTTGTACAAGCGCAGTTTCATCCGTGAGTACATGTCGTGCCCACTGTTGTTCCTATTCATGTTGCAACTCATTCATTTGTCTGTGTAGCTTCATGTTCTTCCTGAGTTGTTGCTTCAGCACATGCAACTCCTTCTTTGTTCCATCTTCTACCTTAACGCGATCTTCATGTCGTGTTGTCACTTCATAGCTAGAGTCTCCAAAGTTGCTTGCATCATCAATGTACCTGCTTGAGCTTGCAACCTTGTTCCGCCTCCATGTTGTCAACAACCCTCCTCTTGCATTCGTTGCATTTGGTAGGCTGTCTTTAGCTATCGTTCATGATGTTGCTCGTTGTGATGTTGCTACTGCCATATCTTGATTTCCTTGTCTACGAACAACTTGATGTCTTCATGGGTAGGCAATTCCATGGGCACTTGACCGACTGCATCCCCAAGTGTGCTCTAAACGGTGTCTTCATCTCCGTTCTCCTACAAACCATTGTATCTTTATTGTTGAGAGGCAAATGAACACCTAGGGTACCTAGAGACATGCCAACACTCATGGCAAGAAATCTGTCAGTCGAAAACCAAAATGAACATAAGAACTAACTTGGAACATACTTAGGCGAATGATCATGAAGGTTGCGCAATTTCGGTCGGGAGGTCAGGAGACCAATTGCCAAGACTGTACAAGGCATAGTCCAAGTTGCTGGGAGACTAACTGACTGCTAGAACTATGCAATGCAAAATCCAGTCTGGCTGCTAACTGTTGGGATTGTGCAATGCGCAATTCCAGTTGGCAAGGACTGCTGGCCTAGGGACAGATTTCGCAATTTCTTGGGCCAAGCTGCTACTACTCTCCAGAAATGTGTAAAACAGTCCTGGAGGGCAGTGTTGGGTAGGAATGCGCAAATCTGGAGAGGAAGGTGAGCCTTCCTTCCCCAGATTGCGCAATGCAGCCTTGGTGAAGGCAGAGTCCGGGCCAAGGTTGGCCCGACTCGCCGACGGACAATGGAAAGCAATGAAGAAAGTAAATGCATGGTGACACTAAGTGATATCAAAAGTGATTGATGGTGCATGCAAAACATGGATAAAAGATTCAGAAAATATATCAACATGCATGTGGGTGAGGCAGTTCACCAGTTGGGCGAGCGTTCGTGCAAAACAGTTTCATGCATGCGACAGCAGTGAGATAGAAACAAAAACTAAAACAAAGCTAAGACAACCTAGTATATATTTAAACAACAGTAATCGTTCAAAGAAATCAAGCAAACAATACCCCCACAAGCGAAAACGTAAAAAGCAACAGAAATGCAGCACAAGGCATGGGAAGTGAGCTTACCCCAAAATAGCTGAGCTGAATGTGCCGACTGCTCCTAGATGTGGTGTGGGATGTCAAAGTTGCAAGGTTGATGTGAGGAATGATCTCTATAGCTTCCAATTGATGAGTTTTGATAACATCGAGGTTGTGACGCGCATGCCACAAATCTAGGGGAAGCGACATTTGGTGGGAGGTTTCGAAATTGCTCCTTGCATGTAACCTCCAACTGATAAACATAGATCCCTGAAACAAGGGATTCCTTTGCATGCTACCTTGGGAGAGGCAGCCCATGCATGCAAGTTTGTTTTTCTCAGTCCCGGAGGGAACTGGTCAACTCAACTGCACATGCAAGAGACTGCTCAACTGCTGGAGAAAAAAGTGCATTTATGGCTGGGAGCTGGGCTGGCTGCTGAGGAGATTTGCGCAATTTATGGGCTAAGCAGCTAACTGCTACCCAGATTTACGTAAATTATAGGTTGAGTAGCCTTGTTAGGGAAATTTGCGCAAATCCTATTGGGACGTTGGTAGGCAAGATTGCGCAATTCTAGAGCCCAATGGGCTACTAGAGAGGATTGTACAATTTTTGGAGGGAATGTTGGTTTCCCTCCAGAAATGTGAAATTTTCAAGGGGAAGATGCTCAGCCTGCAACTGGACCAAGTCTGGGTGAATAGCCTGTGAGGGGAATGGATCAAGCTGTGACCAAGAGGTTTCCTTTGTGCAAGAAAGGCACTAAAGCTTGTGAACTTGACGAAGCAAGGCAAGCTACTGTGAAGGTTGGAAGGGAGGCTCCAAAACAAGGCTAAGGAAAAATTTTGGAGGGTGGTTGTAGTTGCTACAACACTTGGCAACACACTGGTAGATCTCCAGCTCTCTGAATGGACCTTGTTCGTGAAAATCAAGTCTAACACCTTCGGAAGTATTTTTCAGTTTTCATCTCATCTTGGTTTCACACTAACTTGATTGTAAGATGTATAATCTGCTAAACCCTTGGTCGTTTGACACATATTCCAAACCAAGTTAACACAGTTGTTTTAATTGGGGTTGAGGGGTATATAGTTGCACAAGCAGTATAGTCGTCAGAGTCTTAGTTTCATCTACGATGTTTATCCACTGCCAACAGGCCTGGACAGTACCACGGTGGAGTCACATAGGAACACAAGCATGTATCTACTGCCAGTGAGCCTGGTTAGTACCCCGACGGAGTTACTTGCATCACCTCCTTGCGCAGGAATCCTTTCTCTTCTTTCACCTTATTCATTTTTCATTTTTTATTTTTTGAATTTTCATTTTTTCATTTTCATTGTGTGTAGCACTTATTCATTTCAGAGGCAGAAGAGGGATCCTAACTTATTGAGAGCAGAAGAGGTTGTTCCAGCAGAGAAGCAATTTATTGTATCTCTGACGTGCCTGTTAAGGTTTTCTCCCTTACCTTACTCTACTTGAATAAGCTAACAAGGGTTAAGACAAAAGCAATCAACTAGAGAAGATGACACTAGTTAGCGCACAAGCATTGTGTTTACACCAAGGTTCACTTCAAACAGTAAGTATTTTCCTTCGACGTATCATGGACTAAAAGTAACAAGCTCATCATACAGATGCAAGATGACAAATAACCAAGTAGTTATAGATGTACAAGCCCTCTTGTACTTTACCCAACTCGCTTCATGATTCACACATGATTTCATGCAAAACTAACCTATGAACGAAGCAAGCGAACGAACTAACAATCAACAAAGCAAAGAAAGATCAGAACCAAAAATAAAAGCGAACCAAGTAAACAAATAAGCAAACAAAGCACGTAAGCAAACAAGCATGCAAGTGAACAACTAAAAGAAAACACTACTCCTACTCCTACACTAACGGTACATGGGCCTGATCACGTGAAGTGATACTTCCAATGCAGCCATCGGCACATTGGTAGACCCATGTTGGTGAAGGCTTGGTCCGTGAGCAACCCAATTGTGCAAACCAACAAGCAATAAAGATATAACAATGAAGACAACCACACTTCGTGATTCAAAGTGCCCATGGGACATAAGTGAGTGCATGTGCATGACGGGTAGTCCACGAACTTATCATGGTGTTGTGTGACACTACATGAAAATTTGAAGCATAAGCACACTCTTGACTGTGACATGCAAGCAAACGAAAGAAACAAAGATAACTTGCGTCACACACGAGTGCTTGCAATGTAAGACTCCTCTAATGCATGAGCAATGGGATCGTGTAGTTTGAGTGGAGGAAGTAAAATCTGAGTGTTAGATTGATCTTGAGTGCATACAGATGAGTGATGAGGAGCCTTGAGTGTTTGAACAATTTCCTAATTGGAAGTGAAACCAACCTCAGGACAGCGAGGGCCTGACATAACCATCAACTCAGGCTGAAGTTCCTTGACGGTCTGTGGGGTTTCGACTTCATTGACAGATGGATCTTCATAGACCAATGGCTTAGATGGATTAACAACGAGTGAATCAACATCGTGATCAGATGATGAGGTGAAGAGATCACGACAACCAAGATCAGAAAATTCAGGATGTTGGTCGGCATCCTCATGGTTTGATGAATCACACAGAGGGGTAGATGAGGAGGAAGGATGTTCACCCTCTACGTTTCCAAAAAAAGCAGATGAAAGATCAAGTGGATTTCCAATGAATGATTGGTCCTCTCCATTGTTGGATGATGGGCTAACATATAGTGTGTCCTGCGAAAGATCAACAATGGGTGCATCCGTGGATGAAGACACACATGCGAAATCATGGATGGCAGGTTCACCAACGATGTTAGGAAAGAACAGAGGGGGCTTGGATGGAAGGGAGTCATCCTTCGCCAAGTGTTGATGCTCAATCTCCCACTCATACTCTTCATGAATGACAGCGCATGTTGGTTGTGCTGTAGAATTTCCCACTATAGATCAA
Source organism: Pinus tabuliformis (assembly GCA_031772625.1). Lineage (NCBI taxonomy): Eukaryota > Viridiplantae > Streptophyta > Pinopsida > Pinales > Pinaceae > Pinus > Pinus tabuliformis. The sequence continues at coordinate 776,682,253 of CM062817.1, forward strand.
CAGATTATGCAATATACTAAAGCAAAATACAAGATCTACTTCTACAACAAACTTGTGGAAGCTTAATCGATTATGAGCAAGATCAAATAGAACACATATAACTGACAATGAGAAAGAAATCACACATGAAACACAAAAGAATACTCTCGGGAAAGCCTCATCTAAAAATCCCGATCTCTATATTATCATACAAGTGGAAATATGTCCGATTACATAAAGCATTAGCTCACAAGCTATCCAGCTCTCAGTACAATCCCTCTGTTGCTCATAGACAGTCAAAGGCTTCTCACAAACCTTCTCCTCTGCCCTCCAAGCCTCCTATTTCCTTGCGTAGTTTCTCCTGGAGTCCAATGCTGCCACCTATGTGAATTCACCTCTCACACAACACATTAAACTCAATAGTAATTGCGCAGTCCTGAAGGAGATAATTCCTTCTGCATGGATGAGTTTCCTATATAGGAAAATTCCTCCAACTGATAGTACATTGTCCCTTCCTCTGATCTCAACTGGGTCTCTGACTGAACTGACGTGCATGAGTTATTTATGAGAGAATATTTAGTTATCTAAAATGCAGCAGTTACATGCATGCATGCATTAACTAATTGAACTCACAATTTGTTCAACAAACTTTTTGAACTAATCTAACTAGACTTAACTCAGTTAACTGAGCTAAATAATTACAACTCAAAGTAAAACTCATCTTGATCTCCTTTAATCAAGGGATAGCTTCCTCAATCAATGGAGAAATTGTTGCATGTCTTCACATAGACTTCATGTTTGATTTCCTACAACTAATTAACTCAAGATGAATTAATTAATTATTTTACAAATAGCTGCTAAGATCAAATTCGAATTTTACTTCTCAAATTTAGTTCAGGGACTAACTAAAATTGGAATCTATCCCGAAATACTATTTATAGCAATGCCATTTTTAGCATTTCCATTTTTTATTCCTTGTTGTAACTTGCTATGTCCAACACTAGTACCTGAAATGCTATTTTTAGCATTTCTATTTTAGCATTTCTTGTTGCTATTTCCAACATGTGCAACACCAACTCCGTCAGTGGGTTGTTCCTCGTTCACAACAAGTGAAGAGTCTGGAATGGACGAACACAAGATAGCATCATCCGGAGGAACACCCGGGTGCGAAGACGGAGGTCACAGAAAAGAATGCATATGAGGACTCGAAGGACTCACAACCAAATCTACGCAAAAATTAAGTGAAGTGATGTTGGGAGGGTGTGAAGGATGAACAAGTGTTTGAGCATGATCCTCAACATCACTGAGCAGTGGTGGAGTTGTTGAATAAGAGGAAGGCAGACAATCATTTGAGACAGTTCCCGCTTCCACATGAGATTGCGCAGCTCCATCAACGAAGAATGTTGAGCGAGGCTTGATCTCAAACTTTCTCTTGGGACGGGTAGATTTCTTAAGGCGGTACTCAAATTAGTCTCAAAGATAAGAAAATTTCATCTGGCTCCTCGGAGCTTGAAACTACAAGTCACAGAAGAGCTGCCAAAAATCAATAACTAATTCATGTGGAGCCCTCCGTTGTTGTAACAGTTTCCGGTCAAGATGGTCTGGATCAAAATGATAGTATGTGTCTTCAATAAGATCACATAAGTGCTCAAAAGAGTGCACGGTGTCATCTGATAGGCTGAGCACCCAACGACATGGAGATTTGCGAAGTGTGTATGCAAGCAGCAAACCAACATATTCGCCAGAAAACTCATCTTCCTCATGAATCATGGAAAGAAAGTTATGTAAGTGCTCAGGCCTGGAAACTTCGCCTTCACCATCATACGTGTGAGTGGACAAGAGATCGAAAAGCTTCCCCGAGATGGAGACATATTCACGATTCGAAAAACACCTCGAGGGAAGAAGAGTACAAGACTCCATGAAAGATATGCAAAGGTTCAAAACTGGATGAGAGGACACAACTTGTCATCAGGCCCTCCTTCTAGCGCCAGAAATGTTGACGGTGTTGGACCTGCCAACATGTCAAGGGGATCTCCTCAGTAAGAAGTCCCAATCAGACCTCATACTGTTTGGTGTAGGAGTCCCAGTAATGGATCGTAACGTAATGCCTTGACCGCGATGTCGCACAGAGGCAAGTAAGATAACTCTTTCAATATCAAGGGTGTGACTGATGCATTGATTCAGGGAAGGTGTATGAGAGGTTCTAACACTTCAAAGGGAGATGAAGGTGAAGTTGAGTTCCAAGTTGAAATGGATCGGTCCCAACTCGGGTAGGAACACACAACACAAAAGGACATGGACAGCTTCTGGCGGAGCAGTCCACTCCGATGTGACAGTCACATCATACAAGGTAAGATAACACGTACAACACCCACAAATCAGTTCGAGATGAGTGTGACGGTTGTTACAACAAGGTTCATGTGAAAGGTCTGTTTGATGTCCGACAGAGCAGTCGACACAGACGGTGACAACATTAACAACATATACAACACATTAACAAAAAGATTCATATAATTGCATACAAATCATTCATACACAAGTACGTAAGTTAAACAACATATATCATTAAGGCAACCAGAGCAGTCCAACTACAATAACAAAATATGCATGAAATTGTGTTGGCTCTTATTATATAAAGAAGTATAAGTCACAATCATACAATACATCCATGTAAACCTGCTAGCCCCAATAGTGGAATGTTACATCCACATCTGCCTGCTCCTCCAAAGAGATGAACTAGCTTCGTGTAGTGGAGAAGCCAAGGCGTGTTACAATATTGTCCAAGCTCTTTCCAAGATAGTCTTATCAGAAGCCTAGCTAAACAAAAGCCTCTACAATGAGTTATGAGGGACTATTTATAGCAAAGGGTGCGGTGACCCTTGACATTCCCCTTTGTGACAGTTCAACTACCCTCATGACTCTTCACCTACTCTATGACTGTTACATCCAACCATTGACACTTGACTTGCACTTGACATGACTCAACATTGCAATGCACATGTACTCATGTGAGACAACATGGCTTGAGCAAGCCTTGCAAGACATCACTGACACTCGGTCCGTTGTGATGAGACCAACTCTTTGACATGCTTATGATGGTGAAGGTGGTGAGATGATACTAAGCTTGGTCATCCATGACGGTGTGCATGCACCTCATGGTGACATCTTGTTGAAGCAAACTCTTGCCTCCGTTGCAACTGGTGCATTGGTTCGGCCCCTTCATCCAACTCGTCTGCTAAAATGCGCATGGTCTTCTTAGGTACGGTTGAACCGGCAACACACTAATGCATAGTTTCCGTGTTGATCTTCAAGTGTGTGCTGGTGGTCATGCGCATCAACTTGCCGAAGTACATGTTCAACCCTAGTTGGACTTGCTTCTTTTCTTCACCTTGGTGAGTGTGTTGAATGGGTTGGATTGCATGTGTGCGCTCAATGACATCCATGTTGCTAAATCCCTTGCTTGTGATCAACAACACTGCTCACCATGTCTGCTCTATGTTAGTTGCTGTGATGGATCCTTAACTTGTACGGGCGCAGTTTCATCCATGAGTGCATGTTGTGCCCATGTTGTTCCTATTCCTGTTGCAACTCATTCGTTTTTCTATGCAGCTTCATGTTCTTCATAAGTTGCTGCTTCAGCACATCCAACTCCTTCTTTGTTCCATCCTCTGCCTTCGCACGATCTTCATGTTGCATCGTCGCTTCATAGCCGTAGTCTCCAAAGTTGCTTTCATCATTAATGTACCTGCTTGAGCTTGCAACCTTGTTCCACCTCCATGTTGTCAACAACCCTCCTCTTGCATTCGCTGCATTTGGTATGCTGTCTACAACTGCCATTCATGATGCTGCTCGTTGTGATGTTGCTACTGTCATATCTTGATGTCCTTGTCAATGAACAGCTTGATGTCTTCGTGGGTAGGCAAGTCCATGGACACTTGACCGACCGCATCCCCAAGTGTGCTCTGAACGATGTCTTCATCTCTGCTCACGTGGAAACCATTGTACCTATACTGCTGAGAGGCAAATGAACACCTGGGGTACCTGGAGACATGGCAACACTCATGGAAAGCAATCTGTCAGTCAAAAATAAAAATGAACATGAGAACTGACTTGCAACATACCTGGGTGAATGATCATGAAGGTTGCGCAATTTCGGCTAGGAGGTCAGGAGACTGACTACCAAGATTTCACAAGGCATAGTCTGGGTTACTGGGAGACTGACTGACTGCTCAAACTGTACAATGCATAGTCCAGTCTGGTTGTTGACTGTTGGGATTGTGAAATGCGCAATTCCAGCTGGGAAGTACTGTTGGCCTAGGGATAGATTTGCGCAATTTCTTGGGCCAAGAAGCCACTATCCTCCAGAAATGAGCAAAACATTCCTTGAGGGTAGTGTTGGGTAGGAATGCGCAAATCTGGAGAGGAAGGTGAGATTTCCTTCCCCACATTGTGAAATGCAGCCTTGGTGAAGGCAAAGTTTGGGCCAAGGTTGGCCCGACTCGTCGACAGGCAACTAAAAGCAACTAAGACAGTAAAGGCATGGTGCCACTAAGTGATAGCAGAAGTGATTGACAATGCATGCAAAACATGAATGAAAAAATCACTGTTTCAACCTTTGACTCTGAAAAATATATACAAGAAAACTACAGTCTGTCCTCTTTCTAGACCTTCTTGCGAAATTTCAATCTGATGCTCAGAAAGAAAGTTATGACGATTTTCCCCAGGTCACCTGTTTGGAATGTAATTCAAGAGTCTGCAAAAAGACCAACTTCCTCAGATCATATCTCCGCAATTATAGCGTGAAAAGCTCTGAAATTTGGACCCAAGGTTCAACGCGATTTCTTCTCAAGTGGGTTTTTTTTGCAACCTCTGAAACGTCGCAGAGAAAAAGTTATAGCGAAAATGCCACGATGACCTGTTTGGAGCAGTGAAACCCTAGAATCCAAAGTTATGATACCAAATGTTATGAAACCAGCTCTAGAAAAGATAGAAAAGATAGATCAACGCCTTAGAATCCAGCCTCTTTGAGGAGGCAACCTCCTTTACATTACATAAATGAACAATTCTTGGATGATTCAAATGACAAAACCTCCTTTCTATATATAGGAGTCTAAGGAGTCACAATATAATCCAGCCGACCCAACAATAATAATATAAAGCCACAAAAATAACAATAGAGGGATTCTATGGGGCACATTAATAACAATATGGGGGCAATAGGGGCACAACAATATTAATAAGGGGTATAACTACAATAGTAATGGGGTAATCACTAGTATTATGGGGACCCAACAGAAACAGTAAACTCAGTTGCACATGCAAGAGACAACTCGACTGCTGGAGAAAAATGCACATTTCTAGCTGGGAGCTAGCCTGGCTGCCTAAGAGATTTGGGAAATTTCTAGGCTGAGCAACTGAGTGCTGCCTAGATTTGTGCAAATTCTAGGTTGAGCAGCCTTGCTGGGGAAATTTGCGTAATCCTGTTGGGAGTGTTTAGGCAGGATTTCGTAATCTTGGAGACCAGCAGGCTGCTAGATAGGATTGCGCAATTTTTGGAGGTGTTGTGGTGAAAACACAACCCCCCCATTATTGAATTGTTCAACTCAAATAATGGGGACCCTTTCTATAAAAATGTTGGCTAAACACCTTTTTGATTTTTATTTTAGTTGATTGCCCTACGCTTTGGTTAATTTTTAGTTTTCTTTGGATTCTTGTTTTGATTGCTTTGTTAGAATCGATTTTCTATAAGCTTCACATTGACGCTTGTTTGGTCTCATTTGGTCAAATGGTTTGAAAATGGCACTCATTTGAAAATCTGATTATTTATGTAGCCTGGGTTAAAATCGCGTAAAATGTACAATATTGCATTTTGTAGATAAATTAATTCAATAATGCATTCATTTTAAATATTAACCCGTAGCAAGTTTTTACTAACATTTTTCATTTTTTAGTCATGCAGCCAAATTATTAATTATCGGGGTTTTAAGAAATTCACTCCAATTTCCAAATCAAATCTTAATCTCGAAAACCCAAACATTCAAGTGGCTGTAGTTTATTTTTATTATTTTTCATTTATTTTCTAAGTGGCTGTAGTTTTATTTTTAGCTGTAGTTTAAAAACTTATGTTCATAAAAATAAAACAAAAATAAAATTAAAATTTAAAACAAAAATAAATATATAATAAAATTGTTCCGATGCGATATCGGGTCGCAAGTTTGGATTTGCAACATATTTTACAAACCCCGATATCCCGTCTCCCTCCCGATCCGATTTGCCGATGCGAAAGGCATAAGTTACTTACCAATATTTATTGGAATATATCGCATCGGGCTCTCATATGAAACGAGTTTAAAAAAAAATCCCTCTTCCTCCCGATGCGATATCGCATCGGGAAATTTGGCTTGACCATTTTAATAGACCCCTCCATCCTCCCGATTGCCGATAAGCGAAAAGGAATAAAAAACGAAGTTTTAAATAAGTGGTTCAAACGACTTGTTTCTTGGACTCACACGTAGGGTAATATGGTTAGTTTTAATATACATTAGATATGGTGATATGTTAGTTTTAACGTTTTTATATATTATGAGTGAAGTAAGTAACGATTATGAGTGGAGTAAGTGAGGAGTAGGGTTAGTTAATATATATTAATTAGTTTATATTAATATGTAATATGTAATACATTATGTTATTTAAAATAATATGTAATATATTATATTATTTAAATTAATATGCAGTATTTAATTAATAAATTTTAAATTAATCATATTAATTAATTTATGATATTTAATTAATTTGATTAATTTAGATTTAAGTATCATTTAGAATTAGTTTTTAATTAGATTTAATTTGTTTATAAATAATTAATTAGATATTAGTTAGTTAGATTAATAATTAACAATTAAATTAGAAACTAATTTAGGATTAGATTTTTAATGAGAATTTTGATTTTTAGCCCAGCAACAGAATTTCCAGATTCATGCCAGATTTGACTCATCAACTTTGGAAGCTCATAGAATGAGTTATACTTGGCCAAATGAGGCCCAGGATGGCTCATTGGAAAGAGAAAATCAAGGAGAATATTTCAGAGGAGATTTCATTGACTGATTTGGTCATTTATTGGGTCAAAAATCAGGCAGAAGATCAAGCTCCGAATTTTGAAAACAAAATCATTTTTCTGAGTTTTATTTTCATTGGTCCAGGCCTCTTCAAATTGCAGATTCACTCGTCAATGATATTCTTGGCCAATTAAATCACCCCAGGCATCAAAAGAGAGTTTATATTTTATAGAATTTGATTGGATTTGATTTAAATGCCAGCAATGCCATGTTGATTTTATTGTTGCATTTTAATTTATTTTGATTTCTTTTTGCAGAAAAACAGTGGAAGAAATATGGAGAAAAAGATCTCAGTCAATGAGAATGCTCCAGCAATTGAAGATCAGAATTTTGAGCAAGTAAAATTGGATTTGGCAGATTTCTCTTCACCAATCTTTCCTCTCAAGAATTCCTTCACAGATAGTATAAGTAATAGATTGCAGAATAGAAAAAGGGGCTGCTCTCCTCTGCAATTTTAGACTTCTGAAAGCACTATTGTTATAGGAATTTAGAGTTGTAGGAGAGAGGAGAGAAATCTCAGATCTGGGGATTATTGAGGATTTTCCTTTTGTAGTTTGAATTATACATGAAGGGCAAATTTTGCACTATTGTGGCTTTAGCTTTGAAAGTAGAAGTTCAAGCAATGTAAAGGGCTGTTGGAGACCAAGGACAGAGAAATGGATGCAATAAATTGGTATTTCTAATACTACTATTTCAAATATCAGTTTTATCTTTATGGTAACAAGAATGTGTCATTTTGTTTATGTTTTTGCACTATTGTTAAAATGAGTAATTTGTCTCAATCTTGTTATTATGTATCTCTGTTTTTATGGATTAATTTCTCATTTTTGAGTAACTACTTACTCTGAAATCTGTCTTATGAAACTGATTTATTGAATGATAATGTGTTGTGAACTATTTCCACATATCATTATTCAATTATTGGATTTATTGATTTGATAATCAATATCATTTTGTGAACTACTTCCTGAATGTTGTTAGTTTATTATTTCAGTTTTAAGGTCTCAATAGAATGTGTTTTGGTAACCATAATATCAGTTAATTGAACTACTTCATTAACTTGATATTCATCATAAACAAGACATATTTAAATCCCAATATTTTGATTATCTTGCTCTTAGTTGGGTTAGATCTATATCTACCTAATTAAGATAGGATTTAGATTAGTTTCTTTTGCTTGCATCATAGAATAAGCTTGCATTTAGAGTAAATTCTACATTCTTTTAAGTCCTCTCCTTAAAGAGGCAAAACTTTAGTTGTGGCTTGGCTGAACCCAAATCAGCTTAAGGGTCATTCTCTTGTCTGATCAGCAAGAAGAAGTGATCTGATGTTCCTGTCTATTGGTAGTTAAAGATAAATTATAAACCAATAGCAATAGGGAGAAGGTAACTGGACCTAGATAAACAGTCGGAGCCACCACACCAAATGGAAAAGGAGCTGCTTTTAAGGTCCGGACTGGGTGGTTATCCCCCAATGTTGTTGCAGCGATTTTCGAGGCATCAACAGGAGGGAAGGTTGGTTTCCCTCTAGAAATGCGCAATTTTCAAGGGGAAGCTTGTCAACCTGCAGCTATACCAAGTCCAAGTGAACAACATGTGAGGGCAATGGATCAAGTTGTGACCGACGAGCTGCCTTTGTGCAAGAAAGACACTGAAGCTTGTGAACTTGATGAAGCAAGGCAAGCTGTTGTGAAGGTTGGAAGGGAGGCTCCAAAACGAGGCTAAGGAAAAATTTTGGAGAGTGGTTGTAGCCGCTACAACGTATTACTACATGATTTGTAGCAACCCCCTGCATCTAGCTACAGGCCTACATCGGACCTCAAAAAAATGTTGTTTAGGGGGTCAAAACAACTTTGGAAGTTCAGGACCCAGAAAAACTGCTAAAAATAGTAAATGCTGCTATAATCAAGGAAATTGATGAAACCAACTAGCATCGAGGTGTAATAGGAGGGTGGTCACCAATATCCACTTGAATAATTATTATTCATTTAAATAAATAAAAATAAATTAAATTTATTTCTAAATTTATCATTTATAAAATATAAATTCACACACACACATACATTATTCATTTATATAAATAAAAATAAATTAAATTTATTTCTAAATTTATCATTTATCAAATATAAAATTAGAGACACACAGAAGAGGCTAATAAAAATATAGGAAAATAAAAAAAACTAAAAACTTATAAAAACCTACCATAACATAAATGCTACAAATTAACTAACATTAAATTCTACATAATGTCAAACACATGGAAATATCCAAATTGAATTCATACTCAAGTGGCTAGCATTATCTATCACATTGCTTTGTAGGAACAAACAAGGTTGTATTGATGAAGGTCTCAGTGTAATGAAAATCATTTTTAATACAAATTTTATAATTAATATAATGTTCTTTAGAAAAAAAATCCAAATACATCAACTACTATAAAGTATGCAAAAGGACACATCACATATTGATTGACTTAAAAAACAAAAGCTAGAGAAAAGAGTGATGACTTGTCTCTTTTTCCAATCCAGTATTGTTGCACTTTGGTTTCTGATTTGTAGTGTCCATGGATTTTATCATCTAAATTAATGTATTCTCATATTTATTTTTCCATTGTCTTGAGATCCTCTAGTTGGAAATCATCAAGTGCACATCTTTTCTCAAACCAAATTCTTCAAAAAAATAAAGCCATGTCTTAAGGATGGCCAATTGTTGCTTGACATGTAGAAGGGTATTCATGATTTTTTATATTTTCACCATGCAACACATAGTCATTAAAATTCAACTATATTGAGAATGAGAATGTAGGTCTTGTTTCTTCGTACCATATATTCATGAAACCTTAAGATTCTTCTAAGGTCAAGTAAATTACAATGAATCTTTTTTTTACAAGTGAATTAATGGAGAATGAGTTGAGACTTAGCTAGCTTCCAATAATAATTTAAAAGAAAATACATTCAAATTAACAAGACAACAAGCAGGGTTGCCTCTGTTAGTAGGCAAGTTAACCTCTGAAATGAGGCATGTAGCATAGATGAGAAAAACTCGACATTACTTCCCAAAAACAAAAGAGTTTCTCCCAAAAAAGACACTTTATAGTAGCAGCAAGAGCACAAGATAATTGGAAGTCTTGAAAAGCACAAAGATGGAACTAAAAGTCTATATGAAAACCAAAATGGAAGTTGAGAGTATGTGAGTGAGAATCTTAAACTAGGACTAAGATGCAAGTACCAGAGAAGTGGCCATGAATATGTAATTCTTATCAGTTCAAAATTAAAAATATATCCACCATGTTTAAGAATAACAAAGAAACAAGCAACTAGAAACCATGCTTTGAGGAAATTCAACTGATTAAGAAACAACCAAGTGAGAAACAGATTTTGGACCAACCTAGAAAGAGAATTGTGGTGAAGCATAACACCCTCTCGACTGACTATAACCCAATTGCACACTATCCCACCTACCTCAATGAAAAATAAAACCATAACGTCAATACCTTCCATCCATGTAGCCTTAAACATGTGCAAGGGGATGTTGGGTCTCTTCATGTTTATTGCTTTATCTTGGTGGATGAGCCTATGCATGTGAGACACATGGTGATTTACAATTTAGGCACTGGTCATTTTATTAGCAATTAATATATGACTTGGATAGTTTATACCTCGTTCAACCCATAACACCACCAATTTTAGTAATATTGCCATGTCAACCCCTACATCAACTTAAATGATATTTCATAGAACTTTGGAGCCTCCTAATGTACTCTAGTCAATATTGAATCAAATATATGGTTAGTTGCTCTAGTCAATATTGAATTAAGTATATGTTTAGTTGTCAGTAACTTGATCATAAATCAAATAATTATACTATAATACTCAAGATAATAAAATTAAGAATACACTTCTCTACTACTAACATTATCCTTTAAGTATAAAATAAACTTTTTCTAAGTTATTAAAGAGTGTTCTTAAACCCAAGCAAGATACAATTTCAATTTTTCTCTATAATCAATGAAAATCTCTCCAAACCTACTAACTCTATATAAAAATAAAATAATAAAAAACAATTAATCTTCTTTTTTCTAAAATTCATAAATCTAAAATCAATTTTAATAAATAATATCAATCATTATTACTAGCATATCACATATAAAATCCACTATTTTAAACAAAGAGAAAACATATGATATATAAAATAAGCAATCTTCGTATATATTATCTGCAAAGGTGCATTTAAGTTGTCTCCGAAGGTTTGTATATATTAGCAATCATTAATTTCCAAGTTCTGTGTAGGCCTTTTGTTATTTTCTAGGTAACATTGGAATATAATACTCTATATTTGAACTTAATAATTGAATTCAAAATAGATGGGGAAAAATCGACTCAATTCATTTCCAAAGATGGTCATGCTTATATATTTGGCAAGTTTTCGAGGCCCATTTAATTTTTATGAGGGAAAGGTTTATGGAATCAAAACTATTAAAAAGTACATTGTAAAGAATTCCTAAATTGTTCTGAAGGTGTGTTTTATATTTTAAATCTGAAGTATATAATATTTATTAAAATATAGGTGTTTGTTGAGTATTTATTGACATATGATCATTAATTTGATATAGTTTATTATTTGAAAGGAACTTAAAAGGGGCAAGCCAACATATTAAAGGAATTTCCAAATTGTTTAGGATGTAGTGTTTTACACTTTAAATGTGAAGTCTATAACATTTATTTAAAAAAAAAATATATATATATATTGTTTAGTATTTATTGGCCTATAATCCTTAGGTTGATATAATTTTTATTATTTGAATTCTTTTAAGCATCTCAACAAAAGCAAGCCAAATATAATTTTTAGTATTTGAATTCTTTAAAGCATCTCAACAAAAGCAAGCCAACATATCAAAGGAATTCCTAAATTGTTTAAGATGTAGTGTTTGTAAGTCAAAGGAATTCCTAATTGTTTAAGATGTATTGTTTGTAAGTGAAAGGAACTCCTAAATTGTTTAAGATGTAGTGTTTTAGGCCAAAGGAATTCCTCCTCAATTGTTTAAGTTGCAGTGCTCTACATTTATACAATTTATTCCAAGATAAACTTTTGCTTAGTATTTATTGGCATATCATCATTTAAGATGTAGAGTTTTAGACCGAAAGGAAATCCTAAGTTATTTAATATGCAATGTTTTAGATTTTTCAAAACTAAGCTTTATTTTGTTTAGTATTTATTGGTATATGATTTTTAGTTTGATATTGTTTGTATTATTTGAATTTTCTTAAAGGATTTTAAAAGTAAAAGCCAACTTATCAAAGGAATTTTTAAATTGTTTAAGATATAGGGTTTTAGAATGTATATATAATTTTTATTTTATTATGGTTTTTATAATTTGATTTTTTTATAAAATTTAAATTAATCAAGTCAACCTATCAAAGGAATTTCTAAAATTCCTAAATTGTTTAGGATGTATTGTTTTAGGTTTTAAATGTATATGTACCAGTGTTTATTAAAATGTATATGTAACATATATAGTATTTATTAAAAGATAGGTTGATAGGTTTTTTTGGTTTAGTATGTATTTATATTTTATTTTTAATTTAATTTAATTTTTATTATTTATATTTTTTAAGATTTTAAATCGAATAAATTAAATTAAAATATATTTTACTAAAATTATATTAATTTTTATTGTTTTGAGAAATGTTTTATAGTTTAGTATGGGGAGATGTTGTAGTGTTTGTAAATGAGTGTAAACATTTAAATATTGGTTCAATATGGGAGGGATGTTGTAGTGACAACACAGTGAAGAATTAAATAAATAATAATAATAATAATACAGTATAATGTCAATGCAATTAAAAAAGAAACTAGCTAATATCTATCTTAACTTTGGATCTATCAAGCATTGAGAGAGATCAAACCTCTCAAGGTGTAAACCTATTTTTTTAGTGCAAAATTTGAGGAAAGGTTTGTACCTTGAGAGATTTGATCCCTTTCAACGCTTGATAGATCTGAAATTAAGATGGATCTAGATTCTTACACACACACACATATAAGAATACCGTTGGAAAAAACATGGGTTGTCAAAACTTGAAGCTCAAACGCCGTCAACCATAAATTGACTCTATGACTTCCATTTTACCTGAATTTTTAAATTTATTTTTATTTTAAATAATTTGGCCTCCCCAATTCTATTTTTTAATTTTTAATGTTATACCTTATTTTGACCAAGTGAAATTGTTTATATAACATAACATAATGGGACATTACATCATATTTTCCTTACTGAGCTGGAGAGCGCATCTCAACACAATAAAAGGTAAAAAAATAATAAATCCATCCAATTCAATTTATTACATTGTAAAAAAAAGGTATTCATACAATTACAAACATTTTTTCCCAAAAAAATTATAATGTACATATCACATTAAAATAAATTTACGTAATAATTATTCATATTTCAAAACACATAATTTCTTTTGTGTAAGTTGAATTGTATTACAACAAAGTCAAAAGTTTACATCAAAAAAATGTATGTCTTCCTAACCTCTCATTAGGGAGACCATACCATACCCAAAATTGAGCCCTACAAAGGGCCATAAGGGACAAACAATATTTTACATAACTATAATTAGGCTTAAAAACATCAAAAAGTTGCTCTGCCCTATCATGCCCATGTACACTTAAAAAACAAATTACATACTCAACATAAAAAGACATCCTAAACTTTAGGAGCGAGATCCGAGTTTGATACATATACGGGAACATGATTTGTTGGATTTGTAGGGGGTCTTGAGGTTGTTGGTGGGATCCCAAGATGTCTTTCTATTTGTTTTAGCCTCAGTTCCATTGCATCCAACCTATAATCATAATGTCTAAGGTGGCCTTGCATGTGATCCAACATCTATAATAGATCCCTCCTTACTTCTGGTTATCCCAGGGTGCCTAACCCAAAAGGAATTTCATTTTCCAGTAGAGTTTGGTTGTTTGCATGTACTCATTCCCTCTGCTCCTTTTTTACCCTTTATCTAGAAACAAACTTTCCCACTAATCCCTCACTTCTGCATAAGAAAGAGAGGTTCTCTAAGAGGATACCTCCTTTTCAATATCGAAAATTCCTCCTGAACATGCTCTGGCATCTGTTCATGATATTTAGTTGAAAAACCACCAGATCTGTTCTAAAGATGAGAGTTGCCATGACAAGTTCTTTCCTTGTAATAGGCTAAGCCTCCCCTCAATATGCCTCTCTCACATGGCATAGTGACAAATATTTCAAAACTTTGGTTTAGAAAATGTCCCCTATACTTTTCCTTATAAATTTTAGCTTGCCACCACAGAAGACGTCACCCACCCATCCAACCAAAACATAACCACCAAAAGACTCTGTAGGGTATTGCCTTGACCAAAATAGAGTGATTTTTCCCTTTATTTAGCCCAAAAAATATTACCTGACCGCCACCAATATGCTCCCCTTGCTTGTGTCTTCTTCTCCCCAACACAGAGATTGGGATTTTTTCCCCTTTCACCCTCCTGGCATCTAAATCCAGTGATACTTTTTCTTCCTCCAAGTCGTCCCCCACTCTCCTAAACCAAGTTCTTCCATGCCTCTAGTTACCGAAAGGAGTACTATAAAAGTTCTGGTATCCACACAGAAAACCAACAACAAAGATATCGAAACAAAAGCTTCTAATTCCCAATAACCTAAAATCTAAAGATTTATGAATACACCAAGCAAAAATGTGCAGGTGGGAAGCATCCCTAACCTCGACAAGTACACAGAGAAATGTTCAAGAAACACCTATCCAGACCATGATATTGTAGTTGACTTCCAAGGTTGACCCCCCCCCCCCACAACCATGAACCTTGAGCAGTCTTTCTTCCCACGGATCTCTGCTTCTAGTGATCTTACACAATTCCTCCCAAAGGCCTGCGACATCCACTCCTATTCGAATCAAGGTATTGTTTAAAATACTAGGTTTTCCTATTGCTCTAAATAACTTTCTTAGCTTAGCAACGTTTCTCAAACATATGAACCCTTGCAAGCTATAATGAACCTCTCTAACAGACTATTTGAGATGCCTGAATTTCTTCTAGCTAGTCTCAAAATCCCTCTTGGAATTACTCCAAGCTTCAATGCTTGTGAACCACATATATACCAATATTATGCAAATGAAAGTTACTCCTTTCACATAAACACAACCACTTACATACTGCAATTGACACCATCCCCAGTAAGGAATTTCTATCATCAATAAATTGTTGAACCATTGGACTTCATAAACCAGGACGTCTATGATATCCTCCATATATTGCATGATCTAGTTTACATGCTTCCACCATTAATACCTCTCATTATTGTCGTCCTTTCAAGCCATAGTAAATGCAATCCTTTATCGCATCATTAGTTTTGCCTTTAGGCCACATTTCAACCTTAATTCCTAACAGTAATAGGGGGAATGTTGCTACATTACCTTGCGTATTGGCTAGGTGGCACAGTGGTACCCTGCTCCCCCTCATCTCTACTTTGTCACCTTGTTATATAATTAATTAATTATGTAATTGGGTCACGATCAAAGACCATGCCCCTTCTCAGAAAGGTGACCAATGGCTTATTCAATCCAAGGCCCTTCTTGTTAAAAAAACCATCATTCATTCATTCAAATATTAATATAATTATTTATTCTATCTATTGCTGAACATATTCGCTCCATATGGTATCAGAGCGGTTCGTTCCTCATTGCTGGAAAGATCACAATTTTTTTCCAACATTGTTCACCCTCAATTCTTTGATATCACTCATCTTCTCTGCTTTGTCCATTGTCATTTACCTCTATGTTTATCTGTTGCCATCCAATGCGTTCCACCGGTTCATCACTCAAGAGTTACAGTTGATCGTTGCCCTGTCATGTCCGCTTCGTTGTCCGTTGTTCGATTGAGGTCATTCTCATCCACCGGTCCCCCACATCTTTCGCCCATTGACCCTTCTACTTCTTCCGTTGTCGTTGTTAATTCCTGCCTTCTGTCCCCATTTATATATATATATATATTGAGATCTATATATATAAACATTATATTATATAATCACCATTATATATATAAACATTATAATTAATTATATAGTTAGTTAATATAACTTAACTATATAGGCATATATATATATATATATATATATATATATATAGGGTCAAGTTGAGAAAAAAGGTTAAGCTGGATAAATATACGCCACCACATTCCTGATCAATGTCGATGGCCGATTTTAGTAAAAATTGATTGATCTTGAGAATAAGGTTATCGGGCATTCCAATGAAATGTAGGAGTTCCAAGATATAACAAAGAGAATAGAAAGTCAGCTAGAGCATAACCATAATGAATTTAAAAAGGATCATGCAATCCTTTCAAATATGGTGAATCAGCTAAATCATAGTTAAGAAATGGTGATGTTGACATGCATTTGTGACAAATTGAAGATTACACCCAATCAAATACCCCAGAATAATGAAGCTACTCAACATCTCAATTCTTCGGATTCGTCAAACTCATCAGAATCACATGAGAAACCCGAGTATCCAAAAGCATCGTCCATACCCCATCAACAAAATAGTAACACGAATTTTCAAAATATGCAGCTTGCAAATCAATACCATCTCTTTACTCCTACAATTGTGATATGTCAATGAAGAGAAAAACTTGAACTCTCCAAATTTTATGATAACACGAAGTGTAATGTTGCATGGCTCAATAAAGAAAAAGAATATTTTGAGATTTACGGTATTGATGATGATGATGAAAAGATCAGGCGTGCATCCATGCAAATGGAAGGTGTTAGTGTCGGTCTTGAGCCCTCCATCAGTGATCAATAGCTCTTTGCATATGCATAAGTAGGTGTCTCATCAGTGTCAGTTTTGCATCCCGCTAGGCATGCCATAACACTGAATGGAGGAGCTGGTCTTTGTTCCCTTCTTGGCTTTGCTGGATCAGGTCATACAACAATGTAATTGAGTCATGCTTATTCTTATTTTTTTTGTCTTGAGATCCCATGGTCTTAGGTCTAGGGTTTTGAGTCAAAATCATTTCAAGGTAATGAGTCATGGTCAGTAAGTGCCCAGTAAGCCGGAAGGAATTTTGTACATATGTTTCATTATCATTTTCTTCAGCTATAGCTCACTTTATGCCTTGGATTTAAAAAACCCTGTTTTTAAGTCCAAGGCCATGAGGAATTTGTAAAAATAAAGAAATTTCCAAAAATTTGTAAAAGTGCCGGCAACAACCCTGGTTCCTTCACTACAGTCCATCAG
This sequence comes from Pinus tabuliformis, assembly GCA_031772625.1. Lineage (NCBI taxonomy): Eukaryota > Viridiplantae > Streptophyta > Pinopsida > Pinales > Pinaceae > Pinus > Pinus tabuliformis. Next base: position 776,699,626 of record CM062817.1, read on the forward strand.
GCGGTCAACCTACAAAAAGAACGGAGTCAAACGCATCAAAAGAGCTCATTTCAGGACAAAAAGACTCTAAACAGTGTTAAAAAGAAAAGCAAGTTGAAAACATTAGAAAGTGGGTTCTAAAGTTAATTTTTTTTTAAAATGACCCTATAAAAGCTAACTTCCCTCTTTAGTCACTCTTATTGTGCAATTGAAAGTGAAAATTTCGTGCTAGAGGCAAAGAAGGCGATTTCGTGGCAATTTTCTGCAAATCCAGCGCTTGGGAAGGTGCGCGACCATTCCACAGGTGTGCGCGACCACCTGGGTGGTGCGCGACCATTCCACGAGCATTTCCCTGTGTAAATTTACACAGGCGCGACCATTCCAGTGGTGCGCGACCATTCCAGGGTGGTGCGCGACCATTTGGTCCGCCTGCACAGAAAACTCACCAAAATTCATCCAAACTCCAAATTTCTCCAAATTTGCTCGGGTTTTTTCCAAGGTATGCCTCCTTTATCAAGTTTATGAGTGTGTCATGGTTTCAAAGGAGATTTATGGTCATGTTTTGTCATGCAAGAAAACAATGAAAAATAGGTTAAATGATGGTTGTTTTGCAAGCATATGCTTTGATAGTTTGTTCGTTTTTCAAGGTGATTTTTCCTTTATTCCCTTCCATTATTTTCCCATGTTAAATCACAAGTGTTAAAATGTCATATTCATTAATCATATTTGCAAATTAACCATACAAACCCTACCCCCAAATCCTATGAAACCCCAACCCCTTCTAAACCATTTCAAACCCTAATTTTTTACCATGTTATATGCTCAAAACCTAAACACTAGTATACACAGCAAAGTAAAAAGGAAAACATTGTAAAAAACAAAAAGAAAAGTGATGACAAGGCATGCACACAAGAAATTGTAAAAACAGTGAAAATTACCATTTGCATAGCCTTAAAAAAAATAAAGAAAAATGTCATCTTGCTGTATGATGTCAAAGGTTACAAGCTGTGTAAAATTCATGATAAAATTCATTAAAGGTATCAGCTGCTAGTTATCCAAAAAGGGCAGTCTTGCTGTGGTTAGAGTTTGCAGTAACATGGTATCATCTCCCTTTCCTAGAACTCTGTTTTTCCCTATCTATTCCCTATATTAAAACCCTAATTCAATTGCATTTCCCTTCATGCAAAACTCCTTATGCAAATTGAATGTCCCTCCCTACGATCAAAGCACACAGTGAAACCCTAATTCCCCATGGTAAAAGCATGATGAAGCTGCCACTGTCCTAAATGAATTGCTGTTACGAAAATTAGTTGGCAGTGATTATTAAAATGGTTTCATTGTCCCCCTAAACCTAATTCCTAATATCCTCTCTTTTCCCTAATTCCCAAATTACCAATTCCCTCTCCCTTCCATTGTAACATAATCACAGCAATCCCCTCTCCCTTCCTCTTGCAATCAAATACCCTAACTCCCTGTTTCCCAAAGCATCAAATGGCCATTCCAAAAGTTATAAAAAACAGAGTATGCTCCTCAAGGACATGCAAAAGCAAAATGAAATGAGCTGCCTGTTACTTGTACATAAGTGATGCTGCCCTATCCCCCTATGCCCATGACATCCTCCCCTCCATCATGAAGATTTTCATTGTCCTTTCCCTTGATGCTTAAAAAACACAGTTTCCCTAAATAAAGTATTGATTTGCAAATGTTGAAAGATGGAATGACATGTTTAGCATTATGTGATGTTTTCCTTCAAAATTCCCTGCTTATATATATTTTTCCCTTTCCTATATGTAAACTCCCTCCCCTAACACGTCCCTCATGATGTTTCCCCTTGAAAACAACATACTTCACAGCATTTTGCAGGCAGGGCAGCGGTCATTTTGACTTGTTTATTCCACCTTGCTCAATAACAACACCATGTCAACTACTGAGACTAATGAGCAAGGTGATGACCGATCATCATCTTCTGAGATTGAGACACAGCGGAGGCCTCGTAGGGGAGGCAAAGGTGGTCACCACAGGAGAGAAGAGCCCACATCATTGACAGAGTTGCAGGCTTGCCCATTGGCAGTGGCTTGTTTTCAGCACATGGCTTGTTATCAGTTTTGTGAGAGGCTGTCACACATTCAGCATCACAGAGAGTTGGCCCGGTTGTTTGTCCTACATCTCCATGACAGGCAGGTCACCCTTGCAGGGGTGAATTTTGTGTTTTCTCCAGAGGCTATCACAGAGGCTACCGGGATACCCAATGTGGGTGAGGTGTGGCCGAAGCGTAAGTGGCTGGATCTAGTATACTATGAGCCATATGTCAGGCCTACACATGTGCGTAACTTGACAAGGAACTTTCCTATCAAGTTCCTCCGAGCAGAGTATGTAGATATCATGAGACTCATTATGCACTACTTCACATGCGAGGGGAGATTCTCACGGGTAGGTCCTGGTCATATCCGCATGCTAATGCACTTCACCAGAGTGAGGATGATGAACATCTCAGCATACTTATTTCACGACACTCAGAGGATGGTCTCTATCTTTCAGAGACAGACCCTAGTACAGCAACTTCGAAGCCTATGCCATCATGGTCTTATTCAGCTAGTAGTTTCCTATCAGCTGAGCCAGCAGGGCATTCCTTGGGCAGATTTTATCTCCCGAGAGTTTTTTACACAGCCACATCCAGAGCCAGAGGCAGTTCACGAGGAGGGAGGGCCATCACATCAGCCCGAGACCAGCATTCCGAGACACATGGCTTCTTCTCCTAGGGTCACATATCAGAGAGGTCATAGGACCTTATTTGCAGCAGCTCGACGAGTACTTTCTCCACAGCCGGTGGAAGGGGTCTCGTCATCATCTTCAGAGCAGCGAGTGTTATCTCCACACCAGGTGGAAGGGGCCTCGCTTTCTTCATCGGCACAGGCAGTACGAGAGGGCAAGCAGCCCATGGTTGAGGATGAGGCAGTTGGCGAGGCACATGATGATTTCATTGGTCGTGATGCCCGCTCTCCTCCTTCAGATTTTTATGAGATTATCAGGCAGAGAGAGGAGGAGAACCTCGTGTTGCAGCAAAAGCTCCAAATGGCTCAATGGACCATCACTTATCTAGAACAGCGCACCAAACAATTAGAAGAAGAAAAAGAACTTGATGAGCTATGGAGGATCCGCAATGATCGAACTTTGAACTGTAGGAGGCCCGGTGACCCATTACCTGCTGATCGGGAGTCCATGCTTATCAGTGTGAATGCACACTTGGAGAGATTGTTGGAGAAGGCAAATCATGACAAAGAGCTGCTACGCAACATGAAAACACACTATTGGGCAAGATTGCATGTTTGCAAGGCTAAAATGAAAATTCTCCAAAGGAAGCTGTCAGAGGCCCAGAAGAAGAAGAAAAGAACAAACCCACTCCGTATCTTGGTTGAGGCATCCCTCACTCATCATGGTACTGATCAGCCTTGATCTAGCATCAAAATCTGAAAATTTTGAGAATTTTGGAGCATTTTGCAAATTTTTGGTAAAATTACAGGTTTTTCCCGTGGAATGGTCTCACCCCGGGTGAGACCATTTTGGAGGACTGCTCGGAATTTTGAAAACTTGGCATTTTTGGAAAGGGCATGCAAAGAGAAAAATTACCAATACTTGGGAGAAGCCTGATTTTGAGATTTGAGCCTCCAAAAGCTCAAAATACATCAAAAAAATGACTTTCTGCCCACTTTTTGAGTTGCAGAAAGTGACCTTGGGAGAAATGGTTTTTGAGGGGGCAAAACAACTCCAAATTCAGAAATTCCACTTGGGATGGAAAGTAGACAGACCAAGCTTTCCAATGAGCCATCTTGCACCTGATTTGGATCAGTGGAACCCACTCAAAAGTAGCTGCAAAGGGGCGCGACCATTCGAGCCAGCTTTACCAGAATTGACCTTTTTTGTCAAAAAACATTGTTTTGACTATGGTTGACCATTTTTACTTGTAGATGATGGATAAATGTAATATTTTCATGGCACTTTGATAGATTTTATCTCTCTTTACCCTTCTAGAAGCTTCCATGATGTAAAAAGTGAAAAATTAATGCATGGATGAGTTAGCTAAGTAATAGAGGCAAGTTGTTTGGCTGCCTATTTTCTAGTTCTTAGTTTAGAATTAGTTCAAACTGCTCCTAGGAAGCTGAGCTCGACCCCTAGAGGTGGGGAAAGGAGTTAGATGGTCTAGATGGTCTATATTATGCTCTCTCCTTCTCATTTTCATGGTTGGACTCTTGTGGGAGAAACATTATTGTGTATTGTACATCTATTTCTGCAAATTTAAGGAAAGGAAAGCCAGGGTTTTGCAGATTTCATTGTGGATTCTTGTGGATCATTGTGTTGATGGTGTGTCTTCTAATTGTTACTGTAAGTTTGTTTATGTGTTACATATCTCTTTCTTTGCTGCTATTTGAACAAGATGAAGTGATAAAGTTTGAATTCATGCATGCCATGCTCAGCTTTTAATTCTATTCAATATCTATGTTTTCCACTGTTTAAAGAGGATTCAAAGTCCTTGTTTGCCCTCTTTAACCTCCTCTCTTTCTTCCCTGATCACTCATCCAAGCCAAAGGCATCAGCACAAGTTCCTACCTTGCCCCAAAGAACCCCCTGCAAAAACTGAGCCCAATCCCCGCACCCTGAATTGCACTCCCTCCAATTGCCACCAAAAACCCCAAAAATCATTAAATCCAACCCCCCTATCAATTTACTAGCCTAAAATATTTATTCTTAATTGGTCAGCCTAATCATATTGAAAGATCTATCAAATCTGACCCGAGAGAGCCTTCTCATACCTCGTAGGGCTAGCTACGAGGTGAAATGGTTTGATGTAGCCTTGAGAGTTTGTCTATCTCAGCCTAGGTGAATTCCAAGCGCTAACAGAAGGCAGAGCATATAATTGGTGTATGTGGTGGAAAAATATAACACTTGCTATTAGTTGGAGGAAATTGAAAATTGCATTATTTAAAATGTTCCAAGGTGTCAAGGAAGAAGAGTTCTTCTTGGTACTCACCAGACTGCAACAAAAAGGAGATGTGGATGAATACACTCAAGAATGGGAAACTTTAGCTACACGAGTACCTAGATTATCATAAACCCGTCTCATTCAGTCATACATCATGGTCTCAAACCCCATATCCAGGATGAGCTTGAGCTTCATGACATCACTTCTATAGAAGTATCAAGATAGAAGGTAAATGTTACTGAAAAGAAGCACAAAAAGATGCAGTGGCCAAAAATTGAAAGAGTATATTCAAGACGAAGATTTTCCCAAGCTGCGAACATAGATAACATGAAATATGTTCCACCACATCTTCGTGAAGGAGAAAAAACTAACTTGTAAATGCAAAGAATGAAAGAGGGAAAGTGCAAATGTTGTGGCAAAAAATGGGACCCTAAACATAGGTGTGCTAAAGGAAAAGAGACCAAGATCATGTATAAATGTGAAGCAACTATTGATTCAGATAGTCAAGAATCAGACGGAGAAGAAATCGAAGATTCTCTAGAACTTTCTCCAGAACTAGATAACGGAAATATTTTGCAAGTGTCATTATCAACCATTATAAGTATATCGCAGCCCCAGACATTAAAGTTAAAATAACATATCAAGAAGAGCAACGTAATGGTTATGATTGATACGAGTAACACCCACAACTTTTTGGACTCAACTATGGCGAAAAGACTCAACATTTTCACATTTCCCATGCCCAACATGAAAGTTATGGTGGCTGACAGTAACAAAATTGAAAATGTAGGGAAATGCCATAAAGCCAAATTACATATTCAAGACTACAATCTAGATTGTTTGTTCTACGCTGTACCATTAGGAGGAGTAGATGTGGTCCTAGGTATCCAATGGCTTCAAACCCTAGGCACTTACTTGCCAACCATTAGAAGCAATTTACAAAATTTAAATGGGAAGGCAAGAAATATAATTTATATGGGTTCCAGGTCCCTGAGAATAAAATTGTATCGTCATCCCGGATGATGAAAATGATTCAGAATGGAGCATCACCTTATTTAGTACAGTGTCATCAATTAGAAATTGTAACTTCAAATCTAGTCAATGAAGAAGCATCGGAAATCCAAGAGCTAATTCAAAAGCACAAAAAAGTATTCCAAGATATTCTAATGAAGTTGCCTCCTAAAAGATAAATAGAGCATACAATTAAAGTCAAATCAGGTTCAAATCCCATCAACATCAAACTGTATCAATATCCACATCATCAAAAAAACGAAATTGAAAGATTAGTATAGGATCTTTTAAAATGTGGCATTATCACAAAAAGTAGAAGTCTGTATGTTTCTCCAGTTGTATTAGTTCGAAAGAAGTATGGACCATTCAGATTATGCATCGATTATCGAGGACTAAACAAAATAACAATTAAAAACAAGTTTCCAATCCCTTTTATCGATGAAATGTTGGATGAACTACATGGCACTAAATTCTTTTCAAAATTGGACATAAGGTCAGGGTATTACTGAATCAAAATAAGGTTGGAAGACACAAAAAAAATAATGTTCCAAACACATGAAGGTCATTACAAGTTTAAAGTAATGTCTTTTGGCTTAACCAATGCACTGACAAAATTCCAAGATACTATGAACAAGCTATTCCTTCCATATCTATGTTCTTTGATGACATTCTAATTTATAGTAAAACATGGAAGGAGAACCTACAACATTTGGAAGAAGTTCTTATTGTATTAGAAGAGTATTAGTTCTATGCCAAGAAGTCCAAATGCACTTTTGGGAAAGAAGAAGTAGAGTATCTCAAACATATAATATCCAAGGAAGGAGTAAAATTAGATCCTAATAAGATCAAGGCTATAAGGGAATGGCCCAAACCAATTAATATCTCCAAGCTAAAAGGATTCTTAGGATTGAACGGGTATTATCATATATTTATTAAAAACTCTGCCCATATAACTACACCCCTAACGAACCTTCTAAAGAAGAACTCATTTCGATGGAATGATGAAGAAGAAAAGTGTCTTGAAGACTTGAAGGAAGTTATGTCTAATGCCCCTGTATTGGCAACTCCAAATTTCTCAAAACCATTTGTAATTGAGTGTGATGCTTCAGGTTTTGGCATAGGAGCAGTATTAATTCAAGATGGACACCCAATCGCGTTTGAGAGTAGGAATCTCAACAAGCAAGAACGTCTCAAGTCTACAAACAATAAGGAAATGCTTGCTATTATGTAGGAATTATCCAAATGGATACAATATCTCTTGGGAAGTAAGTTCCTAATATGAACAGATCATAATAGTCTTCAACATCTCCTCCACCAGAAAACGCTATCTACAAAACAACAAAAATGGATCAAAAAAATCATTGCCTTGGACATGGATATATTACATAAGAAAGGGAAAGGTAACGTAGTAGCTAATGCTCTGTCTAGGAAAGAAGAAGAACCATCATTACTTGCAACCTCAGTTGTTGTTCCCGAATGGCTTAATGAAATTCAAAGTGAATATGAAAAAGATCCTGAAACAAGTGCTATAATCAATAACCTTCCTCGGAATTCAAAATTTGAATGGAAAAATGATATTCTATGGTACAAGGGAAGAATTTATTTGAGTTCAAATTCAAAATTTAAAGCCGATATTCTCAAAGAGTCGCATGATTCATTGTTAGTCAGACATGTAGGGTTCTTTAAAACCTACTATAATGCACGCCAATCATTCTTTTGGAAGGGAATGGATAGTGATATTCAAAAATATGTAGCAGAATGTGATCAATGTTAGCAAAATAAAAGTGAGAACATTATGACCCCGGGGTTTCTCCACCGCTTAAATATCCCAAACCAAAAATGGGAAGAAATATCAATGGATTTTATTGAAGGATTACCCATGTCAAATGGGAAAATAAAATTATTGTAGTAGTAGACAGACTCACAAAGTATGCACACTTCGTAGGAATGAAGAAATTAATTCAGCAAAAGAGACCGCCTAAGATAGTTTGCAAGAATGTCTACAAATTACATGGATTTCCTAAAGTCATTGTTAGTGATAGAGATCCTAGGTTTAAAGGGAACTTTTGGAAGGAGCTTTTCAAACATATTGGAACATACCTGAACATGAGTTCTGCATATCATCCTCAAACGGACGGTGAGACAGAAACTGTCAATAAGTGCTTAGAAGCTTACCTTCATTTTATGCAACACACAAACAAAATAAGTGGGCTCAATTGTTACATCTCGTTGAATGGTGGTATAATTCAACTTATCACACTTCCGCAAAGATGAGCCCATTTCAAGATTTGTACGGATATGAACCTCCCAAATGGAAGGATCTAGCCATTTCTGAGACAAAAGTTCCAGCAGTTAAGGATAAATTAGAAGAAACCCAACAAGTTTTACAAACATTAAAACAAAATCTAAGTATTGCAAGAAATCGCATGAAGCAGCAAGCCGACCGACACAGAACAGACATAGAATTTGAAGTTGGAAAATGGGTATTTGTTAAACTTCAGCCTTACAAGCAATTATCCCTAAAACAAAAAGGGAAAAACGAATTGGCGGCAAAGTTTTATGGACCATATCAGATTAACAAAAAAATCAGTGAAGTAGCCTACAACTTAAGCCTTCTGGACAATAGTCGAGCTCACAATGTTTTCCATGTATCTTATCTTAAAAAGGCATTGGGTAGACACCAATAAGCATAGACAACGCTTCCGATATTAGATGAAGAAGGCGAGTTCATCTTAGAACCAGAAGGAATTGTACCACCAAGGAAAGGAAGTTGTGATCTTGATTAATTAAGCAATACCTTATCAAGTGTAAGAATCTACTAGAAGAAGAAGCCTCCTGGGAGACATAATCTTTTTGCCAAAAACACCCATTGTTACGTATGCTTTGAGGACAAAGCATCTTTTCAAGAGGGAGGCAATGTTATGTAATTAATTAATTATGTAATTGGGGCACGATCAAAGATCATGCCCCTTCTCGAAAAGGTGCCCAAGGGCTTATTTAAGCCAGGGCCCTTCTTGTAAAAAACCATTATTCATTCATTCAAATATTAATAAAATTATTTCTTTTGTGTATTGTTGAGCATATTCGCTCCACATCTGAATCTAGGAATATTTCAAAACACATAATTAATAAGAATATAAAAACTTCATAAATTTGATATATATATATATATATATATATATATATATATATATATATATATATATATATATATATATATATATATATATATATATGTATGCTTGGTAGGACTCTCCGATTTTCAAGTTTTACATGTCCATTATTCACCCCGCTATGGGGGGAGGGTAGCACAAGATTCGAGCCCTAAGATCTCTGGTTCGGTGAGACTTCATTCCACGGCCTTCAGCACTTGAGCTACCCCAGGCGGATGAGATATATATATATTTAAATTTAAGTAATAAACACATAAAATTTCAATATTTACATTATTTTCTAAAAATTAATATTCAATGTTATACATATCATATTAAATAATTAAATTTAAATAATAATAATAATAAAGTGATTTTTTTTTTGTGCATTTTCTTATCATTTTGCCCAAAATTTGGTATAGATTTTTAAGAATCATAGGTTTAAGTTATTTAATCTGAAAACCTTGATTGTCTAAGGGGTTTTCTACGATGTTGAATCTATTCATACATTCAAAAGTGCATTTTAAATTAACAAGAAATCACAATCTTACTTCAAATTGTATTATCGAATTACAACCAACAAAGTCATTTCATCTATTAGATAGACTCGTTAATTATATGTATTATCAAGATTTTAGTAAAATTAAAATTAAAAATAGTTTTATACATAAACGGGCACAATAATAATGATTCACAAGTATTCATATTTTAAAACATATAATTAACCAGCCTAAATGCATCTTAAGTCCTAATCTACCAAGTGCCAAGAGGAAACAAATCTCTTTTCACTCTAAAAGAGGTTTGCACATCAAGAGATTTGATTCTTCTCAGCGCTTGGTAGATCCATACTTAAGATAGATCTAGGTTGGTTTAATTATTAATTATAATTATAATTATTTATTTATTTATTTTTATTAATTTATTTTATTTTTTTATCTAATTTGATCGAGCCAAAATGTTTGCATAAGTTACATATTAGGACAAAACATTATAACATCTCTTCCATACTGGGTTGGAAAGCGCCTCTCAATATAATAAACATATAAAAAATTAATTAATTTAATTAATAAATGTATGTATGTGTAAAAAAATAATATTTACAATAATATTTTTCAAAAGTTATATATATAAAGTGCTACGGAGATGAGATAAATCATCTCTTTTCATCTCTTCAATCCAAAGTTGTAATATGTAGGTTCAATGGTTTCTAGCCTGAATTTGATGTTTTACATTAGTGGGTATTCTCTTCCTAGACCCCAAACTATGATATCTATTTATTCTCTAAATATTTTTTTATTGTCAAATTTGATACTCAAGATGATCTGGAGAAAGTCTTGCATGAGGGGCCCTAGTTTTGGTTAAAATTTGGGCTCTTTATTACCCCTTTGTTTCCAAATTTTGATGCCACTAAAATGATAGTCTCAACAATGTCGGTTTGTGGACCTTGAAAGAACAAAGAAAGACCTATTTACTTTTGTTAGAATTTGTGCATAAATTGACCTTAGTAAAGGACTACCATATCATATTCAATTAAAACACCAAAAAGTTCAGTGGAACCAAGAGTAGATAATGAGAATACGAAATTTTGATATCATATAAGCCAACAATAGGCATATACATAAAATATGTCCACAGGAAAAAAGACCCCAAAAAATAAAAAGGACAAACCCACAAGTCCAAAGGATGGCAGCCATCAGATCCCCACTTCTCTGGAGGTGAAGCAGAAGAAACCATGGAGAATCCTCCAAACCAAATAACCACAAAACTAGCATGAAAATACATCTCACATGCAGAATGACATCGAAGTTCTTGAGCTACATGCGTCATAACCACCGAATGATGAGGCACATATAGAAAATGAGAAGAGGGCCACAAAAATAACACATGTTTCTGAGAGCTCAAACTATAACAAATAACTTCCACCAAAGGAAACAAGAAGAGAACTAGCTATGGTTCTTGTTGAACCAAATTTAATAGAATGACAGAAAGTGTAAAAAAAGAAAGGCAAAAAAGAGAAGTTCACTGATTATTATCACACTTAAGTTTGTTTTTACCAATGTAACTTATAAAAATTATTTCTCTTTCACTCAATTTCCATGAGACGCATCTACAGGATTGTTTTCAGCATATCCAAAATGTAATTTTGTTTTTCTTCCATGATGAATAAAACTACGATTGTTTTTCTTTCACGATGAATAAAACTACGAGTGTTTTTCTTAGGCTTTACCGCAATCCAATCCTGGATCACTAGGCCCTAAACCAAGACACCTCCCTCGGGCTTTACCGTGTATCCCGCCAAAACCAGTCAAGGGATTCCTAGGCCTTTGGGATTGAACCTTGAGACCACCTCTACCCTGGATTCCGAAATCTATCCGGAAATTCCAAAGCTCAAAACCGAGATCAACATCCCAACACACCATGGCATATGGAAAAATGAAAGGCTAGGTTGAAAACCACTTTCATAACCTAGAAAAACCCCACCGAGAGAAAAGAGAACCATACACCAACATGAAAATCCATGCATGTCAAAATCAACTAGGAAATCACACATGCAATATGTTACCTACAATTATTCCTATTGAAGTTGCTTGATCCCGCTCTTCCTTAATTTATCCTTGCTTTCATTCCTTCCCTTTTGTTTGATTTTCCTTCCTTGCTCCAAAGCTAGAAAGCTCCAAGAAAACTCTAAGTGTCCAAGAGTGAGAGAGAGAGAGAATAATGAGAGAGCTCAAAAACTAAACTCACCAACCTTAACATTGACCAAGCCTGGTAACTGATCCTCATAATCCTTTTTATTAATGAGGCCTCTATTTTCTTCAATTTTCATTATTTTCCTTCATTTTCCTCTTCACATGTAACCTGTGACCTTTCACCTCCCTTTTCTCCTATTTTCCTTTATTTTCATAAATAAATGTGCCAAAAAAAAAAATTGCCTTTTAATGCCTTTTCCAATTTCCTTTAGCTATAAACACATCCAATGATGCCCACTAGGATATATTTGCCTAACATTCAACTTGGAATAAGTGTCCCTTAACTGTGGTCTTATTTTTCATTTATTAACTTTTATTACATGTAATTTTCACCAGGTTTGTTTGTTACAATTTTCTTTTATATTTTACCATATTCCATAGTTCCATAACCTTACATTAAGACCATTTTCATGATTATATATGGGTTTAGACTTATTATTTTCCAAAGCATTTATTTTAGTATTTTGAGTGAATTTATGGTTAAATATTAGAAAAATAACATGTATTCACTTATATCTAAAAGTTGGATGAGTTTGTGATGTTTGTAGGCATATTTGAAGATTCTAGCAAAGTCATATTTGGCCACTAAGCCTCAAATTCGAATTTCCTCTTCAAACTCTTGAAGATTTGAGGAAGATTTGAGATCATTATTCAAACACATTTCATGGAGAAGAATCATGGAAGTTTTGATAAGTGTCTCCTATCAAATCTATTAGAGAGTTGTGAGAGGATTTATAGAGATAATGATCTCCTAATTTTAGCAAATTGGTTGTACTTACTTGAGAGAAAAATGGATCTGAATCTATTAGTAGCTATGTTGCTCCAATCCTATTTCATTTAAAATATGATACTATTCTAATTTTCAAATTCTAGTGTGTTTGTTGAGCATTGGAGGGGGCCCCTTTGCCAAGCATGAACACTCTTTCCTTTCTTTGTTCATAGACTAGATTTCATAGACTAGATTTTAATCATTTTCATAGATTATATTTACTTGCTTTCCTAGAATAAGTTTACATGCTTTCCTAGAATAAGTTTATATGCTTTCATAGAAATATATTTCAAATATTTTCTAGATTAAATTTACAAGCTTTCATGGATTAAATTTACTCTCTTTCTAGATTAAATATTTCCATGCTTTCGTAGATTAAGTTTACATGCTTTCATAGATTTAAGATACCATGCTTTCGTAGACTCAGTTTACATGATTTCATAGATAAGATTTACCTTAAATTTCCAATACTTTCTTAGATTAATTTTCAAATGATTTCCTATAGTAAATTTCCATTTATTTCCTAGTTTAGATTTCCATTGCTTTCCTCTATTAAAATTTATTTTCATGTCAATTTACATTTTGTAGAATTAGAACCTGAATCCTTGCACACACACACACACACACACACACAGATATATATATTCCCTTTGGAAAAAAATATAATTTTCATTAAATGAGAAAATTACATATTGTTTATGCAAACTCATATGCTATAAGAGGCAAAGCTTGTCAGATAAATTAGGTTCCAAAAAAAGATCTAATATTGATGCCTTTTGTCCTCGCAGGGAGGCATCATTTTCTGATGTATTGAGCATACTGTTTTATCAAAATTGAATAATTGTATCCATGTAACGTGTCCATAGGTTTTTCTGAAAATGAAAACATATGAATATTTACAGATGGTAATTTAAAAGCAAAAATATAAACATAAGCCAAGCTCCCTGTGAGCTTGCTAAACATCTATGTCCATGAAAGGTCGATGGTAGTACTGGTAGAAAGCCCCCTCTCTATATTCTTGTATCATCCAAGTTTTGGATGGCCTGTGCGCAACTTCTTTGGATAATCTGTCAACATCTGCATTTCGTTCCCTGTAAATGTGACGAACAGTAAATGTGTCAAAAGATGTAATAAGTTGATGAGCCTCATCCAGAATATGTCTCAAAGTATATGCAAAACATCTAGATCTTTTGTTTAACCATTCACAGACAACTTTTAATCCCCATAGAGTTGGAGGTCTCGATATTGGATTTCCAGGGCATATTGTATAAGGAATTTTGTAGAGGATAGTTCTGCAAAATTATTCGTACCCTAGCCTAGTCTCATCTGTATATGGTAGAAATGAGAAGCAGTGAGGTGTAGTATGGCCCCTCCCCCTCGAGTACGATGGTTCGGGGTTGTGCCGTCTCCTCGTCATCAGGGATGATGGAGTAATCGGAAATGATATGGGATGCAATGGAAGGCTAGTGCGGAGTGGTATTAAGGAAAATGAGTTTATTGCGGGCGATCCAAAGTCCCCAGCAGATGAGTAAAGGGAGATTCCAGAGCTTTTTTGGAGCAATGCTTAACCACCAAGTTGTCCAGGTCTCCTTTACAGTCGCATCTTGCCACCTGATCGGGGATGGAATCACAGAAAATATCGATTGCCAAAGGTCTTGAGCAACCTGGCATTCAATAAATAGGTGTGAGGCAGATTCATTGTTACATTTGCAGAGGTGGCACCAAAAAGGGTCGTGATGGGCTCGCTTGAGAAGGTTGTCCCTAGTGGGGATTTTGTTTTTCAGAGAAGTTTGTTCCTGGGGAGGCCTTAAGCTTCCACAAATGCTTCCACCAGGACTCTATGGCTTGTGGATGGTGTTTCTCGGCTAACACAAGGTATCCATCCTTTGGGGTATATTTTCCAGCTTTCGAGAGCGCCCATATGATCTCATCTTCTCCTTCACCAATCTAGATGTGAGCCTCAGTGAGGGCCCTAATGAATGCATTCCACTGTTGTGTCCATTGTTGGGGAGTGTTAATTCTCTGGGCCGATTTCCAGGCTTTCTGAAATAGAGTGCTGACGGTTTGATGTAACAATCTGCCACCCAAGTTTCGTTGCCAGCGCAGTGGAGAAGTCCTCTAATTTCTGGATGCCCCATCCTCCTCATTTCTTAGGCAAATTTAGGGCCTTCCACTTGACCCATGCAAAAATTCTACCTATCTTTTGTCCCTTCTAAGGAATCTACAACATAAGGCTTGGATTCTAGAGAGTATACCCATATGGATCCATGCCAGTGACATCTAATAGACCGAGGTGGCCTCCAGGACAACTTTGATGAGAATGAGTCTGCTCGCCCTGGAAAGGTATTTGTAGTACCAAATATTAAGTCTTTTCTCCATCTTGGATATAACCTAAGTCAAATATGCTATTTTATACCCCAATGGCTTCATCTTGTAGCCCAAATATCTGAGCCCTTCTTCCAATCTAAGGAGAGTGTACTGGAATCTTTGCAGCACATAATGGATTTCATATGGGGAACATCCAGCCTTAGTGAGGTTCGACTTGTTGTTGTTTACAACCATACCAGTGGTTGTTTGGAATAGTGCAAATGTGTTCTTCATGATTGTCAAATCCCCTATGCTTCCATTGAGAAATAACAAGACATCATCCACAAACAGTAGATGGGTCAATGTGCACCCTTCCGTGATTTTTATCCCCTGTAGTCTGCCCCTTCTGAACTCTTCTTTGACCAGCCTGCTGAGTCCTTCCATTATCAAGAGAAAAAGTAATGGAGATAGGGGGCAGCCCTGTCTAAGACCTCTTTCAGAATAAAAGAAAGGTGAAGCCGCTCCGTTGATTAGCACGTTGAATGGTATGTTAGTGATGCAACTCATGATCCATTTAATGAAATCAAAAGGAAACCCTAGGTGGGTTAGAAGCATTCTAATATACAACCAGTTTTCTCTATCAAAGGCTTTAGAGAGGTCGACTTTTAGGATCATACCTTTGATTTTCTTGGAGTGCAGAGAGTGTAAGACCTCCTGGGCAGTTCCCACTGCCTCATGAATCTGTCGATCTTGTAGAAAAGTGAATTGCTCCTGTGATATATGATCGGATAGGATGGGCCGCATTCGATTGGCTATGATCTTAGCCATGATCTTATAGATGCAGTTGCATAAGGATATAGGTTTGTAATCATCAAAGGTGGAAGGATTGTCAGATTTTGGAATGAGGGCGATGAAAGTAGAGGTGAAGGATTCATGAATCTTGCCACAAGTTCTGGAGTGTTCAATAACCTTAAGGAGGTCAACCCCTAGGGTTTCAAAGAAAGCTAGATAGAACTCGATCAACCATCTGTCCAGCCCTGGACTCTTGTCCTTCTTAAACCATTTGAGGGTGGCTTCCAATTCACCTATTGTGATTTCCTTGGTCAGTTCCCTGCCCTCCTCCTGATCCACAAATCGAGGGAATAATTGGGCTACTTGTATGATTTCGGCCAGATTTACATTTGGGGGGGCCCTGTATATCTGTTTGAAGTGTGAGGATGCCAAAGATGCCAGTTGGGGGAAGGTATTTACAATGTGGCCTTGCTCGTTCGAGAGTTGCCAGATGGTATTAATAGCTTTCCTGCTGTTTACAAACTTATGATAGAATTTTGTATTGTCATCTCCCTCATGCAGCCATATCGCCCTACTTCGCAGCCTCCATGCTTCTTCATGGTCCTTGAGAATTTTCCTCCTAGCAGCATATAGTTCAGTGAGTTTTTCCTTGTGTTCGATCGATCTGTAGACCCCATCTGAGTTATTTTCAAACTCAGCAATTTCCTTTTCTGCATTCATTAGGGTTTGATCATCCTTTATTCTCTTGTTATGAGCCCATTTTTTGGAGAGCCTCTTCATCTCGATAAGGTTGTGGACGAAACCCTCTGCTATGTTCCCACCAGCATCTGGGGGGTGCGACTTCCAAAAGTCTGTGATCATACGCATATAGGAGGGATCCTTTAACCAAGAGGAGTTGAACTTGAAAGGACCCTTGGGTTTCCGAGGCCCCCCACTGATCTCCATGTAAATAGGCAGATGATCAGAGATTCCTCCCGATCCCACCCATTGTCTATGGAGTAGACCCAGGGTCAGAAGACCTTCCTTTATGAGGAAGCAGTCAAGTCTTCAAGCAAGATAGTCCTCCCCGACTCTATTGTTCCTCCAGGTAAGTAAAAGTTTGGCTGAGGGGATGTCCATCAAGTTATGGGAATCCAAAAGGTTCTCAAAATAGGCAGATAAGGGATCCAGTTGTGCATGGTGTCCCCAGGATTCAGAGTGACCAATGGAAAAATTTAAATCCCCTCCCAAGATTAGGAAATCCTTCTGAGATACTTCTGAGCTAAGGAGATGGTCCCAAAAGGCAGGCCTGTGATGGCACGACCCATATACATTTATGGCTCGCACCTCAATACCTAGATCAGATGAGAACAGGTCTGCCCCAATATGCCCAGGTCCTCCCCAACAGTTACAGAGTTTGATGGAACGCTTGTTGTATCCCAGGGCAAGTCCACCAGATCGTCCATTAGCATCGAGGCCTATAAAGGTCCATCCAAGGAACATAGCATCAAGGAGGTGAGTAATGGAATCAGTTGGCCCCAGGGTTTCTTGAAGGAAGATGACATCAACGGGAGTGGCAAGGATCAATCTACGAAGGGCTAGTTTTTTATCGGGCCTAGCCAACCCTCTGCAATTGAAAGAGACAATCTTCATGTGGGGAGGTCAGGTGATGCTCTAAGTGCCCTGTGAATGGTTGATTGCCTGCCCAAGGAAATCTCGCCTCCGGCCTGGATTTGTGCCTTTGAGAGGGAGGAGGGTCATCCCCTAGGAAGCTTAGGAGGGAAGGGGACAGTATAAGGTCAAGACCGAAATGATCCGAGGCTTTTAACTTTTGCTTAGCCTTGGATCGAGTTTGATAACGCGGGGAGGTAGGTCTAGTACCAGGAATTGGGGAGATGTCAGGGGGTGGATCCGGGAGAGATGGGGTGGTGTCAGAGAAGGTAGGAGCCGGGGTGCGAAGGGGGCAGGCCAGAGGGAAAGGGAGGGGAGTAACACTAATTCCATTATTTTTACTAGCAGCAGGAAATTCATTTAAACCATCATATGTAAACAAATGAGAGGGGTTAGGAGAAGAGGAATTCATACTCGAAGAAACCGCTGCCTTAGCAGCCGCCCTTGCCCTGGTGAGAGGAGGAGAGGGAGGTCGAAGAGGAGGCCTATCACATTTCTTCGGGGTCTCTTGAGAGTGGGCCTTGTCTGAATGAGATGGATTAGCATGATTTCCTTCTGCAGTGCTAGGGGGCTGCTCTCCCTGATCTTGTACTGTCTTTGGAGGTATTGTCCGCCCAACATCCCCATTTTCTTTCTTGCTAATAAGAGGGTAGTCCCGATAGAGATGCCCAACCTTGTGACATCTTCTGCATCTGAAGGGGACCCCTTCATAGTCCAAATTCTGTCTCCGAGAGAAATTTCGCCATTGAATCGTGATAAATTCCTGTAGCCCATCACTGGTATCTATGTGCACCAATATTCTTGCATATGCCATCCTTCCTGTCGAGAGATAGGATTTATCATACTCCAGGTAAGTTCCCAGGGAGTTCCCTATGCGTCTGAAGATGTCTTCTGACCAAAACTGTAGAGGCAGGCCAGGTAGCTGGACCCAAAGAGGGCTTGCTCCAAGATGTTCTCATTCTGGGTCGAATAGTGGAGTCCACCTGCGAAGGAGCACTAGTGCCTGTTCAAGATGCCAAATTGTTGAGAGTACCAATTCGTGTGCTCTGCCCTGGCAAAGCGAAGAGCAAGCCATCATCTGACAAAAGTTTGGACAAATGGTGGTTCAACGAAATGATGTCCCTACACCTCCATTGCCCATTGCTTCAACCTAGAGGCGTTGTAAGACTGACCCTTGACTCTTCCTACCAACACACAGTCAGCCATGTCCATGGCCTCACTCCACTAAAAGTCCTCGCCTAAATGCAGGAAAACCTCAAAAGCCTTCGATTTCAAAACCCTCAGTTTTTTTGTTTTTTGGGCTCCTTCATCAGGTAAGGTAGTCTGGGGGACGCCTTGGGTAGGGTTTGACTCAGATGCAGGGACGTCCAAATGGGGTTCAAATGGGAAGACTCTGGAGAGGGGGGTAATCTCAATTATATTTCCAGATGGGGGGGCTGAGGAGGGTGGCACTGGTTGCCTTGGAGCAAAGGTGACAGGATCACTGGAGAGAGCTATCAAGGATACTCAAGAGCCGATGGAGGATGGAAAAGAAGTGATGCCCTCCGAGGATATTTCAAGGCTATGTTCCAAGGTTTGGTCCACAAAATTTAGGGTGGATGGCAACAGAGGCTGAGCAGTGAGATCTGGTAAGGAGGGGGAGGCCTCTGAGAGGGTAACCACCGAACATGAAGGGCCTAACGGTGTCAGAGAAATTGCAGCCGTAAGGGTAACTACTTGCTAGGTTTACCTGGGGAGATGTCCAGATGGAGGTACCCACTAGTGGGTCTTCCGAGTAGTCTACTAGGTCCTCCATAACCGTCGCTCTTTTCCCATGCCAGTTGCTTCCAGAACCAAAGGATGCCTATTGCTGTAGTGACCAGGAGCAGGTGGAGTAGAGTTGAGGAGGGTGGGGGTAAACCCTAGTCGATAAAAATGTAGGAATGACTGTGACGGTTCAACGGGTGCTGAGGGTATGCTACAGGGCTAGTGTGCGGGAGGGCGATGAGGTGTAGGCACAGGCGACCGTAGATGCTGCAAAAACTTTAGAGTCCGGGCGAAACCCTAACCCCAACCTATTCTCTGTTCCGTCTTCGCCATCCTTCTCCATCCTTGCATATATTTTGTTGTGCACTTCATAAGTTTACAAACCTGGATTATAATTTAATGGAATGGAATTTAAAATCACAAGTAAATTGAATGAAACCTCCCCACAATAGGTGTTCAGATGAGGGGGCATCCTCCATTGATTGAAATGAGCGTTATGCAATTAACGAAGGGTGGCAGAGCACTCACCGAATAATGTTCTGCATGTAACATAGTATACTCACGTTTGATGGGAAGCTGGCTAGTTCATGGGAAGCTACCAAAGTGACTGTGTTTGTCGTGTAGGAGTCTTGAGAAGGACAATTTGTCCTAAATTCGGCTTGCACAAACATGTTGGAAGCAATCATGGAAACTATTTGGTAATCGATGAATTATTATGACACAGGGTGTTAGGAGAAGGTTATAGATGGGTTGATTGGCTCTCTTCCTATCGTCTATAATATCATAAATGATTACTCCTTGTGGGCTCTCAAGTGATGTTTTGGAGTTTCCAGTTTTGGCATGCACTAGTTTAAAGGGAGATTTAGTCAATGCCAATTTCCAAATGGATTTTGCATTGTATCTCGGCTTGGCTGTGGTTGTCAACTAGAAATTTACTAGCATAGTGTGTGTCACCTTTGGTTCGTTGCAGACTTTGCTAAGGAATTTCAATTTCGTCATCATCTTTATCTTTGTTCTGAATAGTGCTTCGCCTTTGAACTTCTTGTTTTTGGTGTTTTACACAAGTCTTGGGTTTGTAGTTTTCTAGTTTTATCCCCTCCCTTGGGTTGTTAATTTTGGGTGGCCTATTCTTTTAGTCTCCCCTCTGATATTTTTTTCTAAAGGTCTTTCCCTTCACCTCACTAGTCTCTTTTTACCTAGTTTGATTAAGCATGGGTTTTCTCTGACTCTCCTACATCTACATTTACTCTTAGCGCACCTCTGATTTCTCCCCTATCTTTGTGCTCAGCCTCTTCATTAGCATCAATTCATCCCTCCCTCTTTGTGTATTCTATCTTCATTTCCTCCCTCTTTGTGCTTCTCGTGCCATGTCTAAATGTCGTCTCTCCTCTGCTCATTATGGAGGCAAGGGAGGTCGTCTTGGCCTTGCTGCTAATACTAATATCCCCCCCCCAGTCAATAAAACTCGTGCTCGAATTGCGGTTCATGTTGTTATGCAAAAATATAGGGATATGATCCCTGAAGCAGTCCAGAGAGTGATTTTAGATGTTGAAGACCAAGTCAAATAGGTTAGAATATTCATTCCTAATAGGAAATTTGATCGAGATACCAAGAACTAGATTCCTTATGTGGGAAACTCTTCTAGAGCTTGTTTTTCCTCCTACATGCAAACTATCAACCTATATTAACATATTGAAACTCTCATGGGCAGGGTCCTGTTGAAGCCCCGAAAATCGGGTCGACAACAAGGGGGATACCCACCCGGTCCGGACCTTGGTTGGCAGCTCCTTATCCGTTTGGTATAGCGGGTCCGACTGGGGATAATGGGACCAATTTCCCAATCTAAGGGGTGTGTGTGTGTGTAGAGTTGTATGATGTTGATCTAGGAGTGTTTTAATCTAATTTAATTCAAACTTCTAAACTAACTCTATGCTATTGTGATCTAATGAGAAACAACACATCTAATCTACACTAACCCGGGGTGTATTTCTTCTATTATGCGATCTAAAGAGATTTCGAACAATAACTGGCAATAAAGATCATTCAGCTATCATAAGAATAGAAATCAATTAAGATAAACCATTCTGCATAAAAAGTTAAGCAAAACAGTTGTGAACAGCATATCGCATAATAAGTTATTCATATATCAAGCACAAATAAATGACTCCACCGTACAAAAGTGCCAAATGGTAACCCACACATTCATGCATTAACATATAAACAACTGAAAACTACATATCACTTTAAGAATATAAGCAGAAATTGGTCAAGAGATAAAAGTACCATTTATGACTGGTTCCACTCATAAGCTTCAAGCAATAACGATTTATCTCTACTTGTTCTAACATCTACTAAGAGTACAAAAGTGCAACATCAGTAGTAGACATTAAATGCAAACATTGATAAATCTCGATCCATCCATTCATTAAAACCTCCTCTGAGGGTGCAGAAGTGCATGTTCCGAGGACAAGTTTTTGACAAATTTCTGGACCCCTCTCCAAATGCAATGAGAAGGGTTAAAATACTACTTCCTAATTCTAATAATAGTATTATTACAAAATTGAGGATGCGGTTTTCAAATGACCGTCCTTTTTCTAATCTAGTTAAAAGAAAAAACAACATTCTAAATAAGGTTACTTATGAACTTGGTCCTTAAAGTTGCAAGTGTTCAGCATGGGCTTGAGGAGAGTCGGCTAACTGATTTCTGCGCTGAGCTGGGCTGCGAAAACAGCATCTATGAGAGCTGGCACTACTTTTTCGGTCGTGCTTGTGATGCATTTCACCATCATCCATTGGCTGTGCGGCTTGACCAAGTACGTCCAGTAACATTCCCAATTCAACCTGGCTAATGCTTGGATTGCTCTCCCCTTTGCCTGCGCTTTCTGCCTCCATTCTGCTTCCAGTTGTAACTTATTTGGTAGGTACCCCGGGGTGGTCTCTGCAATTAAATTGGCCCTGTGTAAATTCTCATTTACACAGTCGATAAGAATGCTTGCCTGTGTTGCCGCTGTCTCTGCTGCTCGCTCCGCCTGCCTGATTTGATCGTCCCATTTATTAAAGAGCAATTCTTTATGATTTTCGTTTATCTTGGGTGCACCTGCTCTTTTCCCTTCATCATCATCCTGCCAAGTTAAGTATTCCGTCACCCTTTTGTCATTCTGATCATAGTCACTCCGCAAGTCTACCACTTGATTGGTGATTTTATCGCTTAGCTCGCAATAGTGACTCCACTGTGATATTTTACGTCCCAACTCTTCCTGTTGCTGCAGTAGTTGCTCATTCAAGCCAATAGATTCTGAAATAAATTCTGCCAGCTTAGGCTCATCTTTATGCATTTCTTGTAAAGTCTGCAATTGTTTTCCTTTCTCGTCGAGACTTCTTTGATAGCCTATCTGCATCTGTTGAAAGTCTTCCTGCAGTTTCTCGAGCTGTTTGGAAGCTTCAATGTTAGCATTGGCTTGTTGCAACTGTTGTTGTAGCAGCTGTATCTGGTCTTCTTGTTCTTTCAATAGTTGCTGAACTTCTGATGCCTTATCAATAGTTGCAGAAGCATATGCTCCTGCGATCTGAGACAGCTTCGTGAGATTTTCAGTCGGGTTATTATTGGGGTCTTTCCATAAGACGTCCAAATGTTCAGCATCTTGTGACAGTGTATTTTCTAGTTTTCTTTTCTTCCTCTGTCTCCTTACAACTGCTTTGTGTTGGGGACTATAGAATACATCTAGTGGGGGAATTTCTTCTACATTAAGTAGAAGTTCAGAAGGTGGAGCGATAGGAACGTGTTCTGCTTCTGTGACACTGCTGACTATGGTCGAAACCACTTCTTGCACTACCTGTGTATTGTTCACAGGTGTTTTCGGGGCTTGCCCTTCAAGATTGATCAATTCATTGAAGGTTTCCCATTCTTTGTCCAGTTCTGTTGTGACGAGTGGTGCTTCGATGACAGGAGGGGGGACATCTCTTGGTGGGGAGGCGATAACTTGCTGTTGAGACATTGCACTTGACTGAGCTGTATCTTTAGTTGTTTCTTCGTTTTTTCCTTGGTCGTATCCAGACTCTTTAGGATGCTCAGGTACTCCTTGCGCAGCGTTGGACTTAGATCTGGAAGTGCTAGAGTTTTCGCTGAGGCTAATGCTTGGAGTTGGTTCTCTGGCAGGCAGTCACAGCTTCTCTAGAGGAATATTGGCCAGCCTTCGTTCCCTGTATAACATGAATCTTTGGAGGTCATCTGGAGACAACCTCGACCGAGCTTCCCGCAAAATTTCTTGAAGCGAACTTCTATTCTGAAACAGATCATCAAACAAATCTTTCTTTCCAGAGAACACTCTTATTTTGACGTTCATTGTGAACTCTTGGGCAACATCATTTGGGTCAAATGGCCTTGCTGGGAATTTAAATAATTGAAGACACGTCACATTCTCCACTTCGCCGAAAGCGTGTCCTACATCGAACAATGAGAAGGCCCCACAAGCTATAGGAAATTGAGGCCATATGGCCTTCTTCTTGTCTTTTAGGTCTTTGGTCAGGCCGCCTTCTGAACAGGTTCGATAAGCAATTTCCCGAGCCAAAAGTTTATCAGGGATATATAGGGGTAGGACATGTGGAGGTACAGTGCTTCCAAAAACTCTAATATAAGTAAACCATTCTTCCCCGAACCATCTCGCGATGGGGATGATGTCTATTTGTGCCTCGGGAGAGCACCTCGGGGGGTCTTTATCATACATTATTCTATACAAGGGCAAAATGAGCCCGTGGCAAATCTGGTAGAAGTGAGGGGCAAACTGAGAATCCCATAACACCTTATGATAAACATGGATAGGCAATGGGTCTTGGGTAGTCCATTTCCAACCCATAATAGGGAATTTAGACACAAGACAAACAGAATCCATAGCATATGCAGACAGATAAAAAGGAGGATAGACCCTTTGAGACAAGGATCTTTTAGACCGGTAATTGATAACAGCCGTATATAGATTATCAGAAAGGATTTTGGCCCAATCTATAATATCGGCGTTCGTGGCAGCATCAATTAATGGTAGCCATTTAGACGAAAACTTGTTGATATCCGGCATCCCAAATAACCTACAGAGCATGGCCGCAGCAAAACAATATGGAGAGGTGAGGGAACCAATGTTGTACATACCGTTTTTGTCCTTTTTGAGCGGCTCCTCTTTTCTAGACCAATCTTTGGTGGTGTCTGATAGGTCTGGGTTCTCTGCCGCAAAATTCTTAACGAATTGTGCGTTATAGGTCACTTGCGGTTCAGGAAGATGATACATAAGCTTCAAATCTTGCGCAGCAAACGATCCGATGAGCCCGTGTCCTTGAACTTTGAATTGTCTGTTGTTCATGTCTGCATCATCCAGTATCCACTTGATCATATCCGTATATGGTAGAATTTTGGGTCTTGCCGCTATTCTGTGAAGAAATGAACATACTAGGTCCTCTAAGGATGCCTCAGAAGAGCGGTGTGAGCCCGCGACAGCAGCAACCTTCATTATTCTAGGATTTTCCTCTTCTAGCAGCCTGTACATGCTTTCCCATGTTGATATTCCCACGTCTCTGTTACAGGCTGTGTCTGTATACAAAGGCGCCATCTCCTTCGTCTTTTCCTTTGCTTCGGAGCTTTGAGCTTTATTTTTCTTTCCAATTTCTTCCTGCGTTTGTGTCTGAATCGTCTTAGCTCTTCGTTCCTGCAGATTACGAGTGAAATGGAAATGACTGATCCAGAAAGGTGATGGGAGAGTTTTAAATGCAGCAGATGTATCAAATATGCCACCTTACGTGAAGTAAATCTCTACCAAGGCACGCGTCTTTAATCCATTTAATAATTGACAACTAATTCATTTACTATCATTAAAAGCGCATGATTTCGAGTCAGATTATGGTAAGTGGCTTTTCTTTGAATGGCGTGCCCGAAGGATTCGTAATGAAGTGATTTATGATTTTCTTACGTAACCTCGCATATCGCGCGATCGCAAATCGCACCATCGCAAATCATACCATCGCAAATCGCAAGGATGTAGCATCGCAGCGATCGCAACATCGCAGATCGCAGAAGTTTGATGTTTGCCAAATCTTGCCGGCTCATTTCTGCGATATGCAATCTTGCGATTGGCGTTATCGCAGATCGGTGAATCTTTAAGTTTTTCTTTATGGGTATTACTTTGTTGCGATGCGATGTTATTGTTAACACGAGGATCTTGCACATACCGATTTTAAAGAGAAATGAAGGTATTTCCTATCTTTTTGCAACGCGACTTTAAAGATTTTCTCCTTATCATAGACTTAGGTTTAAAATATTCAAAAGACTTTACCTAAGCTTATGATGGTAACCTTATTTTGAAGAAAAGAAATTCTTGCTTTTCCTAAAAGTTAACTAAGGGTCCCCATTCATTTAGTATTTTGGTCAACACTTAAATGAACAAAGGGGGGGTTGTTGCTGGCCACAACAGGTCCTTACAGATAAAGCAAACACTCGACAAGATATGATAATTTGCATGGCTAAACAAATGGACAAATTGGACATGATTAATAAGAAAGTCTCAATTATGGCTAAGAAATTGGCAAACTTTGACTTTTCTTCCTCGGACGATGACATTGAGGCACAGCCACCGAACCCGATAAACTCTCCAATTGAGTAGTGATTAGGCAAGCCAAATGTTTCAAGCAAAATTTCTATAGGGACAGTGTCATTATCATGCCTATTATCTTGTGGTTTAGTTTATTTCCTAGTTCTTTTTTCAGTTTGAAAAACAATCTTGTAGCATATGAAATATGCAATCATAAAATTTTAAACATACGCTACTAATGTAGTTTCCTGAGCATCAAATTAATAACTTGTCAAATATATATATATATATATATATGAATTGAATATTATCAAATATAGCGATTAATATTAAATATTACCAATCTGTCCCCTCTCCCTCCCGTAGTCAAACATATCCGTTCTCTTCTAGCTGTTAGGTTGACTTGCCTTCCTATTTAACCCTCTTTCTGGATCTCTTTCTTCATCGTGTCCTGAAGATAAACCACACTTGTTGGTTCGAAATATGTCGACCCAAATCTTCAATGTGACTTCTTCCGGAAAAACTCTTTATACATTATGATATAGATCACAGAAACTTGAATTCGAATATAACTTATCATATTTTTTATAATAATATAAAAAAACATAATCTTACTAAAAAAATTATTATAATAACAAATTATTAATAAATTTTATTATTCATTTAAATAAATAAAAATAAATTAAATTTATTTCTAAATTTATCATTTATAAAATATAAATTACCCCACACATATATACATATATTTTAATTATCTACCGTGACCTAAGAGACTAATAATAATATAGAAAAATAAAACAAAAAACTTACAAAAACCTGCAGGCCAAAATTAAAATATTATATAAATGCTACACATTTACTAATACTTGTCATTAAGTTCTAAATAATGTCAAACACATGGAAATATCCAATTGGATTGGCTACTATTATCTATCACATGGTTGTGTAGCAACAAGCAAGGTTATCTATCTATATATATAATTTAAAAGATATTAGCCACTTAAACTTTAATGTAGTTGAATTTTGTTTAATAATTTTTTTAAAATTATTATTAATATTATTCTATAAAACAAAATTCTCATATTTCTAATAATATAAGTACACCTTAATTATTAAAATATTAATTCAATAAAATAGATTTTTATTGAAATTTTATTTATCTTTAAAATATTAATATATAATTTAAATTTAATAATTTTTTTCTATGTCACTATATATATATATATATTTAAAAAACGATAATAATTTCCACACTTTAGAAACAAATTGATATTAATAAATCGAGTTGTTTTTAATGCTATTTTTTGGAAGGTTTTTTGGTGGGTTTTTCCAGTCTATTTTTTCTAAAGTCAGACAGGAATTTTTTGAAATCACAAGCTTCTCTAAAGCTTGAGAATAATTTTTTGAAATCACGAGCTTGATGGGTAACCCTGCACAATTGAAGTGCCTTAAAAATTTTTCAAGATGCTGAATCTATATATACAATCAAAAAACAATTTAAATAATACAAATTAAAATTTCACCTCAAAATTTTCCGTTAAATTCCCATAATAAAAAATCCAAAAAAAAACACACTAAAAAGAATTCCTTAACAAATGAGACTCTAGCACGATATTTTGTCTTACTTGTACTCATGAATCATTTAAATAAAAAAACAAAATATTATTAATGTTCTATCATTTATACATAATCAATATTAAAAAATGATATATTTTAAAAAATAAAGGTCACTTATAATAAAATATTTTTATTTTTTTTTAATAATAATAAAGCATTACTGAAAAGTATGCTTAAGGAAAATATCTTACTAATATTAATAAGCCTCATAGATATATGAAACCAACGTGCAGCGAGCATTGTATCGAAAAAAAATGATGATTTTATCATGTTGGTTTCAATATTCGGAACATGGATATCTTGAATCCTGAATCAAATCATTCACCATTAACCAAAATACAACTCATTCATTCATGCCATTTATTTAGTACACCTTAAGTCTTCATATAAAAATGTATTAATTTAGTGCTCATCTAATAATGCTCGATAAAAATTTTGTTAATAATTTAGTGCTTACGCATCAATGGTTTAATAGAAATGAGTTTTGGGAAAAAGTAATGATCATTAAAAGAAAAGTTTTTAACGAGTAACTAAAAGATGAATAGAAATGAGAATTTTTTTGGAAGTAATGATCATTAAAAAATAATTAAAATAGAAATAGTTCTTTGTAAAAGCAATGATTATTAAAAAGAAAAAGTTCGTTTAACAGTAATTTTTCAAAAAGGAAGAATTTGGAATTATGTTTATGTTTAAGGTAAAAAGAATGATACGTTTGAGATTATGTTTATAGTAAAAGAAAAAAAAAATATTAAATTAAATGAGTTTTTATTTTCAAAAATATATAATAATTTTAAAACTATTAATGTTTTAAGTTAATTGGTTTTTTTTATTTATTTTTTTTTAGATTTTTGAAAAAATAAAATTGGAAAAATATAGTTTAATATATATGATTGAAAAAAAAATGGATTTGTAATTTTTTAAAATTATTTAAATTTGTCATAGCTTAAACTTATTACTATCGATAATAGATAGGGCATAATAGAAATAAGAGCTCAAGAATCATCTCAAAAATATATGGAACTCAAAGTACCAAACATTTAAACTAGTATACTAATCGAACACACTGTAACATCACACTTTACTTAACTTCATTTTTGCAATGTAAACATGTTCATAAAAGAATTATGGATTGAGTTATAGAAATAAGAGCTCAAGAATCATCTCAAAAATATATGGAACTCAAAGCACCAAACATTTAAACTAGTATACTAATCGAACACACTGTAACATCACACTTTACTTAACTTCATTTTTGCAATGTAAACATGTTCATAAAAGAATTATGGATTGAGTTAAGAGAGACAGATTCCAGAGACCGAGGAGGGTAATTACTAGGGATATAATTGCTATGACAACTAAGGAGGCTAGTAGGTATGCATTGTGAGTGAGTGGGAGCATACCATTAAAGAGGAGGTTGGACTAGAGGACAAGGGCCATACTTCTTGAAGGAAAATGCACTCAAAGGAGGACAAAAACAATAAATGGCATGGCAGTGTCGTTGAGGTGGCGATGCCCAAAGCACGCATGCACAAGAGGGTCATTGGATTGCAGTCAACAAACAAGGGAGTGGGGATATGTGGCACAACCCCACATGCCAGGAAGGTCTTGCACTGCTTTTCAGATAGTAGGTGAAGAACCACCATGGTCGAAAGGGGAGAACGCAATTAGAATGACAGGGAATAGTGTAGCAGGAGGAGGAGGAGAACAAAACAGTTGAGGAGAGTAGCTCTGAACTTGGAAGAGTAGCAAAAAGGCAAGTTGGACCAGTGTGCCAGAGGAGAACGCGAAAATAAAAACAACACAAAGGAGCAAGAAGATAACTTTTCATTTGGTAGGAAGTCAGGAAGGAGATCATTCTAGGTGGGGAAGAAATTGCCTCTCAAGTCCCTAGTGACTAGAGGGTGGAGATGGTGATTCTCAACAAATCCCGAAGGGTTGGGGTGGAGGATTTATTCTCAAAATTATTCCTGGAAGACTTTGAAATGACTTCTTTGTTGTGTATTTGATTGGTTGTCGTTTTGGAGTCCCTCAAGTTGGGTGGAACCTTTGTGCTAAGTTCGAAGGGTGGAGACAGTGAGTATCTCGATCCATGTGCGCTTGTTACTTGCAACTCAAATGAAGGGTGGAGGCAGAGAGATCTCTAGAGTTTTTGGAGCAACTGAAGGTTGTGGTTCATCCCTTGAGAAAAAAACCCCTCAGTCTCTGGAATTGAGCTCAGGGGTGATAAATGCAAGAGAGAATTGGTTGCAGCTATTTACGGTTAGGTGGAGAGTCATAGTCCCAGACTCAGTTTTCCCAAGATTTATAAGATAAGTGTTTCTTATGTATGTTTCCCTATAATGATTATGTGATGCATTTTTTGTTTGAAATGGTGTTGTTATACGAGATACGTGATTATGTTACTATTCTTACGCTATTGACTAACATACTGTGTAATGTTTAAAGGCATTGGAATAACCAATAAGAATCTTGATACAATTGCAACAATATTTAGCATGGGAACTTATTCTTAATACAATATCATTATTACAATGATGACAGGTTGAAATGACTTGATTTATGTTTCAATAAGTTGATGCTGAGGATTCTTTCCTCCCTTATTAACCTGTGATCGCATATGAGGGACCTCTTCGAACCCTCGACGATGCCCATTCTAATGAATGTGTCTATAAATCCATTTTATTCAGGATTCAGACCAATAGGTTTGTATTCTGTGTTGTGTAAGGTGCATTATCTTGGAGCCTAAATGACAAGGGGCTATATCCATGCACTTTTCGCAAGGTCGCAACTTTGTTATGCATTCTATGATATGAATTTTCTTAAGGCTAAGAGTCATGTTCCATCTATTGCCTGATGTTGGGATGACAGGGTAAAGCCTTTCTTGGATAGCTAGATATAACCTTGTGTTGAATGTAGTTGGTACCCTGTTTGGGGTTAATTATCCTCGGGTACCTGCTAATATCTAAGTTACTTGGGAACCCTTTACAAACTTTGTTTCTTGGTCCATCATACAGGTAGTGCATAGATAGGTGCACATAATTACTTGCATGTCATCCATAGGCCCTAGGTTGCACTTGGGCATGTGGTAGAAGTTTTGGAGGCTCTTCAAGAGTCACCAAGCCTTTAACAGAGGGTGGTTGACAGCTATCAATGCATCCATGCTTGGAATTCCCTGTCCCCAAGGAGGGAATTCTTATGAGTCGTGGATATTATCCATTATGTGTCCATGCACATGGTCCATGCTTGTAAGTGGGTTCAAAAGGATTCCTTACTTCCTTAAGGAGTGTTGATCTCCTTGTGGTCCTTTTGGCACCATATGCTTTATGGTTACTCTTATGTGCTTGTGGTGCATATTTGGTCCTTGAAATAGACCTTTGAATCTCTAAATCGAGATCTATTAGATCCCAATAAGACATGGAAGACCTAAGGGACCACAGATCCTTGAGAGATTGGATTGATAAGTCTCTGACCTAAATGGACAAGTCCTTGATAAGTGTTCTTGGTTGCAGACACAATGAACCTAAAGAGAGTAACTCTAATGTAAGCTCAGGAGGGATAGCACCAAGGGTGCCTTAGTAAAATTCAATGGTTGCCGTTGAACTCTGGCACAAGTCCAGACGTTTATAGAGCCACCGTAGCCGAGCAATGTTAGAGCTCCCTTGTGAATGTTGTATAATGCAAGAATGGAGCAATTCCTTATGAGAACCATTGGGTTCGAGAATGAACATGTCACTCATGGCCCAAGTTTCCGCCAGAAACTCCTTAGGCAAGCTATGGGCATAACCCTTTTATGAATGGCTTAACTACGAAAATAGGTGTAAGGTTCAACCTTATAGCCCTCATATGTTCAAACCTTATTCGAATGGCCTGACAGAGCTTCAATGTGGAAGCAGTGGATTGAATGATCTGATTACACCTTATTGCATAGGGATGAGTGGAAGGATGATGCATCCCAGAGGTTGTATCCCGTCAACTCAAAGGCAGAGCGCTCTTCGAAGGGAACAGGATGATGTGGGGCCAGGACACAGTGGCCTCCATGCAATCCTGATTTTTATTGATTTGGCATGGGGCAGACCCACAATATAGGTAAGCTCGGAGGACTTTCCAGAGTAATTCACAAAATAAATTGGGTGTAAGGACTAGGCCAACTCGCCACTGAGATGACATGGCAAGAGTGTACTCGAGGTGCAGCCACACCAACCCCCTTGCAAGGTTACATGTGGAGTGGAGCTGTGGAGTCGCGAGGTAGAGAGGAAACTGTGGGCCAGTCACGATTTTTGTCACACAAAGGAGTGGGCCACTGGTACATGTAAGCCCAAAGACTATCTCCCCCTGGGAGTCTGAAAAGGGCACATAGTAAGAGGAAGCGGGGTGACGTGAGCTTGGGCTACGATGGCAGACATAAGCCTGGCAGTCCCAATATCGGTTGAAAAGCGGACCCACCTTACAGGTTAGCCTGGTGGGCCGACGTCAGAGCATTTACAAGTGCAAAAGGGAGTGGAGTCTGGGTAAGGGGCCTGGGCGACTGGAAACATTGTCGACATATAATGACCCATCAAGCGGTGAATATATATATATATAGGTGCATATATGTATAAGCATTATATTTTATTGCATAGGGTGGGTATGGGACCCAAACCCATATATGATTCAACAACTAGTAATTAATTACCATGTGGCATTGGGGTTAGCCAGGGAGTATGGCCATGCGGATAGGCTACGGTGGCAGACACTTAAACCTAACAATCCTGCTATTGGTTGAAAAGTGGACTCACCTTACAGATTAGCCTGGTGGGTCGACCTTGAAGCATTTACAAGTGCAGAAGGGAGTGGAACGTAGGTAACGGGCCTGGGTGACAGGAAACATTGCCGACATATAATGGCACATCAAGTGGTGAATATATATATGTGTGTGTGTGTGTGTGTGTATATAAGCATTATATTTTATTGCATAGCGTAAGGTATGGGACCCAAATGCATATGCGGGTCAACAACTAGTAATTAATTACCATGTGGCACTGGGTTAGCCAGGGAGTATGGCCATGTGGCCAAGATTGTGATGTGGTGTCCTCTAATTCGCTGGATTGTAATGGTCACATCTTTTGATTTGGAAGTCGGATTGAAGAAAAACATTATATTGAAATCATTTCGACAAGATGGATGCAATGGTAATGCCAACTCAGGGTTTAAGTGAGTTGGAAAGATAAAAAATTTAGACCCCATTTCCACAACGGTGTCTTGGATCTTGGATCAGCGTAGTGACCTCTTCCTCTTAATCAGAGTTATAATAAGGATTAGAAGGAAGTTGTTACACTCTCTCTCTCTATATATCTTCCTATTCCTTTAAATAACACTTGTGTTTTAATATATAAATATTTAAAATTTATTTAAATAAAATGATGTTTTATTTTATATTATAAAATATTTTTTATTTTTATTTATTTATATAATTAAATTTAAGTAATTAAAAGAAAAATAATTATCTTTTTCTATAATTAATTTTAACAAATAATAGGTTAAATTTTTAATATATAATTGTACCAACCATAATTTATTAAAATTATATATATATATATATAATTATACTTATTTCAATTTTTTTTTTTTTTTAAAGCACGCATGGATACAGGTGAAAATGTACCATCATCACTAACAACATTGTGCAAGCTTCTCTTGCAATACCCTATCTTTGAACCTCATGATTAAATTCAAAGTAGACATGGAAACATCACCTAACATCATTTCAATTCTACAAATATTCTACAAATGATTGTTCATGTTTACATATTTAGCAATCTCCTCGGGCTTGGGCAAGGTCCCATTTCACATTTATAAAGGATAAGAATATGGAATCAAAGTCTTTATAATTTGTTAGAGAATTTCGATGCTTTTAATATATTAGATTTTATAGGACAGAAAGTATAGATTGGTATAATTAAAATGGTGAAGAGTTTGCTTTTTTTTTAATAAATGTATTGACTATTTACTAAAGAGATGAGATATTGTTTAACTTTTATTGTTTATTGATATGTGATGTTTGGTTTAATTTAATAAAAAATAAAGGTTGGTTTTAGTTATTTAACTTTTCTTCGATGAAGAATCTTGAAATGGATGGATAAAATGTTTGTTATATAATCTTTTATCCCTGGAATGGTTTACAAGTTTAAAATATATAAATATATATATATATATATATATATATATATATATATATATATATATATATGTTAAAATATGTTAATTGTTCTTTAATTTTTAATCTTAAATATATTAACTTGTTTAAAAATAATTATATTATTTAATTTTTTTTAATATTTTTAATAAAAAAAAAGTTTAATTTAATATTTTTAATTTGTTTAAGATATGTTTATTGGTCTTCGATAGATGGTGATAGAATGTTTTGTTAAGATACTCTTTGATATGAAATTATTGATTCAATTCAAAATATATTTTTCAATAGATTTTAAATAAAAATTATTACAATACCAAAATTGTTGCAATTCCACTATTACACTAATTACAATTTTTGAAATTTTAAAATCTTAAACCGACATAAACAAAAGCAAATTATATACCAAATCAGGCAAACTAAAATCCTTAAAAAAAATAACAATCTAATCAAAACTTAATCAAAACTTATATTACTAATTCTCATTAGAAAAAAAAGACAATACAATTAAACTTAACTATTATATATTATACTCTATAAACTTACCTAAACATAATTATTATAACCTATCCTTATCTAATCTAATTTGTATAATTTTACCATTGCAATATATTTTAATCTTCCAAAACATTATCATGTATATAAAATATGTATTGACCAAGTTGTGCAACAGACTAATTATCACATCAGAAGCTTACATTACAGCTAACAAATTTTGACTATATGTTACCTGTACAGTGATGTTTTTAGAATTCAAATTTTCAAAATGATGGTGGGTGAAGATGATTCTCCAAGTGGGGCTATCAGAAATTCAAAGGTTCCTTTTTTTTTCCAATTGCTACCCCACTGGACCCCATCATGCACCCACAGCCAAAATGGAGGTATATATATATGTACAAAAAATTACTTTGGTCTGACAAAGTCCAAAGAATTAAATTACCTAAGACCAACATTCATTCTCACGCAGCAACTTCGATTGGTAAGGACAAGGCATTTGTCTTTATCTTATCAATGTGGGGTTGTTCCAGATTGTTAAGTACGCTGGATTGACCTTAAATAATTGTATTTATTATAATCAAATTAAATGTTTTAAATTAATTTTAATGGCTATTCACATGGTTTTGAGGAATTTTTTTAATTAATTTTCATTTTATAACTAATGAAATAATTATTGATAATTTATATATAATTCATTCATACATAGATGAATATCATTTTAAAAATAATATAAAAAAAAAAATATTTTACAAATTTTCTTTTCAAAATACATCTCTTTAAAAAAATTATATTAATAACTTTATTATATAAATATAAAAATTAATTTATTAAATTTTAGAAATAAAATGGTCTATGTCATTTTCTGCTTTTTAGAGTTCGAGGTTTATACTTAATCTTTGTTTTTAATTAATTTTGGTTTTCAGTAAAAAATTTCTCCACATTTATATTTCATATATTTGGTTAAGTCAGACTACAAAGGGTTATATATTAAAGGTTAGTGTAATTTTTTAGTTTAAATAATTTAAAAATTATTTATAAAAGATATTTAAAAATTATATCTAAAATATATTTAGATTAATAGTATAAATAGAAGTTTGATTTTCAATTTTATTATTCTTTAATTATTAATATAATATTAAATCATTTGTTTTAAATTAAAAATTAAAATATAAAAAAGTTAAGAAATTAATAATTATTATTAAATATTTTTTAGAGTCAAATATCAAAATTATAATTATAATTTAATTTGTAATATTATATCGTTGTCGAAGAAAGTTTATTTTTAAGTTTATTTCATTAGGAGGAATAGGTTTAGTTTTTTCTACCTAAGTTCAATTGCAACAAATGACATGTTAAGTTCTTAAAAGTATATCATTACTCTTGAGGTGTAGATTAGTTGGTTCGATTAGAGTTTAATCCCTCTAGTTTTCAAGTTTAAACATTATCGGGAGGGGTTGAGGATGGAATTCATTTTTGGGAGAATTAAACTATCTCAAGGCACATCCAAGTTTAATCAAGCTTCACACAGTCCTAGTGATAGCATCCCACAAGTGGGTAGATCATTCTTCCATCCAATAGATGGGTTCGCTCGACTTAGGCTCAAACTAGTTTAAAGAAAATTTATATAATTGAAATGAAAAGGAAAAAAAGAAAGAAGAAATTTCACATTATGTAGGGGCGATCTTTGTCTGAGGGGGTCAACGCCCAACACCAACTATTAATAATGATGAGATCCTATCCTACCAAACTTCATTTATTTAGGTATTTTTGCTTCATTTATTTATGTATTTTATCCATAATGAAAATGATTTTATTATCACCTTGAGCTATCTTGCATGGGTCAAATTTTTCTCTAAGAAGCTAATGATGGAGACTGATTATTACACAAGTCATGATTAATATCTATGTATGTTAGATAATAAGGAGCTTGAACCCCAAGAGTGCCTCATTTTGTCTTATTCAACCTATTATGATATTTGCAATGAATATTACTTTCTCCTTTGTTTTTTCAAGTAAAACTTTATAGGGAAGCCTTCAAGCACTTCCCTTGCATTTTGCAAACTCAAGGTAAACCCATCAACACTAATCATGGAGCCTAACCCAGTTGAGACATTAACTAAAGTATTCAACATGAACAATTAGTTAGGGGGTCAACCCCAAAATATCTTGCTTGAAGTTCATAGTACTCAACCACTAGAACTGACCCATCTTGCTAAATAGATATCTTAATTTCATTTAAATTCTCTCACATTGAGATCTTAGTTTCACCATAAATACCAAAATGTGTTGTGTTGTCTCATTGATGATAGGGGCTGCTATTGGCGTGCCCTCTCGACTGGCTGTCAATACCCCTTTGGCAACCTCCTGCCTATGATACAGGCTATGCTCGGCTAGTCCTCCTGGCTATTCTTTATGGCGCTAGACCCTCTGGCTATGATCAACGATGATCGGTGTCTATCTATGATCGATAAGCAATGACTGGCTATCGTCGACTACTGGCTCTGATCTTACAATAGGTCTACATTGAATTATATATGTCATTACGGCAGCATCTGAATCTCTATTTTATGAAGCCGCAACTACTACATGCTCATATATAACTAACTACCACCATGCCCAGGTACGTTAGTGACTCGACTGATAAGGACCGGCAACAAGGCTCTCATATAAATTAAAATAATCTCATAAATTATATTAGTGTTATAAATAATTAGAGTGAAATCTCTTCTATATTGTAAAACTTAAACTTTATTCATATTACAATTTCATTATAATATATTACTCATCTTTTTTTTTTCAATTTAAAATATTAAGAAATATCATTTTTTAATTTTTTTATAATTTTTTAACTTAAAAAATTAACTTGTATTTTTTTCCTCTTTAATCACTTAAAACAAATTTATTTTTTTAATTACTTTAAATATTTACTTTTATTATATTATTTTCTAAAATCATTTAATTAAATTTGATCAGTCTTCACTTTACATTATATCATATTATATTATTTTCTAAAATCATTTAATTGAATTTGAACATTCCTCATCTTACATAATATCACATCAAATAGTCACTGCCCATTGCCCATTAATAAAGGAAACCATTAAAACCACCCATTGATAAAGGAAACCATTAAAACCACCCTGACAAATTAAGACCACCCTTTACAAATATTGAAATGATTTTGGTATAAAATAATGAGTTACTTTTAATTTTGACCAAGTTTGGCCACTATTAAATAGTCACCACCCACAAATTTGGCAACTATTAAATAGTCACCACCCATAAGTGAAGGGAACCATGAAAACCATCCACTTCAAACATTTAAGTGATTTAATATTTAGTTTAAACATTTAAAGTGATATTGGTGTGAAGTAATCCAAAATCATATTTTTCATAAAATTTAATATTGTGTTCATCTATTTATTTTTCTGATTTCTTCTAGAAGTAATATTTATTTGAGTCTAATCTTCTCATTTCCTGTCGAATTAAATGTAAATACACTAACTTTCTTTATCCAAATGGCTTTAAACATTCCCTTTCCATTTTTAATTTCTTCTTTTCCAAAACCATGGGACAAAATTACAAAATTTTGAAGCTTTAAGTGATTCTCACATGCCAAAAGGTCAAACATACATACAGATCTGCCATGCCATGGCTTACCCATACCTTTTACCTAGAATTCAGAGGATTGTAACCGTGGCGTGCCTTACCTCATGATGATGGGTACCCACCCCAATGCCTCAAAACCCGTGTACACCGACAGTGGGGTTCCCATGTCCTTTCTGCTCTGGCTCAATTCCCTTGTCTTTTTTTCCTACTGGGTCAATTTTCTCACCCAAAAGATAAGGGCCTCCTTACCTCACCATCCCACAAAATTTTCCTTTCATATAATATTGTCAACCAGAAGCAAACGGTCCTTCCATTTGAAGATTTGATCCTAGTCATCCATCAGCCTGAGCATAACAGGCTGGCAAATTTTCTCTGGAAACTGACCCACCGTCTTACGTTTCTTGCTTGGTGTACAATATCCCCAACCTCTTCAACTGCCTGTTTCATAAACTTTACTTCTACTTCCATTAATAAAAAGTAGACTTCGTCTTCTACTGTCTCTCACCTGCCACTGACAGTCTGCATGGCCTCTCGGTTGCTTATTCCCAACACCGATTTCTTATTCACCCCTTATCTGGCGATTGGGTGCTTGTGCCCAAAACTGAAAATTGATCAAATGGGCAGCCCCATTATTACTGATTCACATGCGAATGTAAATTGATCCACGGAGTCAGAATTCAGTTGGGCAATATCCGTGTACCCATTGGCCACATTTTGCTTGCTGCCAAAATTGGCGAGCTTTCGTTTGGAATCTTCAATCCTGTACACACAAATCTTATAGAATAAGTGTTGATATGGTCAAGTGAATCTGTGTATGTATGTCTCAATCCACGTCTGCCGCTGGGGCAATTGCTTGGATTGGTGTTGCTTGTAGCAGACAGCTACCTGTGATCTTCCCTGCGGGGGCTGAGAAGCATGCCCCCACCCAACTCTTGATGGCCCACTCCGTCTACATCTCGTGTTTTGTGTGCTCTCTTCAAAGATAGCTCCCTCTGAACTGCCCCACCTCTTCCAGGTCGTCCTTCTCAGAAATTGGGCTCTGCACATTCAAGGCCTATTTGAGGATAATGTCCTCCCACATCTCTCTGTCCTCGATCACCTCTGCAAACGCCCCAAAAATGGCTTTTGCTCAGAACTACATACAATCAACATAAGCAGGAGGACGAGGACAGGAAGAAGGTCAGAAATCATTCGTACTTTGAAGAACCCAATCGAGAATTCTTCCTCCTGTTTCAATTACCAAAAGCGGTATGCATTATTTCCCGCAATGTTGAATAAATCTAGCAGACTCTTTCTTTTTTATAATATCTTTAAAACAAGTTTCTATGTTAATGGGGCTGTGGCCTTAAAATACCCAATATGCAAATGATCTTTGATCTATAATGCAAATGGCCCCTTTACATTGTTGATCGATAATGCCAATGCCGCTTCTTCTTTCTTCTGTATATTAGATTGAGGCCAATGAATGCCTTACTAATGATCTCAAAAGTTAGCTTCTTGCTTTGAGCAATGTGGAAAGTAGATTGTCAGAGTAGTTTCTTAACATTGTACCACAAAATCAAGGGCTAGAAACAGCATTCTACAATGGGATTTATTACTTCTCCCCTGAGCATGCACCAAGTACATCCGTGAATTACAGGCCTCTGCCACAACCAAGGCTGCTGCAGGAGAATATATTACAGTTTGGTAAAGCCTTCGCTATCATAGATGACGGTGTTCTGTTATGCTAAAGTCAGCTCTATATATATAGCTTTCACATGCAACTCCTCTGCACCTGGTATCATATATATATATATGATACCAGGTGTGTAGGAGTTGTATATGTCGAAGTGCATGTGAAAGTTATTGCTGAACAAATCTAGACAACATAAATAAATCATATGGTAAAGTTGTGGATGAGTTGCAAACAATCTCACTATTTATCTGATTACATTGCTCAAGATATGCTATGTGATTTCTGCTTTGAGAGCTGATTTATTTGTATTTGGGATATTCTTCTGAGGGTGGCTTATCTAGTTAAAGTCTTTCTATCAGGTAGAGGATGAGCTTAACCAATTTAACTTATTTCAGCTTTTATAAAGGCCGTTCTGTGATTGCATAACCATGGATGAGGATGTTCTGTTATATTAACCCAATTATGGGCCAAAGATAGGATACATTGCCAAACATCCATTGTTTTCCTGATAGACAGCCTTTCTTAAGACATAAAGACTTAGCCTGGAATGTTGGAATGTGAATGCCAATTGCTGTTAAGAAAGAGTTCCCTGATCATTAGCCCTCCCTTACCTTTCCTGGACATTACCCCTTTGCAAAATTTGCCATGACAATAGTAAATATTGATTCCCAGCGGAACATGCTGTAGATGTGTGGATTCAGAACACGTTCTTTTTGGTCTTAAAACTGCTTTATGAAGTTTGAATTACCAATTAGTCTGGAATCGCAGGACTCCAGCTAGCTTTCAGGAAGTCAGGAATCTCCTATTTGCATAAGGAGGGAGGCTATCTGAAATCTAGATGCCGAGGGAGGCAGGCAGTTACCAATTTATGTTGGGTCCTTCTTATTGCATATTGGGTTTGGCAAACATAATATAGTCGATGCTGCTTATTCAACCAATCTAAATTTCTAAAATCCTAGGTCCTTCTGTCAGTTGCTTCCCTGATATTTGGGACTCTAATCTGGAAGTAGAGGCTTTCCGAACTGTTCTATTGGGAAAGCTTTTTTTCAAGAATGAGAAAGCAACCTTGTGAATGCAATTGGTAGAAGATAGCATTTGTTATAGATCACTGTCTTGACTGATGCTTTATTTTACTTGATGTGATTTTCATTACATGTTTGCTTTGGGAGTTCCTATGCCTTTATCAATGAAGGTTATTGACACTTGTGTTTCAGTTACATTTAAAGGAACGTTCTAAAACTTTAACTTCTTGTCCTTGTGCGACCTTGATCTGAGTATATTCCTCCCTATCAAGTGATTGAAGAGTTGTATGTATTTGTGGTGTCTCCACTTTCAGGGGTTAGCTGAAATGTCATCTCAGGGGTCTCTCAGTACTGAACTGTCCAAGAAGACATCCATTTTGGGACTGAAATTATGGGTCGTGATTGGTCTAGCTGTTGGAGCATTCATCGTTATAATACTAATTGCATTGTCTATATGGCTCACCTTGAGGAGAAAGTCAAAAAGTATGCTAGAAAAACTACCAGTGACACAGATCCCAAATGTCTCAAAAGACATTAAGGAAGTCAAGGTTGATGGGATACGGGCTAGTAATTTCCTTTCTAGCAATGGGAAGGGAAATGGAATTTTTCTTCCCATCCATGACAAATCGAGCAACAAAGAATCAGAGAAGGTTTTGGCACATTTGGGTGTAAAGAAATCTTCTGAGGCAGAGAGTGACAGCCGTGGAAGCTCCACATTTCAACTAGAGAGGGCAGTGAATTCACAATCAGATGAGGGAAGCTCAGGCACACTGACAGCTTATAGGGGATCATCTTCTAATGCCATTAATACAGCTTCACCAATGTGTGGTTTGCCTGAAGTTTCACATCTTGGATGGGGTCATTGGTTTACTCTCAGAGACCTTCAAATTGCCACAGATTCTTTTGCAAAGCAGAATGTGATAGGTGAGGGTGGATATGGAGTTGTCTACAAGGGGCTGCTTGCAAATGGGACAATGATTGCAGTTAAAAACCTTTTCAACAATTTGTAGGTTTCACTCTCTATGCTTGCCTGTAATTTTTTATTCTTATTTCAGTTTTCTTTACTTGCTTTTCTTTGTTTTGTCTAGCAGAATTATGTACTTGTTATATGGGTTTTGCTCAATTTTTGAATATCTTTGATGTGATCTAGAGGACAAGCAGAAAAGGAGTTCAGGGCAGAAGTTGAGGCCATAGGTCACGTGCGACACAAAAATCTAGTCCGTCTCCTTGGATTCTGCGTGGAAGGAACTCACAGGTAAAGTTCTGAATACATCAGATTAATTTCCTTTCTCTTCTCATAGATGTACCTTACATGAAGTTAGTTATGTTCATGTCCTATCATTCCGTACATAAGTAAATCTTTCTTGAGAACTTGGTATTAATTTTAGTCAATTTGACATCACTAGTCATAGTTTTCCTTTCCTGTTCTTTTGGTACTTTGCATCAAATCCTAGTTTTTGAGGAGAAGTGCTTTTTTGCAGAATGCTAGTATATGAGTATGTTAATAATGGTAATTTAGAGCAATGGCTTCATGGAGCTATGAGACAACAAGGTTTTCTGACTTGGGAGGCCCGCGTGAAGGTTATACTTGGAACTGCAAAGGCGTAAGTAATTTGCCAGCCTTCTTGCATTGCTTTCTTTACTATACCTTTAGTTGTTAGATTTCTCAACAAATTTTAATTGGTAAATGTACACGGCACAGTGTTGACTAGCATTATATACTGAACATTTAGTTTTCTTATGATTAAAATTTCACTGCATTCTAGGCAATCATCTTTTTCAATGAATTGTT
The DNA here is from genome assembly GCA_031772625.1 of Pinus tabuliformis. NCBI lineage: Eukaryota > Viridiplantae > Streptophyta > Pinopsida > Pinales > Pinaceae > Pinus > Pinus tabuliformis. Next base: position 776,741,714 of record CM062817.1, read on the forward strand.
GGAAAGATTAACTGACTGATTGTTTCTTAAATTGCAGGCTTGCATATCTACATGAGGCAGTTGAACCAAAGGTTGTTCACAGGGACATCAAGGCCAGCAACATCTTAATTGATAATGAGTTCAATGGCAAGCTCTCAGATTTTGGATTAGCAAAGTTGCTTCGATCAGAAAAGAGCCACATTACAACTAGAGTAATGGGCACTTTTGGGTACTGTCTCTCTCTCTCATATATCTGCTGGAAACAAAATTCACAACTGTTTTGGTACACATGCTATTTTCTTCTTGTTAAATGTTCAGGGCAACCTTTGGGAATGCCCACTTTAGAAAGTACAGTTGGAAACTTGGAATCCTCTGTTCTCCTTGCCTACCTAATGCAATAAAATGTATGCATGGCTCATCTCTAGTCTGGGTATTGTTATTCAATTTCTGAGATTTAGAACTTGCACTTCTTTCATTTGCAATTTCATCTATTTCCTTGTGAGGAGATCCATACATCTATGAGGCATTTTTTTGTGTTGCAAAATTTTGATTCTGGTGAGGTCATACCTATTGGCAATTATGACTATCTTACTCATGGGTATGTGTGTAAATACCTATATCATGACCTGTACCTTGAACAATGTAGAGCAAATCGGTGTTTACCTGTTATTACTTCTATCTGGTCGATCTTTGGTGTCTGGTTATGGGTTAAATTTAAGCTTTTGGATCTGTGCATCGAATTGGGATATCCATGCTCATTTCTCGTTTTGGTTGCCAAATACTGCAGTTGTTCTCTATTGGCACTTATATATCATGCAATAAATTGGCAGTCAATTTGGTCTTATTGACATGACTAGAATTACTGTGTGTACAATTGTCTAATGGTTATCTGGACATAAAAAGGAGATAGTCTTGGAAGTTAAAAGTGTTAATTTTTAAATGTTTAAATTCTGGAATGCTTAATACTTCATCTGTTTCCACATTGGTGAAGTGTTTACTTCTGTAGCTTGAGATAAAGCTTTTAAAAACTTGAAATAATGACTCTATATTCTGTTGATGTACTGGCATTTTCAGGTATGTTGCCCCAGAGTATGCAAATTCAGGATTATTGAATGAAAAAAGTGATATTTACAGTTTTGGAATCCTTCTCCTGGAAACTATCACAGGTAGAGAACCAGTTGACTACGGTCGGCCTGCACCAGAGGTAGGCTCACATAAATCCTTTTAGACATGCATGTTAATTTAGTTTCTATGTTAAGGGTGTGGCTTTGGGTTTTGCATCAGCGAAATGCCAAAAGATCGACATTTGTTTCAGTTAGTTGCACGGTTTATGGTACAGGTGAACCTTGTCGATTGGCTAAAGATGATGATAGGAAGTAAACGCTCAGAAGACGTTGTAGACCCAAATATGGAAATGAAACCATCTACACGTGATTTGAAGAGGGCACTTTTGGTTGCCCTAAGATGTGTCGATCCAGATTCTGAGAAAAGACCTAGGATGGGACATGTGGTGCGCATGCTTGAAGCAGATGAGTTTCCTTTCCGTGAGGTAGGTCTACAGATCTCTAGAATTTCTCTTTAAGTGCCATTTTACCTTTTCTTTGGCTTGTCTTCATGACCAGAGGCGGGCATCTACCCTTTTAGCTTGCAAGATGAGAGAATAGAGAAAATTTCTAAACCTGGACCTATTTACAGGATCGAAGAAGCAGAGCCAACTATGCCAGAAACAAAGGACTTGACGGTCAAGGTGGGGTAGCCCAGAAAATTATAACAGAAGGTTCAGCTTCTCGAGATGTGGAATCACAAAGCAGACATATACTGGAGCAGGCAAATACTAGGGAGAGCAAAAGGGGCAGGGGATTTGAACGCTGATCTCATGCACGATTCTGTTATTGATTTCCAAGATTTTGTTCTTTTTGTTGAGTTTTCAGAAAAAAAAAAGTCCGATTGCATACTTTGCTGTCTCCCACATATACGTTACATGGAAGCTAGTCAAAATGCTGTTGCACTATATGGATTCTGTATAAGGGAAGCTGGTATTGTTTTCTCAGACTTCCGAATGCATTGTTGGGTGATTTGCACCATGGAATACAACACAATTTCTGTAGTCAGTTTATTCATTTTCCCAAGTAAAGAACGTATACCTTTCTGCAGCAAGCTGGAAAGACAGCACGATTCGACCTGCAAGCTTATAGCCTGGTAGAAACATGTGTAAGGTGACAATCATTTACCAACCTCTGCAGCAAGGTTGATCGGGATTACAGTAAAATTATGCTGACTAGCTCAGCATATCATATGCCCTTAGTAATGCACATTATGCATTCTAGGAAGGATTTGTCAGAATCATTTTTTTAATTCCTAACAATAGTGTACATAATTGTTTCAAGCTTCAATTTATGCCTCGTGGATTAGGTCTATGTAAAGCAGAAAGGCTCCGCCATTGTCTTTGTTAGAGGGTTCATGAAATTTTTATTCAAGAATCTTACTTCTAATGAAATCAGCCATTGACATTGTCAGAGATCATGCACCTTTGTTAATATATGTGCACAGCATTTAGAAAGTCGTGGAATATAGATATGATGCACATTGGATCCCCTGCCCTCTGTGATAAGGTAGCTCAAAGGTTTTGTCCTTCTGTATGTGTTTAATAGCTTTTAGAACATGCTTATAGGAAAGTAGATTGTTCATTTCTACAGTCATCCAAAAAGGACTCTTCTGATTATTCGGGTATCTTCGGGTATCTTCAGAATCATGAAGTTGGATTTAGGAAGTCCTGGATTATAAATCAAGTGCTAATCTGACTTCAATGTTTTCATTTTCTCTCTTTATGCTCGAGCCTTGACCTTGATTTATACACAAAGGTCAAATTTATAGCGTTGAATTAAATCAGAAACATTCTGAGAGTAAAGTTGTTTGAAATCAGAAAATTTCGTTGATGTGCAAGTGGGACTTTATTCACAAAATTTCAGGTCCAAGGTCATAGAATTTGTCTGCTCGATTAACAAATTGTGTGTGGTATGGAGTTTTCGAATTATCCAAATGATATCTACATATTTACAGTCACCCAGATTTCCCAAGAAGACCAATGAAGTTGCACATGATTTGGATATGTTTTTAAGACCTGCTAAATGGTGATGCAGTGTACTGGATGCCTAACAAAACAAAGCCATATATTGTTGATGATGTCAATTTTCTAGACGTAAAATGTGTAGAGTTTTCAAAATATTTTATGTTTCGAGTGTACACTCCACTCATCATCTAGGACACATAAAGCTTGTAATAAATGTTCAAGAGTCCGGGATCAACATTAAAGATTGTTATCAATTATGTCCTGTACTCTTGCACATTCATTAGAAGCTTTATTTGTCCCTGATGATGAATGGAGTGCCCACTCAAAACATTGGACATTTCGAAAACTCTACGCGAAGACTTACATAAACATCTTAAAACCTGCATATTCAAAATGCCATATATTAAACCTGCATATTCAAAATGCCATATATTTTTTCAATTCTCCATTTATTCCGGTATAACAAATCAATAGTTTTCATGACTAGTTGGCCTTATTCAAGGTTTTGACTTAATTCGAAAGAGAGATAGAAGAATCATTATGGTGGAAGCGACGCAACACCAAACCATTTTTTTATAATTTAGTACAGGACTCACTGTTCCGTTGGTTGTGAAGGTAGGTACCCATTTAAGGTGGATTGTCACCCCATGACATTAGAACACTTTTGATTGTCAAGGTGGGTACCCATTTAAGGTGGATTATCACCTCATGACATTAGACCACATCCAGGATCATGAGGCATTGATAAAAGAAAATTGGATGATTATGTTTTTGTATGTATGCAGGAGAAAATATTGTAACATCTTATTTAATGGTTTGGAGAGCCAACTTATTTGCAATATCAGAGCAGGAGGTCGACTGTAACACAGTAGCAGAGAACTTTCCTCTGAAATGATGCATAGTAAATGGTTTTATGTTGCGTTATATCAGGTTTTCCTTGGTTAGTTGGAAGCTCTGTTCTGTTTACTTTTATTACCCACACCTGCGAGATAGCATTTTAGAATTATTTTGTTAAGCGGTCCATTGTTGCATTTTGTATTTATTTAATAGCAATACAATTTTAAATTCACATGTGACATGAAGCCCAAAGTACGGCCAAATCACCCTCTTTCTGTTCCAATGTGTGTAGAAATGATAAGCACTAGTGTTTGTGTAATAGTTAAGTATCCTGTATACTATTTGGAGAGCGTGACCAACTGCAAGCAAGCTATGATAAATCTTAGCTACTATTCTAAATTTTTGTTTGTTCGGATTTTTGGGAAAAATGATTGGACAAAAGTGTAAAGCTGATAAATCTTAGTTACTATTCTAAATTTCTGTTTGTTCTGATTTTTGGGGAAAATGTTGGGACAAAAGTCATTTTATTTATATAAATAGAATTGGGGTGGAAATAATAATTAATTATTTTTTTTCAAGGTCAAGTCTAGGGTTATCTGTTCACCAGTGAGATGTTATCTTTAGGATTGTGTGGAGCTCTGTTGAGCTTGGCCACTCTTTTGAATAATTTAATTGCTTCAAAAGTGGCTCTTTTCCCTAACTCTTCCTCATGATATTTGAACATGTGGGAATTAAATCCCACACAAACTAATTGGTCTACACCTCATGAGTGGGAGATGATAATACTAGATCATGACAATTATTTGGAACCTAATTGATATTGATGTTCATAATAATAAAATGAATCCCCAATTATTTGAATTAAACTTAATTGCTATTGATCTTCATAATATTGACTATTACACCAGATACAACTATTTCATAAATGCCAGAAGCATGATATGTTTTTCTAGAGAATTGGTAACTTTGAAATATTGACTATTACACCATATACAACTATTTCATAAATGCCACAAGCATTATATGTTTTTCTAGAGAATTGGTAACTTCTAAATATTGATTGTCATTATTACACCAGACACAACTATTTCATAAATGCCACAAGCAGGAAAGTTATACTATTCATAAATGCCACAAGCATTATATGTTTTTCTAGAGCATTGGTAACTTCGAAATTTTCACTGCCACTACAACTATTTCATAAATGCCACAAGCAGGGAAGTTATACTATTTCATAAATGCCACAAGAATTATATGTTTTTCTAGAGAATTGGTAATTACGACACTGCCACATACAACTATTTCTTAAATGCCACAAGTAGGGAAGTTGTAACATGTTTCTTGAGACTTAAACTCAGGCAACTAAAAAAACAAATTGTTCATCAAACCCCATCCCCTCTCACTACACCCGGTAACACCAGAGAGTGATTACTCCCTGTGGAGAGGTCTGGCTATTGGGTTCAAAATTTCTGAGGAAGCTTGGCTATTGGGTTAAAAATTTCCGGGGAAGCTTGGCTAATGCACGCCATGGCCAAACCACCCTGTGAAGTGACCTTAAGAAGAGGTGAGGGTTTTTTTAATTACAATGAAAATTTTAATTTAAATATTATAAATTTTAAAATAACAATTTATTTTTTTTCTAAATAATTTAATTAGCTCGTTATGTAATAATTATAAAGTTAAAATTAACTTCTTAAATAGTGTTACAATTATTTAGAATTAGTTGATTATTTGTTTAAATTATAAATAACATAAACGTTTATTAAAAAAAAAAAATTAAATAAATAAATAAATAAAAATAAGTTTTAATTATATTATTAAATATTATTATATTTTAAATTTCCAAAAAAAATTAACATGTAAAAAATAAATAGTCATTTATAGTTTGATTTTACACTTATTTTAATTTTTTTTAAATTGTTTTAATTTTAGTATTTAATATAAAATTTAATGATATAATTTGTTACTAAATAGAAATTGTTTGTATTAAAATTAATTCATAAATATATTGTTTATGAGGCATAGAATAGATGGTGATGGGTGTATTGTTAAGTCACTAGGTGATGTGAAGGTCATCAAGGGTTGGTGTGGCCTAGGCTACAACTTAGATACTCTTGAATCATTATCTTTTGAATTACTATTTCTCAAACCAAAAGTTAAACGTGTAGTCATCTTTATAAGACAAATACAACTTGACCAAAATAAAATTATAAACATATTAATATATTATATAATTTCAAAATCTACTTTATATTATAATAAATAACAAATTTGTAATCTTTAAAGTGAAATAAATTATAATTATTTTTTTTTATAATTTTGTGTACATTTTTACAATAAATAAAATAAATAAACTTTATTATAATTATTTTTAGATATTTAAATTAGATATTTAAATTGAAATAATTTATGATTATTATTATATATCTCCACGAAATATTTAAGTAAACCCACCCAAAAAGATCATATTCTACGACCTTATATATATATAAATATAATTTTATTTATATATTTTATTAATTATAAATTTATTATTATAATCAAAAAGATGTTGAGAATTTTAATTATGTTGATAGACTTATATATTTTAAAATAGGATTGCTTAATTTTTTTTAATTATTAATATTTATTAGGTGGATGATAAGGATTTAACATCATTTTTCTATGTAATTTATGGTCCTATTATTATAATCAAAAAGATGTTGAGAATTTTAATTATTGTGATAGACTTATATATTTTAAAATAGGATTGCTTAATTTTTTTTAATTATTAATATTTATTAGGTAGATGATAAGGATTTAACATCATTTTTCTATGTAATTTATGGTCCCCTGAGACGTTTATTCACTTTACTGAACCCGAAATAGATGACATAGAAAGCCTTGAGAGAATTGAACTTGTAACCTCTTTATAGCAAAGGTGATTTCTGGACCAGGCTTTGACCAATTAAGCTAACTTGCTATGGAATAGTATTAGTTATAGATCAAAGGTTGAGAATTATCTCAAAAGTAGTTATACCCTTTCTTCCCTTTTAATTTAATTAATTAATTAAAAAAATGTCAATGAACAACTATCATAAGAAATGAGTTATGGTTTTTGGACTTGTGGTATTCATAAACCATGGTAGTGTAACGAAGCCTATTTATAAATTAAGAATTTCCATGGTTAAAACCTTGTTACATGTTTTTTAAATATATATACATTTAACTCACATATTAAAATTTTTATTAATTTAAAATAAACTTATAATCTAATTAATTTTTATAAAATGTGAGATGTATCATGAAGTAAGAATGTAGATGCTTGATGTACTTAGACATAAATTTCTTTCAATTATATATTTTCTCATTTTCTTCCATTAAATTTGAGGACTCTTAATTTATTAGTTCCCACCAACCCAAGACTAAGTACTGTACTACAATTAATTTAGCATTGACCCATGTAAATTATAATTCTTATGCATTTTTTCTCAAAACTTAATTTTTAACTTATAATAAAAATTAAACTACTTTACAAGACAAATAAATTAAACATTTTTAAAATTTTAAAATTTTTATAATACTCAACTTATACCAATCTAGTATCTCATACTATCACTGCTTCTAACTTAATATAAAAAACACTTAAAACCTAATATGAAAATTATGAAAAAGGTTAGACATGTCAGTAAAATATATAATAAAGGTTAGAAATCAAAATGAATAACATGGCCTTAAAACATATTATTATGAAAAAGGTTAGACATGTCAGTAAAATATATAATAAAGGTTAAAAATCAAAATGAATAACATGGCCTTAAAACATATTATTATATATTATGGCCACAAAACATATTATTATGAAAAAGGTTAGACATGTCAGTAAATATATAATAAAAGTTAGAAATCAAAATGAATAACATGACATTAAAACATTCATTAAAATTTACTACATGATGTCAAATATGGAAATCAAAATGAATATCATGCCAATAAGGGGTGAGCATTATGTCACATTACATTGTAAAGCAGGGTGGCATTAAATGACTGATAATTTATAATAATTAAAAAATATAGTTTAATTTATAAATAAAATAATTATTTTTATTAAAATTTGGTTATATAATTTTAAGTAAGATTGTATTTTTTTATTGTTTAAAATATATTTTGTTACTTAAATTTAAATTATAATTTAAACATTTTAATTTAATAATACTAAAATTCTACACATTAAACAACTTAAACTTAAATTCCAACTTATAACATTAAAAAACCTCTATCATTTAGTGGCGGAAGCGGAGATTACGTTGAACCTCCGACAGGTGGGGACTCGACTGTTTCGCCGACGGATTGTGACAAACCGCCGATGGGTAAGACTTCGGACCCAAACATCTTATGGTAATGGAGACTCCACCAAAAACGCCGACGCGACTTCGAACAAGTCGCCCATAGGTTACGGCGGTATACGCCGATATGACCTCGGGTCAAATCACAGGTGAACCAGTTGTTAACTTTGCCAGCTTTGCCAGAAACTCGTCGAATCAATTCGCCGATGAACTAGTTGACAACTGGGCCAAGATTGGCGACGCAACCTCTCATCAATTCGCCGACGAACTCGTTGTGCCAAAAACTCGTCGAATCAATTTGCCGATGAACTAGTTGACAACTGGGCCAAAATTGGCGATGCAACCTCTCATCAATTCGCCGACGAACCCGTTGTGCCAGAAACTCGTCGAATCAATTCGCCGATGAACTAGTTGACAACTGGGCCAAGATTGGCGACGCAACCTCTCATCAATTCGCCGACGAACTCGTTGTGCCAAAAACTCGTCGAATCAATTTGCCGATGAACTAGTTGACAACTGGGCCAAAATTGGCGATGCAACCTCTCATCAATTCGCCGACGAACCCGTTGTGCCAGAAACTCGTCGAATCAATTCGCCGATGAACTAGTTGACAACTGGGCCAAGATTGGCGACGCAACCTCTCATCAATTCGCCAACGAACGCGTTGACAACTCGCCGAAGGGAAGAAACTGAACCTGAAAGCAAGGGAATTGAGCAACTCACCCGCCAGGAGTTTCGTTAGGTGTCGCGGGCATAAATCTCGCCCGATTGCCGATTGAAAGAGGCACAGAATTCAGGAAGTTAACAGCAAATAAGATTTGGGAAGCCAAGCCCGATCAAACTCAACATTGGACGCGTCATTTACTCGGCGGCCAGAGGTATGCCGCACGTGGATACTCAATGTGGGCACTTTTCACTGTAACTCCAGCATATCTTCAGTGCAGATTCTTTTCACTGTAACTCCAACATATCTTCGGTGCAGATTTTATAATATTGTATATTCAGTGCTGATTCTTTTCACTGTAACCCCAACATATTTTCGGTGCAGATTTTATAATATTGTATATTCAGTGCAGATTATTTTCACTGTAACTCCAACATATTTTCGGTGCAGATTTTATAATATTGTATATTCAGTGCAGATTCTTTTCACTGTAACTCCAACATATCTTCGGTGCAGATTTTATAATATCATCTATATTTTTATAGATATGAGTTAAGTCAAACTAAATTTTCAGAATATTCGAATTTTGTGAAGTATAAAGTTGATTGTCATTGTACAGTGTAGATTTCATAATATTATGGATATTTTATAGATATGAGCTAAGGCAAACAATTATTTTACTCAGGGTTGTCAAATTTTTTAGAATATTTCTTATTTTGTAAAGTTACATGTTGATTGCCATTGTAGATTAATGAGTTTGATTATTTATGATTTCATAAGAAAACTTTTGTCCACCACAGCTATGGGTTCTAAAGAGCTTATTTTGCAACAATACTATGGAATCAAATTGCTTATTTTAAAGAGTTTCCTTTTTATTTACTTGAAAGGTCGTATTAAGATTAGGGCTTCAATGCTTGCAATGGCCTTATAGGCTTTTTGCTCTCATACCCAAAGGTTGACTATGTATTAAGCGTCGAAAAGAACGCAATTAGCTTATAGAGAGGATAAATACTTATGGACACCAGAAATAAAAATGAAGCTAAGCAAACTTCCCATGAACCTTGAAAACCTAATAGAGTGCTCAATAACTTGGTATAGAATACATATATGGAATGAAACACATATGGTAATCCTATAACATCCATTCATTATTAAGAATGGTATAACAACCAATGGTATCAGAACCCAATGGGCCATTGAATTGGTCTACCCCAAAACCACTAATCAGACAAGAATAAAAAATCTACAAGTACATAAATTCAAACTTCCAAGAAAAATATATATTCAAATGCATTGAATCTAAATCATTTATACACAAATGAGCAAAATTTCTAGTTTATATAGTAAGTAAGAGTGCATATAACCAAAATAGCACTTAGTACAATACATGTCTCTAGTCTGAATCAAAATACATTAAGAAATAGGCTCTAAATGGCCTCTAGAGTCCAAAAATAAGCATAGTACTATAGCACTATCGTACTACAACTACTTGTACTAATCATTATCTTGGAATGAGTAGAGTCTATAGTGGGATTCCCACTTGATTCCCATGGCCTTGAAGGTAGTGATATATTCACGTGGAAGTGGGTCCAATTCCATCCAAGAAAGGTCTTCATTGTCAAATGTTGGTGTATGACCCTCAACAACCCACTCTGATGATGAATCAAAGTCCCCCAAAACTATGTTGCTTGATCCAAGGGTCTTGTTCAACGATTGGTTACGCCTCAACCTAAGGTAGAACTGAACATAAACCATGTCATCCAACTGTTTTTGCTCCAAATAGTTCCCCTTCTTGGTGTGTATACGCTAAAAAGCATTCCAATTCCATTCACACCTTGAAATACTACACATCTAGCTCAATATCCAAAATGATTTTTTTTGTGAAACAAGGCCCAGACTACTAAATTATTACCACCAATAGGATGTAATAACAGTTGAAGGCAAATAAATATTAGCAAATCATTTGGAAACTTGGACTCAATTGTTGCAAAGAGTAATATAATTTGAAAATTTTGATATCTCTTACTAGGTGGATCCTTTGTTTTCCTTCTTATGGCCATTGATATGTCAAAGGTATCAATACTCATTGAAATGCAAGAGCTTGTTATGTATCTTGTATTGAATGTTGGGATTTGGTACCATGTACTTAATGCATTTTTGTGTAATCACTTTTTTGCCTTCCCATCTACGTCAAAATCTTTTGTGTAATGGTACTTTCAAAGTTCAAAAAACAATCAATTGTTTTGGAATGTTTGGCAAAGTTTTTATAATGAATAAAAAAGCATATAAACTTTAAAAATTGAAATTATATACCTTGGGTTTAAGTAGTATCAAGTGGCATATAAAGGCCTATGGAGTTGTTTGTTCCATCATTCATCAACAATTCTCCATAGAGGGTTGATATACTTTGTCTTGTATCCCCATATGCTAACTGTATTACCTCTTTAGACTAATTTATGGTCTCACAAACAAAACCCATGGTAGGTTTATCACTATCCACCATCTGCAACACTCTCACAAGAGGTTCACTAGATAACACTATATCTTCTACCTTTCTCCATTTTTTTTCAAAACAGATGTTCAATCGTGTGTTTCCCTTTTCCTTTTCTACTCTAATGAGATGCACTTTATTCATCACAAGAAAACATCTTCCTCAAATTAAATTTTAGTTAAACAAGGGATTGCAATGAAAGAAAGCTTGCTGCAAATCATGTAATTTGGATGATCGAACAAGCTCTTTACCCCTAGTGTGTTTCCTTATAAGGTTCAAAACCCATGAGTTGTTTTACATGTACCTAGTTATGGATTTGTCTTCTTTCACACACTTCTTCACCCACTTGATTTTGCCAATATCCTCAAGCATGAGGTCTAAATAATGGAATACACATGGAGTCCACCAAATGGTGTATTGTTTTTCCTCCAACTTTCCTCTAGTTGCAACATAGTTGGAGGCATTGTATGTGATCACATGTAAAACATTTTATACCCCTATTTCCACAACCACTTCATCTAAAAGACATAATAATAACTGTGTATCCTTCACTTAATCAGATGCATCCATAGATTTGAGAAACATGTCACCTTTGGAAAAGCAATTGAGAAAATAAAAATGGTGTCAGATCTACCATTAGTACACCCATCAAACATAATTGTGCACCCTAATTCTCCATGATTTCTTGAACTCTATTAGGTACTCATCTATTCTTTGGAATTCATTTTTTAAAAGTGGCCCTATGATATCATGAAATCTAGGGCCTTTGAATCCCAAATCACATGAATATGTATATTTAGAAACATTGAAAGGTATGTCTGCATCCTACTACCATCTAGCAATGTATTCCCACACAAACTCATTCTCTATCTTCTTCCATTTTGCATCAATGGTGGGCCAGGCACCAGTGATGGTGTGAGGTACAAAGAAAGAGATAGTCCCTTTGTGTACCCTCTTCAAACTAGATGAACTAGGGTTAAAAGCATGTTCGTCTCCAACTCTAATAAGAAAAGCAGAAGATTCTTCAAAACTAGACATATGTTTCCCTTCAAGTTCTTTGTCATTGAAAGGAACATCATGATCCTTTTTGCTTTTGCCTGTGTATTTTTTAAAATTTCCAGTATTGTGCTTCTCATCTAGGTAGGTTTCAATTAGAGATATCATATGTTATTTAGCTCATTAGAGATCTTTTTACAAGGTTCTACTTGACCTCACTAATGTGCTAAGTGTTGTTTAATCCTATGGATCCCCCCACCTTTAAATTTCTTCCACAAGAGTTGCATAACCATGTCTTCATCAAAATGGCAATGAGCCCATGTTGGAACATTCTTGATTTTAGGGGCCATAGAAACTTTTACAATAAGAAATACAAATTAGTATATAGAACCCCATGATTTCTTGATTTCTAGGGGGGGAAATCATTTTTTTAGAGAAAAATAGAATAAGAATAGATGCCTTGACATACCTTGATAATCCTTCTAAATGTTGGGAAGAATAGCAACTCCAGATAGTAGAAGAAAAGGATCTTTAACATCCCTCAAGCGTATGAAAATGACCCCTTCAATCACCTCCAAAAACAATTCAAAAACAACAAAGATAAAAAATAATAAATAAATAAAATACCCTTGAAGCAACTCCAAATCTCCTTAAGAAACTTAGTGTAGAATCCCCTCAACATGGCCCTTCAACCGACTCTCCAAATTTTTCTAAGAACTCCCTTAGAACATCCATGCAAAATCTCTCTAAACCCACTCTGAAAACTTAGCTAAATAATTTCAAGATGCTCAAGTGAATAGTGTGAGTGAAATAGAGTGGGGTGATGGGGTGTTTTTATATAGATTTTAGGGGGGCTTACAATTTCTTTAGAGGTGGTCCATTCCACAAAAAATATTATTTTTTAATCGATTTTTTCACATCCAACAATGCATCGTATAGTGTGATATAGACCTAGCCAGTTTCAAGCATAATTGGCTAGTTCAGTATGGAGCCAACTGGGTACACTATGGAACTGCTAGGTCCCTATAATAATAGTGATTACCCCATTACTATTGTATTTGTATCCCTTATTAATATTGTTGTGCCCCTATTGTCCCCATATTTTTATCACTATGCCCCATAGAATCCCTCTATTGTTATTTTTGTGTCTTTATATTATTATTGTTAGGTCGGCTGGGTTATATTGTGACTCCTTAGACTCATATATATAGAAATGAGGTTTTTTCATTTGAATCATCAAAGAATCATTCATTTGTGTAATGTAAAGGAGGTTGCCCCCTTGAAGGTGTTGAATTCTAAGGCGTTGATCTATCTTTTCTATCTTTTTGTGAGTTGGTTTCATAAATTTGGTATCAGAGCTTTGGATTCTAGGGTTTCGCTGCTCCAAATAGGTCATCGTAACATTTTCGCTATAACTTTTTTTTTGCGATGTTTCAGAAGCAAAAAAAACTCGTTTGAGACGAAATCACACTAAACCTCGGGTCTGAATTTCAGAGCTTTTCGCGCTATATTTGCGGAGATATGATCTGAGGAAGTTGGTCTTTTTGCAGACTCCTGAATTACATTCCAAACAGGTGACCTGGGGAAAATCGTCATAACTTTCTCTCTGAGCATCAGATTGAAATTTTGTAAGAAGGTATTGAAAGAGGACAGACTATAGTTTCTTGTATATATTTTTTAGAGCCAGAGGTCGAAACAGGGACACGTGGCACGTCGTACAAGTTCGCTCTACTGAACTAGTCTATAATCAGGTCACTATGGGAGATTTGGCATAACTCTTCCTTGGAGAATCCAATTTGGATCAGACTGGTGGCATTGGAAAGAGGATACAGAGAGCTACTGGAAGTCACAATTTCAGAACTAGATGATCCGAAATTACAAAGATGCATCAGAGGCAATATCGAGCTCCTACAAAGTGAAAAATAAGTGTGTAGATTTTTTTAAATTTTTTGCTTAAGCTTGGTTTGAAAAATTATTTTGAAGGAATTCAAAGGGCATAATAGAGAATTATTATCGGTAACTGATGCCCCAAGGAAAGAAAATGCAAACACCTAGTAAACAACCTGAAAGCTCTAGCATGACTCATGAAGAAGAGGAAGAAATGCTACATGATATATCAAAATTACAAGACCAAGTGCAACAAATGTCACTCTCACAAAAGTTAACAGAAGCTAAGATAAATGGCGTGGAATATAAGATAAAGGGCGTGGAAGCTAAGATGAATGGTGCGGAAGCTAAGATGGATGATTTGAAGATAGATTTGAAGACAGGCATGGCAGATTTGAAGACAAATTTGACAAATTTTCTACAAGAAATACTTACTAATGGTGAAAGGGTAGTAAAGGAAACTCATGATGCGAACAAAATAAATGTTAATAATGATTTTATAGACTCTAATGTTGGATCAAAGACCCACCATATTCCAAAAATAGATATGAGGAAGTTTGATGGCAAGGATCCCGCAACATGGATATTACAGATGGAGCAATTTTTCGATTTCAATAATGTGCAAAACACACAAAAGGTACGTATTGAAATTTTATATTTGGAACCAAATCAGTTTGTATGGTATCAATGGCTATGCTCTCATAAACAAATTATCGATTGGGCAATTTTTACGGAAGAATTGACAACACATTATGAGGATACAAAAAGCAACACTTTTTTTAGCAAATTGATAAGTCTCAAACAAAAGGGTTCAATAATGGAGCACATTGAGGAGTTCCAAAAATTGAACATAAGGGTAAAAAACATTCTAGAGGAGCATAGAATTGATGTGTTCATAGGGAATTTAAAGGATAATATCCAACATGATGTTCGCCTTTGGGAACCTGATTCATTAGAGAAGGCATTCAGGTTAGCAAGAAAAATGGAAAGCAAAATTATGGCAACCAGGAAGCATACCACTCACAATTATAAAGATGGAAGTGTTGTTGCCCCTAGTCTTCCACAACCTATAAGGTTGACACAACAACAATTGGAAGAAAAGAGAGCAAAAGGGCTTTGTTACAGTGGTGATAGCAAATACACTAAAGGTCATAAGTGTGCTGAGAAGAAATTATTCTACATAGATTTTGAAGAGGAAGAAGAAAAGGAGCAAGAAAGGTCAAAATAAGAGGATATACTCCAGGAACAAAGCCTAGATAAAGAAGAAATGAATCCGACCATATCTTGTAATGCATTGGCTGGAATTACCACTCCTCAAACCATCAAGATAGAAGGAAAAATCAAGAAGAAAAAGGTAATAGTGTTGATTGATTCAAGAAGTACCCACAATATTATTCATTGTAAGGTAGCAAAAGAATTGAATTTCTTCCTATATCTAGCACCAGAGTGTCAAGTGATGGTTGCAAATGGAGGAACAATAAATTGCTTTGGAAAGTGCCATAATATCAAGCTATCCACGGGAGAATATGTATTGACTAGCCCAATGCTTTCCATTCCAATGGGAGGTGTTGATGTTGTACTAGGAGTCCAATGGCTACAATCCTTGGGTACAATAGCTTTTAATTTTCAAGAACTTTTCATGAAATTTTTTGTGGAAGGAAAGGAAGTTGAATTAAGAGGTATTACAGGGAAACCAAGAAAGATAATCAGCTCTAACGGTATGACAAAGCTTCTAAAAAAGGAACAAAGAGGTGTAATTGCACAATTATGTTCACTAAATGTTTCCACATCGAAATCATTTATTTCTCCATATCACCAAAAAGTCTTGGACAATCATTCCAAGGTATTTGAGACTCCCAAAGGTCTCCCACCTATTTGTGATCATGATCATGCTGTTCATCTGATTCCAAGAAGTGTTCCTCCAAACATCAGGCCATACAGATATCCCTATGCCCAAAAGAGTGAAATTGAACGTATGGTTGTAGAAATGCTAGAGGCTGGTATAATTCAACCTAGTCAAAGTTCTTTCTCTGCTCTAGTAGTATTGGTGCACAAGAAGGATGGATCATGGCACATGTGTCCAGATTATAGGGAGCTCAACAAGCTCACTATTAAAGATAAGTTTCCCATTCCTGTCATTGATGAATTACTGGATGAATTGCATGGATCAATTTACTTCACCAAGTTGGATCTTCGTTCAGGATATCATCAAATCATAATGAAGACTGAAGACATTCTGAAAACAACAATTAAAACTCATGAGGGTCATTATGAATTTTTGGTCATGCCTTTTGGCCTTACCAATGCACCTTTTACATTTCAAGTTTTGATGAATTCCATTTTCAAACTCTTCCTTAGAAAATTTGTGTTAGTATTTTTTGATGATATACTAATCTACAACAAGTCTTGGAAGGATCATGTTGAACATGTTGACAGGGTGCTACAACTATTGGAGGAGAAACAATTATATGCAAAAAGATCCAAATGTTTCTTTGGAGTACAAGAGGTGGAATATCTAGGTCATATTGTATCTCATGAAGGAGTTAAGGTAGACCCTAACAAAATTACCAATTAAGGAATGGAAAATCCCCACATCCATAAAGCATCTGCGAGGATTTCTCGGGTTGATAGGGTATTATCGCAAGTTTGTTAAGAATTATGGGAGAATAGTAGCACCTCTAACAACATTATTGAAGAAAGATGCATTTCATGGACTCCAAAAGCAACAAAGGCCTTCGAACATCTTAAAGAGGCAATGTGCTAAGCACCGGTCTTAGCTACATCGGACTTCACAAAAACCTTTATTGTGGAATGTGATGCTTCAGGAAATGGAATTGGTGCTGTTTTAATGCAAGATGAAAGACCCATTGCTTTTGAAAGTCGTCCAATCAAGGGAAAGTTTTTACACAAAGCTATTTATGAGAAGGAAATGTTGGCAATACTACATGCACTTAAGAAATGGCGACCCTACCTAATGGGAAGACACTTCAAGGTAAAAACGGATCATGATAGCCTTAAATACTTTTTAGAACAAAGATTATCCTCTGAAGAGCAACAAAAGTGGGTCACAAAGATGTTGGATTATGACTTTGAAATCATCTACAAAAAAGGGAAGCAAAATGTGGTGGCAGATGCACTCTCAAGAAAGGATGAGGATGTGGAAGCATTGTTGTGCGCTATTTCTATTATCCAACGAGATTGGATAAATGAAGCAAGGGAGGCATGGAAGAATGATGAAGAAGTGTGGGAACTTATTCGAAAGTTACAACAAGATTCTAGTACATCTGATACATTTAGCTGGAAAAATGATTCATTATGGTACAAAGATCGCTTATAGCTCTGTAAGAATTCCCAACTCAAACAAAAGATTCTTATGGAATTACACACTTCTCCCTTAGGAGGGCACTCAGGATTTTTAAAAACATACCACAAGGTTAAGAAGGAATTCTTTTGGGATGGCTTTAAATCAGATATTCAAAAGTTTGTGGCGGAATGTTTGGTTTGCCAACAAAATAAAGTTGAAACAATTAAGACCCCGGGTCTATTACAACCTTTATCCATTCCAAGCCAATGTTGGGAGGAGGTTTCAATGGATTTTATCACAGGTTTACTCAAGTCTGAGGGAAAGAGTGTCATCATGGTGGTAGTTGATAGAGTTACCAAGTATGCACACTTTTGTGCATTATCACATCCATTTAAAGCCAGTACAGTTTCTACTGCATTTACGGAAACAATTCAAAAGCTACATGGAAACCCAAAGATTATTGTAAGTGACAGAGATCCCATTTTCACTAGAAATTTTTGGATAGAATTATTTTCTTGTTTCGGTACTCAATTAGCTCATAGCTCATCTTATCATCCTCAATCTGATGTGCAAACTGAGATAGTAAACAAATGTTTGGAAGGATATCTTCGTTGCTTTGTATCTGATAAATAGACACAATGGGTCAAATGGTTGCCTCTGGCTGAATGGTGGTATAACACTTCCTTCCATATAGCAATAAAAATGACCCCATTTATCATGGCTCCTTATGGATATCAGCCACCATCCATCACATCATATTCAAGAGAAAATTCTAAGGTTCAAGCAGTGGAACATCACATTGAGCATCTACAACAAGTCCTCCAACTCTTAAAGGATAACCTCGTGTTGGTGCAGAATAGAATGAAACAACAGGTAGATCAACATCGCAGTGAAAGAAGTTTTGATGTAGGTGATTGGGTATTCCTATGGCTACAACCATATAAACAAATGTCCCTCAAGCAAGCTAAGAAGGATAATAAATTATCACCAAAGTATTATGGTCCATACAAGGTGTTGCAAAAGATTGGTACTATGGCATACAAATTGGAGCTTCCTGCAGCTTCTCGAGTGCACCCATTTTTCCATGTTTTATGTTTAAAGAAGGTTATAGGCGACAAGCTCCCAGTTCAAACAATATTGCAAAAACTTGACGAGGAAGGAAAAATTATATTGGAACCGGAAGCAGTCACAGAAACAAGAACTCGACAGCAACGAAATCGATGAATTTCAGAGTATCTCATCAAGTGGAAGAACTTATCCATTGAAGATTCCACATGGGAGGATGATAATTTTATACAGAATCATCCAAAACTACTCAAGAATTGAGGACAACACTTTTTTGAAGGAGAGGGGCATGTTAGGTCCCTATAATAATAGAGATTACCCCATTACTATTGTAGTTGTATCCCTTATTAATATTGTTGTGCCCCTATTGTCCCCATATTTTTATTATTGTGCCCCATAGAATCCCTCTATTGTTATTTTTGTGCCTTTATATTATTATTGTTAGGTCGGCTGGGTTATATTGTGACTCCTTAGACTCCTATATATAGAAAGGAGGTTTTGTCATTTGAATCATCAAAGAATCATTCATTTGTGTAATGTAAAGGAGGTTGCCCCCTCAAAGAGGCTGAATTCTAAGGTGTTGATCTATCTTTTCTATCTGTTTCTGAGTTGGTTTCATAATAGGAACTATCTAATTCAATACTAAATCAACCTTTTCTAGTTCAAGGCCACTGGTTGGATTTATTATGGCACCAAAATGGTTGGACCAGCAGGTTCAACTAGTTTTGATAACATGGATAACAACATTTTCATAAACTTACAACAATGCTAAACCCAATGCTAAAATACATCATTCAAATGATAATGTTCCACTTCATTTATATGCATTGCTCAAGTCTCAGCTAGAGGGGAATGAAGAAATGGATTTCAATGATATTGTTTTACTTCATTGCTATGCATTGCTTAAGTCTCAACTAGAGAGGGATGAAGATAGGAATTTCATGCTACTAGGACTCCATGCCCCACAAGCCTACATGAGAGTTGGAATGAAATGTTGGAATGAACTCAAATAAGAGTTTCTTCATTCACTTAAATAATTTAATCTCTAAAGGGGTTACATTTCCTAAGCATTCAAGGAAGTGGTAAGAAGAATGCCATGGGTACAAATTCTTGAAAAATAGTGACAAAATCCTCACAAGACTAGGCTCACCAATCTCCACCTTGCTCGCATTTACATATTAAACTAATTATCATTTCATTCCCTTACCACCAAGTATAGACCTCAATTGTGAGGATTACTATTAGCATAAATACCAACAACCTAGTAATCAAAAGTATTCATATGAAAAAAGAGCAGAAACAAGGAGAGATCATATGAGTGATTGCCTCCACTCATACAATACTACAGCTATTTATTCCTTATATATATAATTCTAGTTTCCTTCACCATATAGAGCTGTCCATAATGACTTTGCTCCAAGAATGGAGCATGACGTTAAAGTTATTGAAATAAGCCTATAACTATCATTCAAGCTCTAGTATTCAGAGGGGATTTGTATTTCATTAGTGAGTTTTGTTTTGTTTTGTTTTAGATGTTTTGTGTTGACTAAGATCACTTAGTCTTCCTCATAAATTTATGATATTTTAACCTTAAGGATTTGGTTTCCCAAATACAAAAAATATTAAATAACATTCTTATATGTAGGAAAACACAAGGTTCCCATGGCATTCCAACATTCCACGGACACTAACCAAATAGGCACCCCCACTAAGGTTCAAGGAAATAGGCATATTTGGATCAGTCCCCAATAAGAGAATTACATATAGTAAATAGCATGCAAACAACATCATAGCATTTGTATAGCTCATTTCCATTTCATCATATACTTGTTATTATTCCTACATGCCAAGCTTTTTAGTAGGCATAGGCATATGGTTCCCTTGATCAAAGATACATCAATTTCAACATAACGATCTTCTTGAATACAAAGAATTTAATTCAATACATGTAACTGTCAAGTACAATTGCAAAAATTTCATAAGGAATGGTTAAGGCACTTATATAAAAGATGACATTGTTAATTGAGCTAGTAGGGAACCTTTTCCACCCAACTGTAAGCTCAGTTGCACATCAAAATCTCTATTTTTATCCACCCCCTAGACAATACATGATAGCACAAGGGGAGATTTATAACATTCAAGAATTTGGCTAGGTGAAGGAGAGTAAGATAATTAGATAAATCCTCCACCCTACTGAGCCTAGGGTCCCCACGATCTCTACATGCCTCTCAACTAGCTAGTAAAGCAAATAAGGAAATCCATTCATTGCTCCATAGTCACTCAATAATTTCCTTGCCTCTTGCTTCTCATGCTTTCCCACCATGCCTCAAATCGCAACCCCCCTTACTGTAGCTAGGATATAGAGCTCCTATGTAAGGTCTTATCATGTAAAATCTGGGTTCTGCAGGTATAAGTAACACAAGCATTTACCCAACTCATGAGCAACACATTTTTTAATGAATTTGGGCAACCAATTCGAGCTATAATCACCCATAATGTTATAAGATTCATTCCACTCAGGAATACCATCTATCTACTCACAAATCCCCTTCTTTAGACACCCATTCTCCCTCTGTTATATACATGTTTTTTAATGAATGATTGAGTGACATTTCCACAATATTTTCCCCATTCCCCTACCACAATTGTGGGTCAACTCTCAAAATTAAAAATGGGTACTTATGTTGGCATTATGATACAGGTATGACACAAGTGTTTTCCTTGCTGGCAACTCTCTCATATGAAAGATCATAGTATAGCATGTAAACAGCAAGAATGAAGAAAGAAAGCTATACACAGGTTCACTATTTACCAAGTCGCGTATACACGCAGGTTCACTATATACAAAGGCACGTATATCGTACACACACACTTTCACAGAAGGAAAGGCGCGTACATGTTGGAAAACTAAGTT
The DNA here is from genome assembly GCA_031772625.1 of Pinus tabuliformis. Lineage (NCBI taxonomy): Eukaryota > Viridiplantae > Streptophyta > Pinopsida > Pinales > Pinaceae > Pinus > Pinus tabuliformis. Next base: position 776,763,246 of record CM062817.1, read on the forward strand.
TTGGTCCGTGGTATTTGGTCCGTGGTATTTGGTCCATGGTATTTTGGTATTGGTCCATGGTATTTGGTCCAAGGTATTGGGTCCAAGGTATTGGTCCTACGTGGTTTTGGACCGTGGTATTGAGAGAGGCCTAAACCTATATAAGGAGAGGAAGATCATTAGGCCAAAGAGCAAGTGTCCAAGTGATGAACATCTGATGAAGTGTGAGATCTAGTATGCAGGATATAGGTATGTGATGCTTTATTAAGGATGCACCTATGTGGCGGATGAAGGTTGATGGACCGGGATCATGAGGACTAAAATTCATTATCTGGTATGATCATGAATAGTTCAGATCTAAATACTGACGCATGTCTTATCCTTTATATCTGATTATCTGGGTATATTTGAAGTAGAAAATTGCAGCGAAGGTATAAGTAATTATTTTCAGATTTGTACGCTTGTTCCCTTTGGGGAAAGTGCGTATACACACTGGCTCGACAAAGCCAAGTAGCGTATACATTATGAGATTTGATATTTGAGGTTGTTGCAGGGTTCTGGGTTCTGCTATGTGTTCTGGTGATTGTGGGTTTCAATGATTCAATAGTTGGGTGATTCAGGGATTGATGATGCAGATATAGTTGATGGTCGTATTGCAGTGGTGATTGATTTTGTATTGATGGATCCAGTCTGAAAATTTATGAAATGTGGTCCCTGGAAGAAAGGAGAAGGTCGTAGCCTTCTGTAGGCTGGCGCCTACGGACTAGTAAATATATCGGCTAGTACAAGATCTAGGGGGTTGTAGCTCCCTTCCAGTAGAAGCTGGAGAATGAGAGAAGGTTGTAGCCTTCTGCAGGTGGGTGCCTATGTACTAGTATGATTCTGCGCCAGTACAAGATTGTAAACATGTTTTTCTTATCTTAAAGAAAACAGCAGCAGGTGGTTTTTGTCCCGCATTGGGTTTCCACCTTATATCATGGTGTTCATGTGTGTGTCCTACGTGTGATGATTTGTTCTGTTTTTACTGCACTTGGTTACTGTTTATATGGTTAATGAAGTTCTGATATGATGAATTAACTGAATCATAAGTTTGTTGAATATACGGTAGTTGCATTAAACATAATTGTGTGTACACGCAGGTCCCCTTAACTGAAGTAGCATATATGAATTTGAATATGGAAATGAAAATTTACTGATTTGATAATATTGATTCACCCCCCCCCCCCCCCACCTCTCAATATTATTTCCAAAAATTGGTATCGGAGCAAGTCCTTCAGAAGAAGCTTGATCGCTTGAAGGAAGATCCATCATCATGAGTAATCAAGAAAGAGAGGGATCCATCAGACCACCAATCTTTGATGGGAGCAATTTTGTTTACTGGAAGATAAGAACCACAACCTATCTACAATCGCTTGGAACAGATATTTGGGAAATCGTGGAAGGAGGATATACATTTCCATCAACAATTCCTACAGATACGGCAGGTAGAAAGCAATATGAAATCAATGCCAAAGTTGTTACTATCTTATTAGCAAGTTTGTCAAAATCAGAGTTTGTCAAGGTCATGCAGCTCAAATCAGCCAAAGAAATATGGGACAAAATCATTCTAAGCTACGAAGGAGACGCTCAGGTAAAACGTGCTAAGCTTCAAACTCTCAGAATTCAATATGAAACTCTTAAGATGCATAGTGATGAAAGCATAGCTAATTACTTCCTACGTATAGATGAGATTGTCAATTGTATGAAGAATCTGGGTGAAGAAATTATGGAAGTTGTCTTAGTTGAGAAAGTTTTGAGATCCTTGTCTGCTAAATTTGAACCCAAAGTGTCTGCCATAGAAGAAAAGCAAGATCTGCAGAATATCACTATGATGTAGCTTCACGGAATCTTAACTGCTTTTGAAATGAGAAAAGGAGGACCATCAGATATGAGAGAAGCCACATTTAAAGTATCAACAAAGGGAAAAGAAAAACTCAATGAATTAGGATACATTTCAGAAGAAGAATACAAGGTAAATTTTGTCAAGAATCTTCAACAGGGATCTGGAAGGTTCAAAGCTAAGCTACCTTTCAAATGTTTTTCTTGTGGTGGAGTTGGTTATTATGCTGCTAGATGCCCACATAAAAAAGGAAAGATGTATGAAGAAGGTAATAGAAGTTATTATACTCATGATAATAGTGGTGACTCATCCAATAGTGATGAAGATAATCAAGATCTTAAACTTCTCATGGCATATGAAAATAATGACGTAGAAAAAGAGGAAGTTACCAGATTAAAATTTCAGCTGGAGACAGTAACCAGAGTAAGGGAGCAACTGCAGGATGTAGTAAAAGATTAGAGCATAACAATCCAGAGACTTGAATCTAAGATCCTCTCTCTAAAAGAAGATCTTGAAGAATCAAAGAAGCAGAATGAAGAAGCTCTTGAAGAACAAGAACATGAAGTGCTCAAATTAAGGCAACAAGTGGAAGAAGGAAGAAAAGCTAAAGAAAACATAAAGAAGCAATATCTGGAAAAGGAAGAACAACATCAGGTTGAGGTAAATATCTTAAAAGGTAAATTAGAAGAAAAGGATAAACTGTTACGATTTCAAGACAATACTAAGATTTTGGATGATATTCTTAGTAGTCAAAGATCCCCTACTATCAAAATTGGTCTTGGTGAGGCAAGGAACTCTAATGAAAAACCTGAAATGCTCAACAAGGAGATAAGAGGTCAACCCCAGCAACAACCAAGGAAAGAAATTCTTCAAAGAAAATCTTTTGCTCCTAACTGTGGAAGTGATAGATGGTTATTTCCTCTGATGAATAATGTTGAATGTTATGAATGTCATAATCTTGGACATGTTGCAGCCAGATGCAGAAGTAGAATGGTTCAAGACCATCACACAAAAAGATCATCACGTTCCAGGTACTTTAAGGGATATTGTTTTGCTTGCAATATGTTTGGTCACAAAGCTATTGATTGCAATAAAAGGAATATGAAACATGTAAGATGTTATGCATGTAACAAGTTTGGACATAAATTAAAGGAATGCAGGAGCAAAATTTGGACACCAAAGCAAAAGGAGCATACATCATCTCAATCCCAGGTATTGAAGAAGACAGAATTAGTGTCAGAAAGATGTGGCATAACTCAGTTAGCAGACATAACAGACCCAGGGGAAGCTGAAAGTGTAAACCTTCAGTATTCCAATTTGCATACGCAACTATTATGAAGAGAAGTCGCATATATACGTGAGTTAAAGGCTGTAGAGTCGCGTATATGGAGCTCTGAAGAAAAAGCAACAGAACAGATTTAGGAAAAGAAGTCTGATATGGTTCGGTCATGGTATATGTTGGTTGGCACAGGTTCAGGGGGAGCATATGCTTCGAATAATGCATTGTTGGCATTATGGTTAGAAGTCTTTGGTGATGATGCTTATGTGGCTAAATGATACATCTTGCTACTTATTGTTGGTTGGTCAAGAGAATGGTATTGCAGGTTACAGGTCTGGATGCTGGTGACAAATGCTTATGGTGTAGATCATATATGGTGTACGATAGTTGCTGATGACTATCATGGTCTTCTTTAGATTACTGGTCTTTGTTATAAAAGTCATGAATATCATTTGGTGTAAAGGTCTTGCAAAGACCTAATTTGTACCCCCACTATGCATGGGAAGGATGATGTAATAATTTCTATACCCCCACTTGGTTGGGTGGATGAGTCAAAGTGGTGTATCCCCACTTAGTTGGGAGATTGATGTATGTACAAGTCATTGGTGATAGGAAGGCCATACTCACTTAGTTGAGTTGTAGAATCATGTTATTATTTTGAAAAATATCTTTGCAAACTCGGCATGTGTAGGTTTTAACCCTGTACAGAAATTACCTGCATACAAATTATAAAACACAGAAAAATAAACAATGCGAGTGCATAACACATAAAACACATATACATAGAGATTTTCCCCAGGATCCCAAAACCGGGACTACCAACTTGATTTTTCATTATGTTCCTTTCAATGGTACAATACATATTTATACATGCTGAAGCATCCAATACCATGGACCGAAAACCATCGCATCCAAAAACATGTGCGAAAATCATGCACAAAACCATAGGTGGGTCCGCCCAACCTAACAAAGGGTCCAAAACCAAAATTTTCCGAGGCGCTACCCTAGACCCCATAAAGTGGGGTTACGGGTACACCTCAAACCCCATGTGACCCTCCCCCTCTAACCCCCGGTTAACTACGTGGGCTAGTCGTGGAAAGAATATAACACAACCCAACATTCTCCCACTTGTTTTTTTCTTTCAACAGAGGGCCACAAGAGAGGTTAGTCATTTTTCCAGCCCTGAAAGACCCATTGTCTCTCTACACCAAGAGAACTTCTCAGAGCTCACAAATTTTGTCAATGCATCTGCAGTATTCTTCAAAGTGTCCACCTTTACCAGCAACACCTTTTTGTCTTCTATCATATCCCTCACAAAATGATATTGAACATTAATGTGCTTTGTCTTTGAATGATATGCAGGGCTCTTTGCCAAGAAAATTGCACTTTGGCTGTCATAGTCTATCCTTATAGCTTCCTGTACTAACCCCATACTTGAACACAATCTCTGCAACAAAACTGCTTCCTTGCTTGCATGAGTGGCTGCCATGTATTCTACCTCTATAGTTGATAGTGCCACTACAGATTGTTTCTTACTGATCCAACTGACTGCACCTCCAAATAGGTTAAACACATACCCACTTGTAGATCTTCTCTGATCCAGATCTCCAGCCCAGTCTGCATCAACAAAGCCACGAATATCCAACACTCTGTCCAACCTTGGTCTTCCTTGGTAGCACAAACCGTAATCACTAGTGCCACGCAAATACCTGAAAACCCGCTTCACTGCTATCCAATGCTCCTTTCCTAGTTTTGACATAAACCTGCTTAATACTCCCACTACATGTGCAATGTCTGGTCTAGTGCAGACCATTGCATACATCAGCCTACCGACTGCACTTGCATATGGAACATGAGACATGTCCTCTTCCTCTTCTTGTGTCTTGGAACATTGTTCAACAAATAACCTCACACCTACAGGAATAGGAACCTTCACCGATTTACTATCCTGCATATTAAACCTCTGCAATATTGTCTCGACATACTTCCTCTGGTTTAACTAGAGCTTCCTCTTTGCCCGATCTCTTTTAATTTCCATGCCCAAAATATATTTTGCAGCACCAAGATATTTCATGTCGAATTTGGAGGACAATTGGGTCTTCAGATCTTGGATAATTTCTTTGTCATTTCCAACAACAACATATCATCCACATACAAGACCAGATAGATAACACGGTCACCAATTAATTGAAAATACAAACAGTGATCTACTTTGCTTCTGGTGAAGCCAAGTCCCCATATAAATGTATCAAATTTCTGATACCACATCCTTGGTGACTGTTTTAACCCATACAGAGACTTCTTTAACTTGCATACCAGTTCTTTCTTACCCTTCACCACAAAGCCTTCAGGTTGCTTCATGTAGATTTCCTCTTCTAGATCCCCATGAAGAAATGTTGTCTTCACATCCATCTGTTCTACCTCAAAATCAAAAGCAGCAACAACAGATAAAAGTAATCTAATAGAAGTTACCTTGGCAACAAGAGAAAAAATATCACCAAAATTAATTCCCGACACCTGGGAATAACATTTTTTTACCAACCGAGCTTTGTATTTGTCCACCTTTCCTTCTGCATTTGTCTTCTTCTTGAACACCCATTTGCTGCCAATGGGTTTCCTTCCAGCCGACAACTCCACCAAATCCCAAGCCTCATTTTTGTGCAAAGATGCCATTTCCTCAACCATGGCCTCTTTCTAGAGTTTTCCATCCTCTGAATCCACTGCTTCTTTCACAGTTCTGGGATCATCATCAGTAACAGACAAAGCAAAATTTGAACAGAAATCAAATGGACTATACCTTTCTGTCTACCTTCTTTCTTGAACTGATCTTCTCACAACCGGAGTTTGTGGCTCTTCATCTTCTGATTTCTCCTCTGTTGTAGAGTCTGATTCTTCTTCCTTTAGCTCAAACTCTATCTTCTCAGGTTCCTTTGGTTGGACTTCATGTTTAATAACATCTTTTACCTCTCTGAACACCACATCTTGGTTGTACACAACCTTTCTTGTTACTGGGTTCCAAAGCTTATAACCCTTTAAACCATCCTTATACCCATTAAAGATGTACTTTTTAGATTTACTATCCAACTTGGTTCTTTTCTCCTTTGGAACATGTACATATGCATCACATCCAAATACCCTCAGATGTGAAAGAGAGAGTTTCTTACCAGTCCATACCTCTTGTGGAGTCTTATCCTCCAAAGCTGATGAAGGTGATCTATTGACCAGGTATCATGCTATCTCCACCGCCTCTACCCAGAATTCTTGTCCTAACCCGGCACCACTGAGCATGCTTTTGCCCTTTCCATCAACGTCTTGTTCATTCTTTCTGCAACTCCATTTTGATGAGGTGTATATGGAGTAATCTTCTGCTGTGCTATACCACACTTTTATAGAATTCTTCAAATTCCTTGCTGCAAAACTCTCCACCATTATCTGTCCTCAGCACCTTTATCTTCTTCTCTATCTGATTTTCCACGAGAGCCTTAAATTCTTTAAATCTGTCAAAGGCTTCAGATTTCTTCTTAAGGAAATATATCCATGTATTCTTTGAGAAGTCATCTATAAATGATACATAGTACACAAACTTACCCAGTGATGGAACCTTCACAGGTCTAAACACATCGTTGTGCACAAGTTCTAATATATGTTTCGCCCTCTTACTACTAGAGGGGAAACTCACCCGATTCTGCTTCCCATATACACAATTTTCATAGAAATCAAAATCCAGAGAGCTATTACTCATACCTTCTACCATAGCTTTACCATGAAGTATTTGAAGGCCCTTCTCTCCAATATGTCCAAGCCTTTGATGCCACAACATGGTCTTCTCTCCAAAGACCACTAGATTTTCTACTCCACTTTCAGGAACCACAGAACTGTTGCATCCATCAATAACAGTGCTACCTTGCAACTTGTACAGATTTCCAATTCGAACTCCCCGCATCAATACCAGTGCTCCCGAACCATTTTGCAGGTATCCTTCTCGAACACTATTTTTACACCTGCATCATCCAGCTTGCTTACAGAAATTAGATTTTTGGCCAATGTATGAATATGCAGAACACCCGGAAGTGTTCCAACCCTTCCACCTTGCAGCTTCAACTTTACTTTTCCGCAACCAATGATTCTAGCCTTCCTATCATCCCCTAAGAAGACATCACCACCACCGTATTTCTCATATTTGCAGAACCACTCTCTATTGGGAGTGAAGTGAAAGGATGCACCTGAGTCAATCAACCATGCCTCATGATCTACATGTGTACTTGAAGAAGCCAAGTACGCATCCACACCTTCATCTGAGGTGGTTTTTGCTTCTGCAGAAGGAGCATCATCAGATCCCTTTCCTTTATCAGGAGCTTTAGATTTATAGTCCCTTTTGTAGTGCCCTTCCTTTCCGCGTTTCCAGCACACCGCCTTCACAAGTTTTCTTGGAGATTTAGATCTCACTCTAGATTTAGATCTCCCACTCGATCACTTATTTTTGTTTTTGTTTTGGGACCGTCCTCGTACAGACAAAGCATCACCATTCTGGCTCTCCATATTTTTCCGTCTCATCTCCTCCATCAGTAAGGATGAGACTATTTCATCAAATTGCAAGGTAGTTGCATTGCTACCTATTGCAATAATCAGACTATCCCACGAATCTAGTAGAGAACACAAAAAAATAATGCACTTATCTTCATCTGAAATTTTAATATCAACAGATGCTAACTGACTTACCACAGTGTTAAATTCATTCAGATGCTCTGTCACTGAGTCTCCATCTTTCATCCTCAAGTTATACAACTTTTTCCGTAGGAACAGTTTATTCACCAGAGATATAAATTGGTACAAAGTCCCTAACTTTTCCCACAAAGCCTTCACCGTAGCTTCCCCTGATACATTCAGCAATACTGAATCTGAGACACACAATCGTATTGTGCTCTTTTCCTTCTGATCCAAATTCTTCCATTTTTCAGCGAACACTTCCGTTGGTTTAGTACCCGAATCTACCGCGATCCACTAATCTTTATCCACCAATAAATCCTCCATCTTAAGTTTCCACAACTCAAAACTCTAACCATTAAATTTCTCGATCTCTATCTTTCCACCGCTCTCCATCTTCTTTCACCAACAGAATCGATCTCACAGATCTCCCATTGAACAAGGTCTACCACAGACCCGAGCGAAACCCCTCAGCAACAAAGGCTTCCCCTTGAAGTCAAAACAGCTCTGATACCAAATGTAGGTTTTAACCCTGTACAGAAATTACCTACATACAAATTCTAAAACATAGAAAAATAAACAATGCGAGCGCATAACACATAAAACACATATACACAAATATTTTCCCCTAGATCCCAAAATTGGGACTACCAGCTTGATTTTTCATTATGTTCCTTTCAATGTTACAATACATATTTATACATGCCGAAGCATCCAATACCATGGACCGAAAACCATCACATCAAAAAACATATGCAAAAATCATGCACAAAACCATAGGTGGGTCTGCCCAACCTAACATAGGGTCCAAAACCAAAATTTTCTAGGGTGCTGCCCCGGACCCCATAAAGTGGGGTTATGGGTACACCTCAAACCCCATGTGACCGTCCCCCTCTAACCCCCGGTTAACTACGTGGGCTAGTTGTGGAAAGAATATAACACAACCCAACAACATGTGATCAGGGGGAGCATGGACAGATTGATACATCTTAGCATGTACAAAGGGGGAGCTCAATCAAAGATTTCAGCATGTACTCAGGGGGAGTATGGACAACAAAATGTATATCAAGGGAGAGAATATCTTGGTCTGCCGTTTGCCCTTGATGTCAAAGGGGGAGAGTGACTTGGTGTGGTTGTTTCCATCAAGTCCAAAGGGGGAGATTGTTGGCATTATGATACAACTATGACATAAGTGTTGTCCTTGATGGAAACTCTCTCATATGAAAGATCACAGTATAGCAGGTAAACAACAAGAATGAAGAAAGAAAGGTATATGCGGGTTCACTATATACCAAGTCGCATATACACGCAGGTTCACTATATACAAAGGCGTGTATATCGTACACACGCACTTTCACAGAAGGAAAGGCGTGTACATGTTGGAAAACTAAGTTTTGGTCAGTGGCATTTGGTCTGAGGTATTGACCCCAAGTATTGGGTCCAAGGCATTAGTCCTATGTGGTTTTGTACCATGGTATTGAGAGAGGCCTAAACCTATATAAGGAGAGGAAGATCATTAGGCCAAAGAGCAAGTGTGCAAGTGATGAATATCTGATGAAGTGTGAGATCTAGTATGCAGGTTATGGGTATGTGATGCTTTGTTAAGGATGCACCTATGTGGCGAATGAAGGTTGATGGACCAGGATCATGAAGACTAAAATGCATTATCTGGTATGATCATGAATAGTTCAGATTTGAATACTGATGCATGTCTTATCCTTTATATTTGATGATCTGGGTATATCTGAAGTGGAAAATTGCAGCAAAGGTATAAGTAATTATTTTTAGATATGTACACTGGTTCCTTTGGGGAAAGTGCGTATACATGTTGGTTCGACACAACCAAGCAGCGTATACATTATGATATTTGAGGTTATTGCAGGGTTCTGGGTTCTGCTATGTGTTCTAGTGACTGTGGGTTTCAGTGATTCAGTAGTTGGGTGATTCAGAGATTGATGATGCAGATATAGTTGATGGTCCTATTGCAGTGGTGATTGACTTTGTATTGATGGATCTAGTCTGAAAATTTATGAAATGTGGTCCCTGGAAGAAAGGAGAAGGTCGTAGCCTTCTGTAGGCTGGAGCCTACGTACTAGTAAATATATCGGCTAGTACAAGAGCTAGGGGTTTGTAGCTCCCTTCCAGTAGAAGTTGGAGAATTAAAGAATGTTGTAGCCTTCTACAAGTGGGTGCCTGCGTACTGGTATGAGTCTGCGCCAGTATAAGATTGTAAACACGTTTTTCTTATCTTAAAGAAAACAACAACAGGTGGTTTTTGTCCCGCATTAAGTTTCCACCTTATATCATGGTGTTCATGTGTGTGTCCTATTTGTGATGATCTGTTCTATTTTTACTGCACCTGGTTACTGTTTATATGATTAATGAAGTTCTGATATGATGAATTAACTGAATCATAAGTTTGTTTAATATACGCTAGTTTCATTAAACACAATTGTGTGTACACGCGGGTTCCCTTAACTGAAGTAGCGTATATGAATTTGAATATGGAAATGAAAAGTTACTGATTTGATAATACTGATTCACCCCCCCCCCCCCCCCCCCCCCCCCCCCTCAGTATTATTTCCAACAACTTACCCATGCTACCCATTGAATTCTAAAAGAACTCCTCAACCACCATCCAACCTCCTTAATTGTCATATATCATTACTTCAACTACCAAGTTCCTCATTCAATAATCCTTGGGTAGAAGGAAAATAGGTAAGGCAACAATTTCAATTTTAGATTTTAGCACAAAACTCTTGATGAGATTTTCTAGCAACTACAAGGAGGGTTAATTCTCAAAACCCCTCACTAGTTCCCACTTCTAATATAATAGTATGTACCAATGTTTGTATTTCTCAATTAGTTGTTCAACATATTTATATTAACAGAAAAATACTTACATACATATTGTTGCTTTATTTGTTTAGTTCAATTCATCACAAGGGTGACAGATAAATACTAAAACAAGGAATAACAACACTATTAGTTACAATAATCATGGGGATCAAAATGGGGTATTACATGGAAAATACTCTAAATTTGGAAGCTTGGTACCTTAGAATATTGATGCATAAATTGTTGTTGAAAAGAGTATGGGAAGCAATGCCAAAATATTTATCTTGGAAATTTGGTTAACTAGGAATTAGGCCATTTTCAAACAAGAATTACTTAATCTAAGAAATGTTTCCAGTCAAGCTATAGGTTTATGGAATGAAACAATTTATTTGAATGTAGTAGGGTCTATTTCAACCACCAACTATGAATGTGGAGAAAAGAATTGACTTTGGACTCTAATATTGGTTTACGCTATTCCCCCCAAATTTTAGGTTAATAATCCTAGACAAATATCAAAATAGCAAATCAAATTGGGCATTGTAGCTAACTCCCAAAGGGGGATGGTAGACATGTATCAACACATTTGTTTTCCTTTATGAAGCTTTAAAAGGTAATCTAGAGATTGTAGGTGTAGGGTTGGAGAGGTAGGGTTATCTTTGGCCTTGAAGGAAAACAAGAAATCACTTTTTCCTAGGGAATTGACATATCATCAAAAAATAAGTTGAAACCTTAGCCTTATTTCAAGGCTTTTATATATTCTTTCTACAATGGGGGACTCATAATTTTTATCAAATCTCTCCATATCAATAATCTCCCATAAATCCTCAAGCTATGCAAACTTGTTCAAATAATCCTCTAAGTTGCTCAAGAATTCAGGGTGATTGAATAATTCCATTTCCTCCATGGGCATGATACACTTGCAAATGCATAAGAAAATTGTGGGGCTTGATTGGAGAAAGAAATTTGAGAAGTAGTTGTAGGGGTTTCTTCTTCGTCCCCATTAAACTTATCATTAATTAAGTTCATCATGTAATTTCATCTACCCACCACTTATCACTTCATGCACCAATGTGTTGGGTTGTGTTCTATTCTTTCCATGACTAGCCCACGTAGTTAACCGGGGCGTTAGAAGGGGGGGGGGCGGGGGCGGGGGGGAAGCACCCTCTTCGTTGCACCGATTATGTAGCGAAGGGGAGTTACAGGGGGTTTGAGGTGTACCCGTAACCCCACTTTATAAGGTCCGGGGCAGCGCCCAAAAAATTTGGGTTTTGGACCCTATGTTAGGTTGGGCGGACCCACCTATGATTTTATGCATGATTTTCACACATGTTTTTTGGATGTGATGGTTTTCGGTCCATGGTATTGGACGCGATGGTTTTCGGTCCATGGTATTGGATGTTTCGGCATGTATAAATATGTATTATAACGTTGAAAGAAACATAATGAAAAATCAAGCTGGTAGTCCTGGTTTTGGGATCTAGGGGAAAATCTCTGTGTATATGTGTTTTATGTGTTATGCCCTCGCATTATTTATTTTCTATGTTTTAGAATTCGTATGCAGGTAATTTCTGTACGGGGTTAAAACCTACATTTAGTATCAGAGCAGATTTGGCTTCAAGGGGACGCCTTTGTTGCTGAGGGGTTTCGCTCGGGCCTGTGGTAGACCCTATTCAGTGGGAGATCTGCAAGATCGATTATGGTGGTGAAAGAAGATGGCGAGTAGTGGAAAGATAGAGATCGAGAAATTTAATGGTCAGAGTTTTGAGTTGTGGAAACTCAAGATGGAGGATTTGTTGGTGGATAAAGATCAGTGGATCACGATAGATTTTGGTACTAAACCAACGGGAGTGTCCGATGAAGAATGGAAGAAGTTGGATCGAAAGGCAAAGAGCACAATATGATTGTATGTCTCAGATTCAGTATTGTTGAATGTATCAGGGGAAGCTACAGCAAAGGCTTTGTTGGACAAGTTAGGGACTTTGTACCAATCTAAATCTCTGGTGAATAAACTGTTCCTGCAGAAAAAGCTGTATAACCTGAGGATGAAAGATGGAGACTCGGTTACAGAGCATCTGAACGCATTTAATACTGTGGTAAGTCAGTTAGCATCTATTGATATTAAAATTTCAGATGAAGATAAGTGCATCAGTTTGTTGTGTTCTCTACCAGATTTGTGGGATAGTCTAGTTATTGCAATAGGTAGCAATGCAACTGCCTTGCAATTTGATGAAATAGTCTCATCCTTGCTGACGAAGGAGATGAGAAGGAAAAGTATGGAGAGACAAAATGGTGATGCCTTGTCTGTACGAGGACGGTCCTAGAATAGAAACAAAAATAAGTCATCGAGTGGGAGATCTAAATCTCCAGGAAAACTTGTAAAGGTGGTGTACTGGAAATGCGGAAAGAAAGGCCACTTCAAAAGGGACTGTAAATCTAAAGCTCCTGAGAAAGGAAAGGGATTTGATGAGGCTCCTTCTGCAAAGGCGAAAACCACCTCAGACGAAGGTGGGGATGTGTACTTGGATTCTTCAAGTACACATATAGATCATGAGGCATGGTTGATTGACTCAGGTGCATCCTTTCACTTCACTCTCCATAGAGAGTGGTTCTGTGAGTATGAGAAATATGATGGTGGTGATGTCTTCTTGGGGGATGACAGGAAGGCTAGAATCATTGGTTGTGGAAAATTAAAGTTGAAATTGCAAGGTGGAAGGGTTAGAACACTTCCGGGTGTTCTGCATATTCCTGCATTAGCCAGAAATCTGATTTCTGTTAGTAAGCTGGATGACGTAGGTGTAAAAACAGTGTTCGAGAAGGATGCCTGCAAGATGGTTCGGGGAGCACTAGTATTGATGTGGGGAGTTCGGATTGGAACTCTGTACAAGCTACAAGGTAGCACTGTTGTTTATGGGTGCAACAGTTCCGCGGTTCCTGAAAGTGGAGCAAAAAATCTAGTGGTCTCTAGAGAAAAGACCATGTTGTGGCATCAAAGGCTTGGAAATATTGGAGAGAAGGGTCTTCGAATACTTCACGGTAAAGGTATGGTAGAAGGTATGAGTAATAGCTCTCTGGATTTTGATTTCTGTGAAAATTGTGTATACGGGAAGCAGAGTTGGGTGAGTTTCCCCTCTGGTGGTAAGAGGGCGAAACATATATTAGAGCTTGTGCACAGTGATGTGTTTAGACCTGTGAAGGTTCCATCACTGGGTAAGTCTATGTACTATGTATCATTTATAGATGACTTCTCAAGGAATACATGGATATATTTCCTTAAGAAGAAATCTAAAGTTTTGGATAGGTTTAAAGAATTTAAGGCTCTAGTGGAAAACTAGATAGAGAAGAAGATAAAGGTGCTGAGGACAGATAATGGTGGAGAGTTTTGTAGTAAGGAATTTGAAGAATTCTGCAAGAAGTGTGGTATATCACAGTAGAAGACTACTCCATATACACCTCAGCAAAATGGAGTTGCAGAAAGAATGAACAAGACGTTGATGGAAAGGTCAAAAAGCATGCTCAGTGGTGACGGGTTAACATAGGAATTCTAGGCAGAGGCGGTGGATACTACATGTTACCTGGTCAACAGGTCACCTTCATCAGCATTGGAGGATAAGACTTCACAAGAGGTATGGACTGGTAAGAAACCCTCTCTTTCACATCTGAGGGTATTTGGATGTGATGCATATGTACATGTTCCAAAGGAGAAAAGAACAAAGTTGGATAGTAAATCTGAAAAGTGCATCTTTATTGGGTATAAGGATGGTTTAAAGGGTTATAAGCTTTGGAACCCAGTAACAAGGAAGGTTATGTACAGCCGAGATGTGGTGTTCAGAGAGGTGAAAGATGTTATTAAACATGAAGTCCAACCAAAGGAACTTGAGAAGATAGAGTTTGAGCTAAAGGAGGAAGAATCAGACTCTACAGTAGAGGAGGAATCAGAAGATGAAGAGCCACAAAATCTGGTTGTGAGAAGATCAATTCGAGAAAGAAGGCAGCCAGAAAGGTATATTCCATCTGATTTCTGTTCAAATTATTCTGTCTGTTACTGATGATGATCCCAGAACTGTGAAGGAAGCAGTGGATTCAGAGGATGGAAAACTCTAGAAAGAGGCCATGGTTGATGAAATGGGATCTTTGCACAAAAATGAGGCTTGGGATCTGGTGGAGTTTCCGGCTGGAAGGAAACCCACTGGCAGCGAATGGGTGTTCAAAAAGAAGACAAATGCAGAAGGAAAAGTGGAGAAATACAAAGCTCAGTTGGTAGCAAAAGGTTATTCCCAGGTGCCGGGAATTGATTTTGGTGATATTTTTTCTCTTGTTGCCAAGGCAACTTCTATTAGATTACTTTTATCTGTTGCTGCTACTTTTGATTTTGAGGTAGAACAGATGGATGTGAAGACAACATTTCTTCACAGGGATCTGGAAGAGGAGATCTACATGAAGCAACCTGAAGGCTTTGCGGTGAAGGGTAAGAAAGAACGGGTATGTAAGTTAAAGAAGTCTCTATATGGGTTAAAACAATCACTAAGGATGTGGTATCAAATATTTGATACATTTATACGGGGACTTGGCTTCACCAGAAGCAAAGCAGATCACTGTGTGTATTTTAAATTAATTGGTGACCGTGTTATTTATCTGGTCTTGTATGTGGATGATATGTTGTTGGTTGGAAATGACAAAGAAGTTATCCAGGATTTGAAGACCCAATTGTTCTCCAAATTTGACATGAAATATCTTGGTGCTGCAATCTATATTTTGGGCATGGAAATTAAAAGAGATCGGGCAAAGAGGAAGCTCTGGTTAAACCAGAGGAAGTATGTCAAGACAATATTGCAGAGGTTTAATATGCAGGATACTAAATCGGTAAAGGTTCATATTCCTGTAGGTGTGAGGTTATCTGCTGAACAGTGTCCCAAGACACAAGAAGAGGAAGCGGACATGTCCCGTGTTCCATATGCAAGTGCAGTCGGTAGCCTGATGTATGCAATGGTCTGTAATAGACCAGACATTGCACATGCAGTGGGAGTATTGAGCAGGTTTATGTCAAAACCAGGGAAGGAGCACTGGACAACAGTGAAGTGGGTTTTCAGGTATTTGCGTGGCACTAGTGATTATGTTTTGTGCTACCAAGGAAGACCAAGATTGGACATAGTGTTGGATATTCATGGCTTTGTTGATGCAGACTGGGCTGGAGATCTGGATCAGAGAAGATCTACAAGTGGGTATGTGTTTAACCTATTTGGAGTTGCATTCAGTTAGATGAGTAAGAAACAATCTGTAGTGGCACTATCAACTACAGAGGAAGAATACACGACAGCCACTCATGCAAGAAAGGAAGCAGTTTGGTTGCAAAGCTTGTGTTCAAGTATGCGGTTAGTACAGGAAGCTATAAGGATAGACTGTGACAGCCAAAGTGTAATTTTCTTGGCAAAGAACCCTGCATATCATTCAAAGACAAAACACATTGATGTTCAATATCACTTTGTGAGGGATATGATAGAAGACAAAAAGGTGTTGTTGGTAGAGGTGGACACTTTGAAGAATACTATAGATGCATTCACAAAATCTGTGAGCTCTGAGAAGTTCTCTTGGTGTAGAGAAAAAAATGGGCATTTCAGGGCTGTAAAAATGACTAAACTCTCTTGTGGCCCCGTGTGAAAGAAAACAACAAGTGGGAGAATGTTGGGTTGTGTTATATTCTTTCCACGACTAGCCCACGTAGTTAACCGGGGGGTTAGAGGGGGGGGCGGAGCACCCCCTTCGTTGCGCCGATTGTGTAGCAAGGGGGGGTTACAGGGGGTTTGAGGTGTATCCGTAACCCCACTTTATGGGGTCCGGGGCAGTGCCCCAAAAAATTTTGGTTTTGGACCCTACGTTAGGTTGGTCGGACCCACCTATGGTTTTGTGCATGATTTTCGCACATGTTTTTTGGACGCGATGGTTTTCGGTCCATGGTATTGGATGCGATGGTTTTCGGTCCATGGTATTGGATGCTTCGGCATGTATAAATATGTATTATAACATTGAAAGAAACATAATGAAAAATCAAGCTGGTAGTCCCAGTTTTGGGACCCAGGGGAAATCTCTGTGTATATGTGTTTTATGTGTTATGCTCTCGCATTATTTATTTTCTGTGTTTTAGAATTTGTATGTAGGTAATTTCTATATAAGGTTAAAACCTACACAATGATGGTACAAGGATCTATTGCACATGAATATCTTGGCTACCACCTCACCATCTCTCGTAAGAATGTGCCTTAATGAAAAGTATGATGGCAGAGTCTAGGAATGAGCACGAGTTTCGGTGGATGCAATTTGGAAATTGCAAGATTCTTTGATCTCTCATTAAGGTTTTTATGTTTATTTTTCAGTTGGTTAGAGCAAGGGCATTGTTTATAGTTGTGTGAGAGCTTTGCTAGCCCCAACAATGGTTGAAACTGACTCTATTGTCTTAGGTGATTGTGGTGGCTTCAACAAACTTGGCAATAATATGCTCTTTGGTGTTCTCGATTTTTGGTTGTTGAAGGTTTTCCCCATATTAGTTGATGTCTTAGATGTTTGATCTAGTGCATTGGTTGCTAATGATCACTCTAATTTCCCCTCTAGTTCTTGGGATTATGTGCATGGTATTTTTTGTGGCTTGGAAAATCCTTGTGGTTTGTAGATGTCTCTATGAACTATACACTAGGGTGGAACCTCAATCATTTTGGACTTGAGTAAGTAGAGTATCCAAAATGGCACATTGCTATTGCCATGGGGGTTGTTGTGCATTGTGAGCTTGAAGAGATGTGGCACGAGTTGAAAAAGTGTAAGGAAGAGATCATGGAGGCACAATGTAAGATCATGAATTTAAATTCAATGGAATATAGGGAAATATGAGTTTTCTCAAAATGTTCAAAAGGAAAACAAGGTTTGTGCATTTGTTGTAGCTAAGCAAATTGTCTAAGAGCTTTGTGGGTGAGAATTGGAGGTAATTGATGCCTTCATGGGGGTTCACAAACAAAAACACACAAAGCTCAATGTGCAGGTTCAATCTTTGAAGATGTAAATTGGTTGGATAATAACTTGGTTTTCTGTCAAGAATTGCCACGACTTCTTCTTTTGAAGACTCTAGAACTTTGTATGCCCCCTCTGTGATTGCTCAATGGCTTTGGTAAGTAATTGACACCCAACTCCAAAATTCAAACATGGTGTAGATGTTCTCATCCTTACTACCAATTTTGTTAGTTTGTCTATTACTTGTGGGACTAGACTTTGGCTAAGAAATTGTGGCCCAACGACATGTAACCATCAAAATTACTCACGGATCACACCTAGTGTGGGCCACACCAACACTTAGCATATTTGAACTTTTGTACCTACGAGGTTTTGAATTGATGACCTTCACACAAGGAGTGCCTTAACATAACACCTTGTGGCCAATTTATCTACATCTCATGGGTATCCTACTATCGAGACATTATACAAGATGAAGTTCATTCCTAGCATGAAATTTAGTAATTTCTATCTTTATTTCCTTAGATGTCTTATCATATAGTAACTTTGTTTATTTAATTGATATTTAACTTAGTATACTTGTCAAAGTTGGTAAGCGTTTAGTATTTTTTTTTAATCCTATATTACTTTTTTAACTCTTTTTTAGCGAACATCAATACAATCAAACTACACAATTGTTGATAAATCACAACTTTATATTTCTTAACTCACATTTTTTAATACATAAACTGATTCAACACCCTTGAAATCTCTAAAACACAAATAATACAAGCTCAATCATTAAACTTTATAATTTTAAAATTTCCAACCAAATTTTAATTAAAAATAATTAAAAACCTATAAAAAAAAAATTAAAAACATAACATTTTAACTATACTTATTTTTTTAAATAATGATAACATTTTCTCATATAACAATATAAAACACTATAACTAATTAATTTTTAACCAATCAAGATCCATCTTAACTCCAGATCTATCAAGTATGGAGAGGAGGTATAAAATCTTTCAAGGTGCAAATTTCTTTTTTTATTGTAAAACTTGAGTAAAAGTTTGCACCTCGAAAAGTTTAATCCATTTTGATTTGCACTTCGAGACATTTGATCTCTCTCAACACTTGATAAATTTAAAATTAAGATAAATCAGTATCACCAATTTAATTATTAATAATTAATAATATTTATTTTAATATAATTTAATTGAGTGAAAATATTTAAATAACATCATAATAAACTAAAAATATCCGTGACAAAATAATAAAGATTAAACTAACATGATTATAATTTTGTTCGGGATTATAATTTGATACACCATTGAATAAATCCATGTTACGAATATTCGAAACAACACCCACGTTGATTATTTTTAATAGTGTACTCCCGACATGTTTTCATACATAACCCCTTAGTTCATGTATGTATGGGATCTATTTAATATACTATTAGAAAATATATTTTTCTTCAATGGTATCTGTATTCATAGTTAATTATCACCCTGTTTTGTCAATTCAATAAAGCAAAATTCGTTGAAATATTATAATGAATTTTTATATATAATGAGTTTGGAATTTGAATTATAAAAAACATAATTTATAGTGTATTTATTAGCAATTGCTTCACAAGTTTGTTAATTTAGAAAAGTTATATGAGAAAGACAGGTATGTTATATGTTAATTTAGAAAAGCTATATGAGAAAAACATGTATGTTATATGTTTTGTATTTTCCAAAGTAGTAAAAGTCAATCATTGAAAATGAAAAGTCATATATTAGATGTTAATTTTAATTAAAATTAACTATTACTCATATTCTAATTAAAAAATATAAACATTATATTATGTTTGTTTTAATGTTTATACATTTTAATTTAAAATAAAACTATTGTTTGGTGGTGTTATAAAGGTGCAAGCAGACGTCAATAGGTTTTTTTAAATTGAAGAACTTGTACTTTCAATTGAAGAACTTGTACTTTAATCCGAAAGACTTATATCTACATTACGGATCACAAAAGTCTTAGATTTAACTTGTACTTTAATTCCCATAATCAAGTAAATAACAATTGATATATTAAATTTAAATTTTTTTAGTGTATTTTTAATGTTTAAAACTCAATATTAAGATATAATATATTAAAGTTTAATTGAAGATTTTATCTTTTGACAATGTTTATTTATAACATCAAGTTGTAAAAAGATCTTATAAAGTTACTTGTGACCTAGACATATAAAAAACAATTCAATCACTGCATATGTCCATTTTAGCTAAGTTCACCACCATATAGAATTCTTGATAAATCCTATTGCAAAAATAAAACTCATACCAAAATTGCGATGTAAAAAAATTGCATATATGATGAGAAACATGGAAAATTTTAAATTTCTATATAAAATAAATTTTATTCATATTTATTTTGGGAAATTTTTTCAAAAAATTGAAATAAAATATTTATTAATTTTAATGATTATATAAATTTTGAATTATTTACTAAATTCTTGAAAAAAAAAATATATATATATATATATATATATATATATATATATATATTTTCTTGCATAGCTTTATTTTTATATGTATTCTCGCAACTGATCTAACAAAATTTTTGATTGTCTAGTTAATGGTAGGTGTTTTCTCAGTTTAATGGCTTACAGAGAGTGTATGATCAACAAATTTACACAGGGTTTTGTAGCCATGGCTTCTCCCTTATCATTTTTTGGCCTTTAGTGTATGTAAGGTCTTTCATAGGGTTCATAATTACGAAAAATTTCCCTAATAAAGAGATAATGGTGCAAGTTTTGATGTTTGTGTAGGGTGTTTTTTTCATGGGGGCTTCACTCAATGAACCTCTAACATATCATGTGCATTCGTGGCATACTAAAAAACACCCTTAATTTGACTAAGTATAGAAAATACCTTTAAAAATCACATTATTCAACCCCCTACCAATACAAACCCAATATACCTTCCTAATTAAAAAAACCTCTACTTTCACTAGATATTGTAGGTATCCATTTTCTCATTAACATTTTTTATACTTCTTTATATTTTTTCATTAATTTGAGCTCCATTTTTTTATACCTGCCAATATAAAAACCCTCTACCCCCTATTATATTCTCAATATATTATGTCATTTTTCCCTCTATATATATCCCCCAATATGAATGCACGTGATATGGTATTAATCCCCCAATGAAGCCTCTGTGGTTTTTTTGTAAGTTTAGCAGGACTACATCTTCATAATGTCTAATATATCACGCCCATCTTAACAGAGCACCCGATCACCATCTATCCAAGACCCCATGGACGTGAAAGTGTTTCTTAAGGGACATGAGAAACTACTTTTTTTTTTAACTGTAGATTTCACCAACAAAGAGATAAGGGTGCAAGTTATGTTGTTCCAAGATTATCATCTCATGGTCATGGCTAGGGATACCAAGTTTAGGTGGCATGGGTGATATATGTGGCATCCATGCTTTTAATGTCTAGATGATTTTTGAAGTACTAGACCTCTATACTCTCATAAATATAGGCAAATATGTGTTCCATGGTAAGTATAACGAATTACTATGAACTCCTACTCCTAGGTGATGATAATTAATAATATTTATTTTAATATAATTTAATTGAGTGAACATATTTACTTAACATAATAACATCATAATAGTGACAAAATAATAATGACATTTTCTAATATAAAAGATTAAACTAACATGATTATAATTTTGTTCGGGATTATAATTTGATACACCATTGAATAAATCCATGTTACGAATATTCGAAACAACACCCACGTTGATTATTTTTAGTAGTGTACTCCCGACATGTTTTCATACATAACCCGTTAGTTCATGTATTTATGGGATCTATTTAATATACCATTAGAAAATATATTTTTCTCCAATGGTATCAGTATTCATAGTTAATTATCACTTTCTGTTTTGTCAATTCAATAAAGCAAAATTCGTTGACATATTATAATGAATTTTTATATATAATGAGTTTGGAATTTGTATTATAAATTATATAATTTATAGTGTATTTATTAGCAATTGCTTCAAAAGAGTTTGTTAATTTAGAAAAGTTATATGAGAAATACATGTATGTTATATGTTCTGCATTTTCGAAAGTAGCAAAAGTCAATTATTGAAAATGAAAAGTCATATATTAGCTGTCAATTTTAATTAAAATTAACTATTATCCATACTTTAATTAAAAACTATAAACATTATATTATGTTTGTTTTAATGTTTATACATTTTAATTTAAAATAAAACTATTGTTTGGTGGTGTTATAAAGGTGTAAGCAGACGCCAATAGGTTTTTTAAATTGAAGAACTTGTACTTTAATCCGAAAGACTTATATCTATATTATGGATCACAAAAGTCTTAGATCTAACTTGTACTTTAGTTCCCATAATCAAGTAAATAACAATTGATATATTAAATTTATGTTTTTGTAGTGTATTTTTAATGTTTAAAACTATATTTTTGGTTTCAAATCTCCTCTCAATATTAAGATATAGTATATTAAAGTTTAATTGAAGATTTTATATTTTGACAATGTTTATTTATAACATCAAGTTGTCAAAAGATCTTATTAAATTACTTGTGACTTAGTCATATAAAAAACAATTCAATCACTGCATATGTTCATTTTAGCTAAGTTCGCCACCATATAGAATTCTTGATAAATCCTATTGCAAAAATAAAACTCATACCAAAATTGCGATGTAAAAAAATTGCATATATGATGAGAAACATGGAAAATTTTAAATTTCTATATAAAATAAATTTTATTCATATTTATTTTGGGAAATTTTTTCAAAAAATTGAAATAAAATATTTATTAATTTTAATGATTATATAAATTTTGAATTATTTACTAAATTCTTGAAATATATATATATATATATATATATATATATATATTTTCTTGCATAGCTTTATTTTTATATATATTCTCACAACTGATCTAACAATGCTTTATTCTGGTCTTGCAAGCCAAAAAATGATTGTTTGAGGGTTTCAATCTGAACATTAGCTGAAGCATCTAACTTTCCAGGCAACATTTGATTTTTCTCTTTCAAATTATTTAAATTTTCCTCCATTCCTTCCAGTATGTTGCCTCTCAGTGACAACTCTGATTCAAGTTGTTCTTTCTCCTTTATAAGATTGTCATTTTCTTCTCGTACATATATAATATTTGGCAATTCCAGTTTCATTCTGCACACTCAATATATTATTTTCTTCATGCATCTCTGACAGTTTGTATTTCATATTTTCAATATCA
Organism: Pinus tabuliformis; assembly: GCA_031772625.1. Taxonomy (NCBI): domain Eukaryota; kingdom Viridiplantae; phylum Streptophyta; class Pinopsida; order Pinales; family Pinaceae; genus Pinus; species Pinus tabuliformis. The sequence continues at coordinate 776,786,202 of CM062817.1, forward strand.
ACTTCTAGTTTGTGAATTTTTTTTCTTTCAGCCATTTCATGGTCCTGTTGATACCTTTGAAATTCAAGTCTTAGAGCATCACTCTCTTCCTGTGAGCTATGTAGCTTTTCTGCAGGTCTTGAATCTCTGTTTCAAGCTCACGGACTTTTTTGCCTAGACCTTGCAAACCCACATCCAATTCATCGTCTTCTTTGTGCAAGATGTCATTGCTTCTTCTAGATTGCTCTACTTGAATGGCCATTGACCTAATCTGAGATTCCAACTCACTGTTTCTGGTTTGCAATTCAACAATTTACTCTTATAGATTTGATTCAACATGTAATTTGACTTATGTGCCACTTCATTCTTTAGGATTTCATTTTCTTCTTTAAGTTGTAAGATGCCTTCTTGCAACTCGTTAGTCTTCTGTTCAAGAACGTTATACTCTTATTGGAATTTATCAAATTCAATTCTATATCTTTCATTCTCCTCCTTTAACATCTGAAAGTCAATGTAAGGCTTTGATGATTTTTTAGATTCTTCGTCTGAATTGTTGATTGAAGACATGTCATCACTACTGCCATCACCCTTCTTAGAATCATCACTACTTCTAGACCCATGGAAGAAATCAAACCCAACTGGTCTCTTTTTGTTTTCCACTTTTGTGCTGTGTTGAGAACCCGGGGTGAATCATCATCTAGACCATAGTGATTTTTAAGATTAGATGGCATGTTTTTTCTAAGCTCACCTGTTAGGTGATCGTAGCGCTCTACCATTGATCCTTCGACTTGGTTGACGAGCTCAGGTCTTTTCTTGTAGTACATCTCTATCTTCTTGGCAAATGAATTTGCATCTTCTTCAACCAGTTTCAACATTGTCTTCACATGTTTATCTGCTTATGAAAATTAAAAAATTAAAAAGATGAAAATGTTTCTACATTAAACCTAACCCTAGGCCTCTAGTATCTACTAATGTTATTTAAAGAGCCCCCCTCCCTCAATTTCACACACAAAATCCATTTGAACGATTTGGAACTTTTGGATTGAGTTTCTTGGGTTGATTTGAAGAGTTGATTGACAATCTACTTCAAAAATCCATTTGAACGATTTGGAACTTTTGGATTGAGTTTCTTGGGTTGATTTGAAGAGTTGATTGAAAATCTGCTTCAAAGAGTTTTTGTGTTGATTTTCTTGGGTTGATTTGGAGAGTTGATTAACAACCTGCTTCAAAGAGCTTTTGAGTTGACTTCCTTGGGCTGATTTGGATATTATTCAATGGTTTATTTTCAAATATTCTTGGGTTGGATTGGAGCAGATTCAAGGCTTGATTTTCATAATTTCTTGGGCTATTATTAATCAATACTATGCTTAGTTTTGGACTCTAGAGGCCATTTACAACCTCTTTGACATTGCATTTTGGTTAGATATGGATTGTACTCAGTTTTATTGGGTTATATGGACTCTTACTTTTTCTATATATAAGAAACTTTGCATATTTGTGTATAATGGTTTGGATTCGCATAGATGCATATGAATTTTTTCATAATTTGAATATTTTTGTATTTTTCAGTCAACCAGTTTTGTGGTCTGATTTTGTTTTCGGTTTTTGTCTGGTTCCAATTTCTAGAGTCGACTGGTTCGATGACTAGTCCAGTTCTAATAACACTTGTAAAGACTAGCCTGTCAGAAAGTCCAATTGTCAATAGTCGCTTGAAATTCTGCTTTAGGACCACAGAAAAGAGTAACATAAGCGATATAGTGAATAAGAAAAATGAAAACACACAGTATAACAGAAGTATAATGAATAAGAGAAATGAACATAAACAATAGATGCAAATGAAATGAAGAGAACTTTTAAAGTATGAACCCAATCCTCCCTTGAGGGTACATAAGTATATAAAGGCATTACTATTGACAAATGGCCTTTCTCAAAATCTTATTTTCCTTGTTCCATGCTTGACCTTTATTATTTGACATCATGAAAGCACTCACGCGCATACAATATTTATGTACGATAAATGTGACCAACTATGAAACTCTTAATGATAAAAATGATAAAAACACTTCAAACATTCTAACATTCTTTATTATCCGTAGAGTTTCTGAGCCTTTTCTCCTCTTTTAAATGAGCTAATGAGTTGTTCTGAGCCTTTTCTCCTCTTTTAAATGAGCTGATGAGCTGATCTGAAGGATATCAAACCTATCACTATAATTGAATCTTCAATTGTTGCTGAATCCTCATGTAAAACACTCAAATCATAGATCAGTGCAATGCAAACTAGAAGGTCGTTTATTAACCTGCCTTTAAACTGCTTACAGTAATTGAAATTCTAGTATTTTCTACACTTTGTCTTGATTTATCAGAGAATGTGAGGTGGCCTTATCATGGAATGTTGCAGTGAACTGATTTCCATTAATTATGCAATTCCTTAACAAAGATCGGTGCAAAGGAGGCCAATGTTTATGATTTGAGACCCTCATGGATAAGACCTGCCTTCAGATGCAAAGACAAATTAATGGTGTTTTACCTTTCAGGACCATTATAAACAAAATTCTCGATGGATGAATCACGTCGATAAAAAATGTGTAACCAAATCTCCCAAGCCACGGTTAAAATGTGAAAGTCTAATAAACACAGAGTTAGGCCTGAGCCTCAAAATTAAATCACTTTGCCTACAAATTATTGGTGAAAACTGCTCCCATGAAGGTTGTCTTTATTAATTATTCTCATCAATAAATTGTCACAAATTGGTAATTGCCCATTTTGTATTGGAAAAGAAGAGCCGAGCGAGGTTTAGATTTCCTTCTCACCCTGTTAAAGTGGTTTTGTATCTCATTCATGTGATGTTAAGGTTCATAGCTCCTCACATATCAATCCAATAACGCAAAACTTGGTAACCAAAAAAATTGGTGACAAGTTCAACTCTGTGAGATCGAGTCTCTTATCCCTCAACAACTTCTTATGTTCCTTCAACAAAAAGGTTTATTCTACTGGGCACAAGTCATTCAAGGATGGCAGGGAGCTATTCCTAGATGGAAATTGGCTATGGAGTTAGGCCTCGATAAAACATTGGCTGCACAACGGAACAAGAATATCTGGGATATGAAGCATGTTGGGATATTTAAAACAGAGGAAAGCGATAGCATGGTCTGGTAAGTTAAGAGAGGCAGAACCAATGTTTTAGTCAGAGATATATATCTTTCCTTAATTGAAGATCAAAAGGAGCCTTCCCAGAAAATATTTCCAAACACTTTCTGGAAATTAGGTTGTCCATTAAAAATTATACTTTTTTCATGGCTAGTATTTCATAATAAAAATATTACATGGTCAAATCTACAGAAAAGGAACTGGCACGAGCCAGCTATATGCTCAATCTGTCTATCTGAAACAAAAGACAACATGCACATTTTTCTTAACTGCCACCTCACACAGATCCTATGGAAGCGGCTGGCTGCACATTTTGGATTTTCTGTCATATCTCACTCCTCCATTATGGATGCATTCGAATGGTGGGGTTCCCAGAAAATCACCTGGCGGCCTATTCCACTTATTGTCTACTGGTTCGTTTGGAAATGGAAAAACAAAAGGATATTTCAAAATTGCAAGGTGGAATTCGGGCACATATTTGACAAAATCATCCCCTATTATTTATCAATCCTCCCATATATTCCCCAGCAATTGAAGTCTCAATCTAGTGCAACAGCCCTTCAACAGCATATTCTCCCGCAGGCTCATTTTGACGGTTCTGCAAAAGATGTTTGATGTGCCTGTGGTGTTTACATCTGCATTGAGAAGGACCAGCAATATTCTATCTTTTGGAACAGTGGCCTAGGGACTAACAACAAAGCCGAGGCCATAGCTCTACATGGTCTTCTCATCTTCTGCTCTTTTTTGGATATTGGCCCAATTCAAATCTTCGGTGACTCCAAAATCATCATAGAGCATGTAACCGGAAAACAATCTATAAAAAACGACAATCTATCTGGATGGATGGGCAGGATTTCAACATTATGGAAGCCTTCGATCTTCCCTATCTCACATATAAAGCGTTCGCAAAATGAGGTGGCGGACGAGCTATCAAAGAAATGTTTGCAGTCTCCATGTGGTATGTGGCATCTGAGCATCTCTGTAGAATCCATCACATACTTTATTCAGCCTTTCTCCATGCAGTGTATATAGTGTCGCCCCTATTCTGGTATGTTTCATGATCTTGTTCTTATTATTTTTGTCATATGTCTAGGCATTATGTCTTTGTCTTAATATCTCTCTGCATTAGAATCAGTTACTACTATCAGTCCTCATACTTGACCTATCAAACAAATATGTATCTTCTGGAAAGTTTCTGTCAGATGTAGGGCTCCATCCATATTCCCTTTTGGCCGGAAATATTGTCTATTCCTCTATAATGTACATGTTTTTTCTATATATAATATAAATGATATACAACTTTTTCTTCTGAAAAAAAAAACCACTAAGAATAGCAGAAGTGAAAAAAAATAGCAATAAACCTAGAAATCCTCTAGTAATCTTGGAAATACCCATTCCCTATGATGCACTAATAAAATGCACATTCACTAGAGATAAATCGAAATGTTGTGCGTATGAATAAAAAGATTTTCCCCGACTCCAATCCTGAAACGCTTTGACAAATTCCCATCACTTTCCTTTCTCAATTGAAACACTAGAAATAGTGTTTTTCTGCCCCGTTTCAATAAAGGTGAAGACCATAAAAAGGAATCACGCGTTGTCTCCACTGCCAGTATGAACGCGACAAACAGACGAACCTCTCGGAAATGATGGAACTACCAATTGGGATGACAAGTTTTGCTTGAGAAGTCGGTCAAAAACGGAGGTTCTGTTAAATGTATTTTTTATTTTAAGCATAGAAGCCTTGGCACATAGGATTCCCCACCAAGAGCAGGATGTCCATCAGAAGAAGAAAATTGTTGACCGAATAGTTTGTTTGGAGATGATATGATGAGAATAGTTACATCCTCCATTCCGTCATTGCCCATCAAATATCAAATACCACCCATCATGTGTGAAGCCATTAACTATCTCATTGAAACCCCTACATTATTACAAGATATTCTGTCACACACAGATATGAAGATATGTACAACGAAAACACACACCAAACTTAAATGGAACACTCACTTGCATAATTTCTGGCTAAATGTCCTTAATGCAGCAGGTTGCCTTCCCCAACCAAGGACCACATCAAAATAAATATCTTGTGCTACCTTCGACAAGTGCGACAAGGATAACACAAGGCACAAGGCATAACAGAAGAGGGTCTAACAGACTTCCAGGTGCAAGGATCGACCCCGGAAAGTGCCACAAGGATAACATAAGGCGTAACAGGAAGAGGGTCTAACAGATTTCCAGGTGCAAGCATCGACCCCGGCAAGCGCCGCAAGGATAACATAAGGTGTAACAAGAAAAGGGAGGGCGAAATATTTGGAACTGTAAGTCGACAAATGTCATTGTTACATGATGCACAGATGTCATGCTTAAACAGAAAAGGTTGACAAAAATCCTAAGTCGATTGATTCGAAAGAAAGGTCTATCGGCCTAATAAGTGTTAATTAGACCCAAAGGGTTTCCTATGCATCAACAATCGTCAACACTTTTATCCTGCCCCGTTTGATCACGTGAGACACTTTCAACCGTTGATTTGAAGTGTGGCTGCTTTTTCCAAATATTAATTGGTTTTGCAGTTTGCATACATGCAACAATAAAGTTGGAAACATTCCTCTAGGAAATATCTGATCTTAGAACTTTGTGTACCCGCAACAATAAAATTGGAAACATTCCTTTCATTCTCTGCCAGCATCGAATTCCCATATTAAAAATATCTACACTTCACTCACTCTAATTGGAAACAACTATTACAGCACATCGCGCAAGATATCTATTGACATGGAGACCAAGGCATCACATTGGCAATACATGTCACTATAAAAAGCCTCAAGCCGTGTGCATAACCATTCATTTATCTGTTAGAGAAAAACCAAAGAAGTTATTATAGATTGAAAATGGTTATTTCTTCGTTTCTATCATAACTTTATTTGTAATATCTCTTGTTTTTACAGCAGTGCCTTCTTTTCTTTGGTCTGCCAGATGTACTCTTTAATAGCATCCAGACCCCGATCTACCACTTGGGGAGGGGGCACAACTAGAGGATTCCCTTCCACCTTAAGAAACTGCAACTTTTCCAAGCGCCCAATAGACGTAGGCAATGCAGTGATTTGATTGTAACTGATATTTAACTTGATGAGAGACGTGAGACCCCCGATCGATTCCAGGAGAGATGCCATATAGTTAAAATTGCTGCTGAGATCCAGGTACTCAAGGTTCATCAAGTTCTCAAGATCTTCTGGAAGGCCTCCAAGCCTAATCGTGTGGACATCCAGAAAGCGGAGAGACATCATGTGGGAGGTGGAGTAGGGAAGATGTGTGAGCTTCTTGGAATGAACACACAACTTCTGGAAGTTTAGCAATTCGAACCCCAACCCCTCAAGCAGCCGTATGAGTTGGTTGAAATTGGCCATCAATTCTTCCAGTGAATTGAAATAAAAATTAAATGTCACCGGTTAAAAATCACAAACAATGGTGGGGGTTTGAGTGAAAATAAATTACAAAGACAACTCTTAGATGCTTTGATTAGCCTACCAGCAGTTTTCAATACTGTTTAGATAATCTTCGGCAAAATCACATAACCAATCTTTTGTCGACGCGTTTCGAACCAACCAGTGTGGTTCATCATCAGGACGATGAACCACACTGGTTGGTTCGAAACGCGTCGACAAAAGATTGGTTATGTGATTTTGCCGAAGATTATCTAAACAATGTTATGGATCACAGAAGTCTAAATTCCTTAAAAGTTTTCAATACTATCAGGAAGCACAGCAAGAGAATTCCCAGAAGCATTGAAAACCTTAAGATTCACAAGACGCCCGATGGAATCCGGTAGCGATGTAAGCTGGTTTGACTGAATGTCCAAATGAGTAAGATTCACGAGACTTGTCACAGAATCAGGCAAAACCTGCAATAAACAATTGAATCAGCGTCAATTTGAGGTGAGAGATTCCGGCCGACTGCTAATAAATAATAGTCTTGAAACAATGTACCTGTAAGTTATTATTAGAAAGGTCAAGCTTGACGAGTGTAGATGATAGTTTTGCTATTTCATGTGGAACACTGTGAAGGAGAAGCCCGCTAAGGTCGAGCTTATGAGAGGAGCTTTTATAAGAATCTTGATTCAACAGTGCTACAATTTGTTTTTCAGCCTCTTGAAACTCGGATGTGTGGCTATTCGAGAGCATTTTCGTGTCCTCCTTCACATTTTTCCCATTTATCATAGGATTCCCATAGATTTGGTACTGCTCCGTTAGCTTTAGCATGGCTTTGTATGGAAGACATTGTGATTCAACAATTTAATCACTTATGGACACTGATGGCTCATAAACAATCTGTTTGGTAATTTTCTGTTTCCTTAATTTGTTTGTTTTTTGTAATTCATTCTTGAGATATATGGGGCGATCTAAAAAAAAATGGTTTTTCTGTTTATAGAGCAGGTTAAACAGGGATATCTTGACTCTGGTAGCTTATTAGTTCTCTTTCTCTCTCAGGTAGTCTAATGTAAAGCTGTATCAGGCAGTCTCATTGAAAGCTAAGATGGGTCTAGGTGGTGGAGCGCTCCATCAATGTGTTGTGCTGTGTTGTATTTTTTAATGTGTTTTGGAGGAGGATATAAACAATAGGATGATCCGGATTTAAAGAGGAACACAACAAATTACAGAGATAACCATATACACAAAGATGCAGTGGAAATAATACTTCATTTCATTAATGGAAAATACTGAAATATGCTTACAACCAGAAATGGGAATAAACCAGCTAGGGTGATGGTAGCTTATCTCTGAGAAGAGATGTGGTGGCTACATGCCTCTGAACTGTGTTACAATGAGGCTCGAAGGCCTATTTATTGTTGAGAAACAATGGAAAACCCTTAACATTCGAAAACCTAACCCTAGAAAATGAAACGCCAAACTATGGGCCCCGTTTGGGTAAATTGGTACACCAACCTCCCAGGGTCGTAACTTTGGCATACAATCTCCGTTTGACGCGTACAATAGCTCGTTAGAAAGATCTATCCGATCACTACCACTTATGGAGGCAACATCAATCCATCGATCCATGTTGCCCCAAATTTCCCAAAAAACGTCGTTTAGGGCCTCAAAACAGCTCCGGAAGTTCAGGACCCGAAAAACTGCTAAAAATAGTAAGTTGTGCTACAATTAAGGAAACTGAAAATGCTAAGAGAAACAATGGTGGGGGTCCAGGTGGACTTGGCAGGTGGCCACCAATATCCACCTGGATCATTCCTCCCCCCTTAGGAAGCAATGGTCCCCATTGCGTTGAGTTCCTCCATGAGATGAGGAAACTTTTGCTGAACTTGTTCCCTGGTGAGCCACTTGCCCTGCTGAAGGAGTTGGCCTGCTTTGACAACTCGATACAGTTGGATATTCTGTTGGCGAGTGTTCTTGATCTGTGTGTCCATGATCCGATCAGTTGCAGCTTGTTCCATGCAATCTGGATTTAATTTTGTGGGTGTGAGCTGTTCTGCAATGTCGGATGTGTCTAGCAATGGTGGAAAGTATGGCCGAAGGCGGTCCACATTGAACACTGGGTGCAAGCCAAGGAATGGGGGAAAGTTGAGCTCAAATTCATTGTCTCCCATAGCCTTAGTAATGGTGTAAGGACCATATCAGAGTGGTCTCAGTTTCCGATAGGCTCCAGTAAGGCGTTCCTTTTACAAATGCAACCAGACTTTGTCGCCCACCTGAAACTTGTGTGGCACCCGATGTTGATCATGTCGCTGCTTGTACTTGGCATTTGATTTCTCCAGAATGTCATGGACCTGCTGGCGAATATGTTGGATGCGCTCAATGAAGTTGGTGGCCTTATCTGTTTCGGACTGGACATGAGCTGAATTTATGTGAGTAGCTGCAAGTGGCATGGCCACATCAATGGGGCATAGTGGTTGGAATCCCAAACCCACTTGAAAAGGGCTATGGCCAGTGGAGCTATGAAGAGCTTGGTTGTAGCTGTGCTGAACATAGGGGAGGCTCTCGTCCCATGTGCGTGGATGCTTTGAGTTATACATGCGCAAAATGTGCACAATCATCCTATTGACAACCTCTGTCTGGCCATCAGTTTGAGGATGGAAGGCTGTGGACTTCGTGAGTTTGGTGTCCAGCATTGACCAGAGACTGGACCAAAATGTGCTGAGAAACCGACTGTCCCGATCTAAGATGATAGACTGTGGGATCCCAAAGTGCACCCACACTCGTTCAAAGAAGAGTTTAGCAGTGGCTTCTACTGTGATATTCTTCTTGCAGGGCGCCATAATGGCCATCTTCGAGAACGTGTCGACGACCACAAAAACACAGTCATTTCCATGCTTAGTGGAAGGAAGGCCTAACATGTAATCCATGGAGATGGATTCCCAAGGTCGACTAGGGGTAGGCAACGGGGTATAGAGGCCGTGCTTCTTGATGGTCGGTTTGGCAATGGCACAGGCAGTACATGATCTGATGTACTTCCCAACATCTTGTCGAAGATTCGGCCAATAGAAATAATTTTCCAGTACTGCCACTGTTTTCTCGACCCCGAAATGCCCAGTAGCCCGACTGTAGTGTGCTTCCCAAATCATCTTGGCACGCTCGCTTGAAGGAACACAAAGGTGACCCATTTGGCATAACAGGGCATCCTGGAGGTGAAAATGTGGAACATGCCGACCCTCCAAGAGTGTCTGGTATGTGTGGTCGAATTCTGGGTCGCTTTTGTAGAGAAGTGGCCAATCAGAAGTCTCGTGCCCACAAGAGTTGAGCACAGTGGTTAACGCCATGATCGGTGGTCGACTGAGGCAATCTGCAACATTATTGGTGCTGCCCTTCTTATACTTGATATTCAAGTGGAACTGTTGCAGGTATGTAGACCACTTCTGATGGCGATCATTCTGCAATTTCCCTTGGGTCTGTATGAACTGCAGGGGTCGGTGGTCTATGTGGATGATCGTTTCCTTCCCCAAAATGTAATGCTTCCATTGTCGGCAGGCCTGTACAATGGAATACATCTCTTTATCATAAGTGGGGTACTTTCGAACTGTGTCTGAAAGTGTTTCACTGTGATATGCCACTGGATGTCCATGTTGAGTAAGGACTGCCCCAATAGCATAGTCAGAGGCATCTATCTCGACCTCAAATGGTTGTTGTAAATCTGGTAACGCGAGCACTGGTGCCGTGCAGAGGCGATCCTTCAACTCCCTGAATGCCTTCTGTTGAGATTCAGACCAAAAGAATTTTGCTTTCGCCCCTCCCTTGGTGACTTGACTCAAGGGCCAAGTAATATGAGAAAACCCCAACACGAACCTGCGGTAGAAGTTGGCAAGACCTAGAAAGCTGCGGAGCTCTATTAGAGTGGTTGGAGATGGCCAATCCTGAATGACTTGGATCTTGGCTGGATCGACATGCACCCCCTGTTCATCGATGATGTATCCCAGATATTGAACCTGGGTCATGCCAAAAGTGCATTTCTCCAAATTGGCACATAGCTTGTGTTGCCGTAGTGTTTGGAGAACCTGTCGGATGTGGTGGAGGTGCTCTTCCCAACTCTGGCTGAAGATCATAATGTCATCTAAGTATACTACTACAAAGGAGTTGGTGAATGGCCGCAAGATGTCATCCATTAGCCTCATGAAGGTTGCAGGAGCATTTGTCAATCCGAAAGGCATAACCAACCATTTGAAAAGCCCCTCCTTGGATTTGAAGGCAGTCTTCCACACATCAGAGGGTTCGATTGGTACCTGGTGATATCCTGACTTCAGATCGATCTTGCTGAAATATTTTTCCCCCTTTAGTTGGTCCAGGAGGTCATCAATCCGCGAGATTGGGTACCTATTACGGACAGTGATCTTGTTCAGCGCCCGATAGTCAATACAGAGTCTCCACGTCCCATCCTTCTTCTGTACCAACACGATCGGGCTCCCATAAGGCGATGAACTCGGACGGATGTGACCTTTCTACAGGAGCTCCTGAATCTGCCTCTTGATTTCATTGTTCTCCAGAACGGAGCGCAGATAAAATGGTCCATTGGGTAGTGGCGCACCTGGGGTCAGATCGATGGAGTGCTTGACCTGACAGTGCAGAGGAACCCCTGCAGGGGAGGTGAATATGTCCTCGTACTCCTCCACAACCTTGTCCATCTATAGTTGTCGTGCAGAGGGACCCCGTCTGGAGGCCGTGGCCACCGTCTTCTTCTTTCCCTGAGGGCGTATCATTAGGAAAACAAATTTCCTGGTTTTGGAAATGATCTTACTGCATTGTTTTGCAGTAATCAAAGAGATCGCGGTAGGTGGTGCTACCTCTGGTATCCTGTACAACTTATTTCCCAATGTAATAATAACAGCACGGGGCCTTGATTCATACATAGCATGTCGCTTCCACAAGTATAGCTGTCCTAATAATACATCACAAACTTCAAGGGGAGCAATGTCACACAATACCTCATCCGTGAAGGGCTTGATGTTGTATGGAAGGCGACACTGCTGGCTCACGCGAAGATCTTGTCCTTGGTGAAGCCACCCAATTGTTATAGACACTTTTGGGCCCTACAACCCCAAGCATGAAATGTCCATAAACCAAGGGCTCCTAAGTCCCTGAAAGTGTTGTTCTAACCCCTAAAGGAACAAGATCAACAGATTACAGCTTCTCCGAGAAGTTCTCCATGAAAAACTGCTCAGAATTGGTCAAAACAGGATCATTTCAGCTGCTCCACTGGCCAAGTGCGTTGCATCTCACCTAAATACACTGTGTGGGTGCGTTGTATTTCAAAAATCCCTTCTATGGGGTGCAATGGGCGAGAAATGACAAATGGCAGTGTCATTCCACGAGGTGGAGAGGCAATGGAAGCTTCCATAAACTTCTCATGTGACACTTGCCTCACTGAATTCGACCAAGGATGAGTAAGAGATCATCAATCTCCAAGTGGAAGCAAGAACTATCAGAGAGAAGACACTAATCAAATCACAAGCTGACTCATCCCCCTTACAGATATCTATATATGGATCCCTCATCCCAGAGATCCAGAGGCTGGAATTTTGCATATTGTAAGGAATTGTTGTTGGTTTCTTGAGACAAACATCAGATTGTTGGGTGATCTAAGCTTTGTTTGAGGTGAAGAGGGGCTTTTTAGCTGGGAGGTTGATGCTAGGTCAGAACAACTGGTTGTAACTCCTCTTGGCTCTTTCTTGTTTATCAATAAAAGCTATTCAAGTTTTCCTCCATGCTCTTGTATCATTGATGTTTGCTGCATTTGTATGGTCAATTTACATCTGATCCTAGATTGTTTATGATTATAGATCCATGTATTTGTATAGTGCTACGCTACTGTGATCTTACAAGTACTTTGTGAAGCTGGGCGTGCAAGGGAGCAGGTAGCTAGAGACTATCAAAGAAGAGAGGAATCGAATCAGGAGATTAGCGCAAGACAGAGGTTGGTCTTCTTGTTCTTCTCTATTTATAATTCATAAAGGAAAAAGAAAGTAGCTTTTCTCTGTTTGTTTCTAAGGCAGCTGTCACACCTTAGTGGGATAGAGCAGTTCTATATAGACACTTTTCCCTGTAACAAAATGGCGACTCCACTGGGGACGTATTAGTTTGTTTGTTTATCATTCTTTGTTGTCTGTTTCATAAACTTACAGGTAGCATTCGAACTGCATTTGCCATAACAAATGCAAAGTAGATAAATGCTACTTCAATCCATCTACTGGATCTATTTATGATTTAAAAAACTGATTCACAAACTATCTGATTGCCCTTGTGATAGCTCTTAGATCCTCCTTAGATCTACCCCTGATTGTTGCATTACTGATTGCTTTTTGCTCGGCCAAAACCCAAGAACTGAACTGCAAACTGTGACCCGGAACCCAAACAGAATCTCGTTTCTGGCCCAGCGCAGGTACTATTCAGAGAATCTGAACTTCAGCGCACTTCCTGAGTGGACAAGGTGCGCTGCATTTCAAATTCTATGTGTTGCAGGTGCCTGATCAGACTAGGCTCTGTGCTGTTTTGGTTTCTGTGATTCATTCTTTCCAGTTCTATTCCTGAATTTTGCTGCCTGTGATCAGTATATGTCTATTTAAAACCCCTTTTCCTTGTTGTTATTCCGCCTCCTTTGTACAAAAGAACTGTAGATGTTTTTGTGTGTTTGTTGAGTCATTTTCAGTTCTCCTTTGCAAAAGTAGCATAATCGTACTGTCGTCCTTTGATTTGAAACTGTCGCAAGTGTCGATTTCAATCGTAGGAAAGAGTTTGATTGTTGTTGATGGTCGATTATCCTGTTACTATTGTTTTTGGTCTGAATTTGTAATTTTCTAGTGTCAAGAACAAGTATTCATTTCAAAATCGTAAGGTGTTGTGATCGTCTCCATTTTTGATTTCGAAAAGAAACTTGTTGATATTTGTCGCTTGAAAAGAAATTCAGATTTGTGCATCAACTTTCTTTTAGCATTCATATACTAAGAAATTCGAAAACAAATACATGCATGTGCATTTGCATCTAGACAGTCTGATTGGTTTGATTTAGGAAAGTGCATTTAGAGTGTGCTCTTTGCTCTTTGTGAAAGGATTTTGTCTTTCTTTCCTTAGTAGCTAGGATTTTCATTGCACAAAGAAGATAAAAAGATTGTTTATCATCTTAGATTGCATTTTAGGAATTACATCTACATCTCGTGGTGAACCTGAAAGGCAAACTTCATAAACAAGATCAACTATAAAATAAATTCAATGAATCTAACAACGCTTTGGAACCTAACGCACAACATTTAAGAAGTCTAGGCTAGAGACGTATTCCGGCGTCGTAAAGCCTGGTAAATGTTGTTCTCACTGATGGTTCGGTGATTCCTCCACTTTGAGACGATAAGTGCCAGTACGGAGTTGTTCTCCCACGTACCGTCGAGTATATTTTGGGAGACCCCAATAGGCTTAATCCTTTATCCATAGGGAGCCGTGTCTGCCCCCCTATCGATCGGAATGCACTGAACGCAGCATTCGGGAAGATTGATTGCCGTACCGTAAAAAGTATTCTGCAGTTTTGCGATTGGTTTGGTAATCCCTCTACCTAGATTTCCAGAGCAGTCCCTTTCATTCCTTTTCAGACTCCTTAACGGAAAAGGTCCATCTGAGCACTTGTCACTTCAGGCTCATTAAAAATCGAAGGCGACTAGAGTCATCTTTTGTTTTTTCTCGACTCTTTAAAATTGAAAAAACAAGTTGTGTCAAAGCGTCTAAAATCTATTTTAAACGGAATAATCATCACCTTTCCCTCGTTGGTCTTCGAAGTTAGTCTCCCTTCATTGCAAGTTCTTGTAGAATCGCTAGGAAATCTTTTGGATAGACTAGATATGTCTGAACAATCGTCGACATCCAGGACTGTGTCATCCGACACAGCAGCAGCAGAACCTCCTGCTGCTACTCCAACAATGTTCGCCGGTATACCATCTGTCCCAGAAAGTTATCAACAACAAGCCGGAGTCCAATCAGGAACTATTTCGACGACATGGTCAGTTCCTATTTCTTCATCCGGATTATCGTCTGGTATTTCTTATGTTGAAACTCAAAAAATTGATCCAATGTGTCTTCAAAGGCCAATCTACCCTTTAAGTACTGGATTGCCACCATATGGAGGGCAGTATGCCTTTTCATTTTTCGCTCCCGGAGAACAACCATGTGGGAGTTTACAACAAATTTCAGGTCAAACTGGAATTACATCCAGCGGTTGGGTACCAATACTGCCTCAACAACCAAGGGTTGTATATTCAATGCAACCAGTCCACCCTGTGTCAAATATTCCCACTATACCTGCTATGGTGACTGCGTCGCAAGTACAAGCGCTACCTGTTGTATTTCAACCCCAAGTTTCTTAGGTGGCAATACAACAGCCTCTTGTCTCAACGACTCAATCACAACCTCAGGTTAGTGCCTCCTTATCCAGAGCGACTCAGGCTCAAACAAGTACTATGACTTCTCATCTTGGTCAATCATCCAGTACTGGGCAACAGCCAATGGTCCAACAACCATGGCTGATTCAATCTCAACAACCGCCATTCCAGCAATCATATCAAGGACCTGAGCAACAATTCTTTGTAAGTAATGGGCAACCGCATTTCCAAAGCGGTTATCAACAACCATATTATAATGGTTATGCCCATCAACCTTGTCAAAGTTTCCAGCATCAAATACATTATGTTGGTATGCAAAGACCCACTGCTCAGACGATTCCATCTTATCCTGGGTATGCTTCGCCTAACCTGAATCAACAATTTCCCTTTGTAGCAACTCTAGAATTACCAAATCTAAACCGACTGACGAATGATCCAATTGCTTATGCCCCTTGGTGGCCAGCGATTCCGCATAAACTTCCGTCAGATATTCCTAAATTTAATGGAAATCCGGGTGAGGACCCGTCGAATCATGTGATGACATTTCATCTGTGGTGTTCATCAAACACACTAAACGATGATTCGATTAGGCTTCGCCTTTTTCAGAGGACGTTAACTGGTCCGGCAACAAAATGGTATATCGAGTTACCCAGAGCTTCGTTTGACAACTTCAGTACCCTAGCCACAACCTTTTTAACCCATTTTCAATTACCAATAAGGTACGAAACAGGAATAGAGCTTCTTACCAATTTCAAACAGACAACGGCCACTCACATATCTGATCATATTCATGAGTGGCGACGTCGTCGCAGAATGGTAAAAACATATGTTCCTGATCAGCTGCTAGCTGAATGGTTTATTAAGTCATTATTACCTTCTATCACAGAAGATGTGGCAAAGGGAGGAGTCGTCACTGAAGAGGAAGTTATTGCTCGTGCACAATATTTAGACTTGATCTATACTCAGTCTGGCATGCTCTACGATAAAATACCTGATGCTCCTAGACCTCAATTTTTCGTTCCTCCCCCTCCTAAATCAAACAAAGACTCTCATGCCGGTGACGGCGTGATAGGTACGACAAACACGAAATCGTCAAAGGCTACATCTAAGAAAGCCTGTAAGATTTATGATCGAAATGCAAATGAAGAACTTCTCGCCTCAGAAGTAAATGTCGTGTCGACCGACAAGGGCATACAACTGAAGCAACCAGGAGGCAAGAAAAAAAAGAAAGGGTGAAAAAAGAAGCAGGATGAGTCATCTCCTGAAAAACCTTCTGCAAACCCTTCTGGGCAAAGGAAGCCTCCTGCGGGGTTTCATATATGCGATGAGGATCATTGGACGAGAGATTGTCCACATAAAGCTGAAGTTAAGAAACTCTTTAAGAGTTCAAAAACCTCAGCGGTATTGACTGATCCGTTTCCAAACCCGGGAACCAAACTGGTTGCTAATCAAAATGCTTCCCGATCCCAAGTGCTTACGTTGTCTATCTCAAAGCAGCAAAATGAAGCTTTGACAAGGAATAAAGATTACGGGAATCCACAGCTGTCGAATAACAAGGCTAATGAACAACCTAGTAGTTCGACAACAACTTTGACCGAAGTTGTGCCACCCATCATTCCTGAACCAATGATAAAGTCGCCAAAGGGAGTAGTACACAAATCGACATTTAATCCTCGTGCAAAAGTCGCATAGAATTATAATATAATAAAGGACCTGGCCCAATCGTCGTCCGCTATGTCGACACTTGAGGTACCGCAAAATTGCCCCTCCCAAAAGCAAGCTTTATTATCAGCAATAGGTGGGATTGACCCAATGGATTCCAATCTTGTGGCCTTTGATCATAAAGGATATGACCCTCAGTTACCAGCTCAACTAGCTTTCCTTATTCAAGTGAAAGCCCTCAACAAAATTGTTCATCGAACAATTATTGATGAGGGGGCATCTACATGTATTATGTCGATGAGTTGCTGGAAAAATTTAGGTTCACCACCCTTGTCGAGATCGTCAACAACGTTAAAAGCATTTGATGGACGATCATACACTCCATACGGGATTTTAAGTAACTTGCAAGTTGAACTGGGGGGCAAAACAGTAGAAATTGATGTTGAGGTTATCCATGAAAACCTCGATTACAACATCCTACTGGGAAGGCCCTGGATATATGCCATGGCCGCAGTTGTGTCGACCTACTTCAGGAAGATTGCATTTCCCTTTCAAGGAAGAATTACAATCGTCGACCAACAAACATTTCTCCCCAACAGTTCACAAGTTACGGAAAGCATTCCAATGATCCATGGAAGCAATCATTCACTTCAAAATATTGGAGTAGGCCTCCTAAAAGACCCTACCTTAATGGGTACTTTTGCCCTACCGCCTCCGAGTAATCTGGCGGAAGTGGCCACAGTGGAAACCTGCAATAGGAAATCTTCTATATCTAATGGATTCAGAAGATTCCTAAACATTTTGTCAGCATGGATCATCGCCATTTTAGAAATATTGTAGCAATCAATTTTCTTGGCCTGGGGGGCAACCCCAAATCAACGCTCATCAAGTGTTTGGATAGATAGGTCTAAGGAATATGGCACCTCTTCGGATCCTTGGTCGCATGTACATTCTACATACGAAGGAATCATTCAATCAATGATGATAGGAGAGGCACCATGGGAAGATTACCACCATCGCTCCCATCTTCCGAATTGTAAGGAAGATAGTTCCAGTGACCTTAATCATCCATCAATTTTTTGATTTTCTATCAAATACTGTAAATACGGTGGATTCCGAGGATGGTTCTTATCTCCTGTCGACCTCGTTGTAAAATGAAACAAGGAGTCATGAGGATAGTTCTTTTACTGTGTCAACCTCATTAAAAAATGAAACAAATCCCCTTTCCAAATCTCAAAGGTAAACCTTCATTCCAACCACCAAGTTGAATGCAATGAAGCTTGGGGGGCATGCACCTCGATTTGCGTTATTATGCTGGGGGCATACCCGCATCGAGCAGTTTTAGCACATAGTTCAAGCTCGTTAAAAAATAAACATAAGCCATGAGCAAATGTTTCCCCCCGCGTTTAAGCTCGTTAAAAAATGAACTATTCCCCAGTAAATAACCATCGTGAATGTAGTACTTCAGCCATTAAAGCCTTGGTCGTGTTTGCACCATCACGTCCACTTTTGCATTGGCCGATCATTCACCCCCATTTGATTGTTTACCCATTTTAAGGAACAGCTGCGAAGAGTGATTTCACTAGCCATCCTTGTAACACTGCCGTGATTGGAAAATTCCAAACCTTACCTGGAATCAGTTGCTATCCATTTTATCACTCGTTCCTCAAAAGACGAGTCTCCTTTAAGCTCTTTTCAACTGACTCGTAAAATATGAAAAGATTGCCGAGCCATTGGCCTCTCCAGCTTGTTAAAGGGACAGGAAGTGCTATCCCTCCTCTAAATTTTAATCTTTTTGGACCTGAGGGATTATTACACAAAAAGATCAAGCGCTTGTTTTGTTCGGCTCGTTAAAAGTATCGAAAATTCATCCCTTCTGTATTGTTTTATACTTTTTCGGACTTAAGGGATTAGATGACGAAAAAGGAATTTTGGAGTTACCTTTATGTTCCTTTTAAGACTCTCTAAAATTGAAAAGGACCGAGTTATCTTTGTCGTTAAACTCGTTAAAATTTTAATAGCGACAAACTTGTCTATAGACGAGAATGAGTTTCACTATCGCTAGGCTCGTTAAAACATAGCGATGGGTTTGCCCGAAGGGCAAATTATAGAACAAGCATATGTTGTCCTCCTCAAGCTTGACAAAAATAAAGAGGTACTGGTCAACAATGACTGGGGAAAATTGGGAAGAAAACTTGAATAAACTTTGTTGGTAGCAAGTCGCTCTTGAACATGACACTTCCACTCCGCGTCTGAGTCGGGTTGGGTTGTTTCATTCACCGGTCACATCACCATGGTCCCATCATACCATCCACATTTGGGGTTAATGCTACCAATCCATCACATCAGTGTCGCCGATATGTTCAAGAGAATTCATTCAGATAATTCACCTGTGTCTCACCCACTACCATACATTTATACTCCATTCTTTCATGACCGCCACCCTAAACCTTATATCACCAAATCGTTTTCACCTCCATTAAAATAATTTGCTCCGTTCCGTGTCATTGATGTGGGATTCATTAAGGCCCTCCTGTGACAGATCGCTTCTTGTCGACATCAGCTCATTATCCAAGAAGTTGATCTAGGAACACCCCATTCAGTACTTTGAAGCTTGCATGCCTCAATGGCAAGTTTCTCACTTCCGGCGACAGGTTTACATCAATGGCCTTCGACCGAAAGATTTTGCGTGGTGTTCGATGCCAAGTCCTTTATTCACACCACGTGAATTGTACTACAGTACCTTGAGGGTCATTATCATTATCGGTGATTCCTCTCGCGCTTGTTAACAGTTTACATCATTGGCTGGTAATCAGGCGATGTCTTTCCATGTTCGACTCCAGAACAGCTTTCACATGGATCGACTTGTACTTCGAGTGAAGATCGAATGAGATTGAAGACCCCGGATCTAGTTTCATCCATCCGGGCTGCGATATATATTCAGGGAAATAAAGACATCAAATGTACATCATTGCTGCATAGATAATCATCCAATCAAAAGGATGATGGCTCTATCAGAATCATCAGTCTACACTCAAACGATTGTCTGTCCTATGTACATGAAAATGAATTTATAGAGCTGAGCATGGGAATGCCCGCCTCAGCTAGATCATGAAAATATTATGAAGATAATGTATTGTATTGTATCTTATTACAGGTCTCCTCCCAACTTGAAAGAACTTCGGATCCTCATAATAAATCATTTCACCCGACATCAAAAGATTAACGACCTCATGCTTTAGGGGGCAACTGTTATAGACATTTTTGGGCCCTACAACCCCAAGCATGAAATTTCCATAAACCAAGGGCTCCTAAGTCCCTAAAAGTGTTGTTCTAACCCCTAAAGGAACAAGGTCAACAGATTACAGCTTCTCCTAGAAGTTCTCCATGAAAAACTGCTCAGAATTGGTCAAAACAGGATCATTTCAGCTGCTCCACTGGCCAAGTGCGTTGCATCTCACCTAAATACATTGTGTGGGTGCGTTTCATTTCAAAAATCCCTTCTATGGGGTGCGATGGGCGAGAAATGACAAATGGCAGTGTCATCCGCAAGGTGGAGAGGCAATGGAAGCTTCCAGAAACTTCTCCTGTGACACTTGCCTCACTGAATTAGACCAAGGATGAGTAAGAGATCATCAATCTCCAAGTGGAAGCAAGAACTATCAAAGAGAAGACACTAATCAAATCACAAGCTGACTCATCCCCCTTACAGATATCTATACATGGATCCCTCATCCCAGAGATCCAGAGGCTGGAATTTTGCATATTGTAAGGAATTGATGTTGGTTTCTTGAGACAAACATCAGATTGTTGGGTGATCTAAGCTTTGTTTTAGGTGAAGAGGGGCTTTTTAGCTGGGAGGTTGATGTTGGGTCAGAACAACTGGTTATAACTCCTCTTGGCTCTTTCTTGTTTATCAATAAAAGCTATTCAAGCTTTCCTCCATGCTCTTGTATCATTGATGTTTGCTGCATTTGTATGGTCAATTTACATCTGATCCTAGATTATTTATGATTATAGATCCATGTCTTTGTATAGTGCTACGCTACTGTGATCTTACAGGTACTTTGTGAAGCTGGGCATGCAAGGGAGCAGGTAGCTAGAGACTATCAAAGAAGAGAGGAATCGAATCAGGAGATTAGCGCAAGACAGAGGTTGGTCTTCTTGTTCTTCTCTATTTATAATTCATAAAGGAAAAACGAAAGTAGCTTTTCTCTGTTTGTTTCTAAGGCAGCTGTCACACCTTAGTGGGATAGAGAAGTTCTATATAGACACTTTTCCCTGTAACACCAATGGTGCATGATTGTGGATGTGCTGTGGTCGGTAAGCCCAACCGCTTCACGACCTCTGCCGAAATGAGGTTCTTTTGACTCCCGCTATCAACAATGAACTGTATCAGGGAGCCCTTTACCCACATTTGGGAGTGGAAGAGACGCTCCTCCTCCTCTGGATCTTCGGGTTCATTTTTCTGGATCTTGGCAGTAGCAACAGTGGCATTGGGATCCGCATCAATGATCTGCTTCCCTTTGTCATTCCCCTTATCGGATTCTGACTCAGAGTCAGAACATGCATCTGATTCTGAAACCTTTAGCTCAGCCACCAGTGACTGCTTGGCCCGACACTCACTTGTGTTGTGAGTGGAGCTCTTATGGAACTCACACCATTTTCCCGTGTCCTTTTTTGGCTTCGCAGCGCTGTTCTTTGCTTGCAGCTTCGGCGGGTTGTATTGGGCTGTCCCGTCTTGGCTTTGTCCTTTGTTCTATGGTTTAGGGGCACCTTTCCCCTGCTTTGGATTCGCAGATCCAAAGTCTCGCTTCTTTTGTTTAAACTTCTGCTCGACCTTGACGACATATCGATATGTTGCGCCAAGCGAGGAGATGTTCAGGAATTGTATTTCTTCCTGGATGTACTTGTGCAGGCAGCCACGGTATTTGAGTATCAAATGTTGCTCTGAATCCTTGATACCCAACTTTGTGTGAAGGGTATGGAAAAGATTGGTGAACTCCGGCATGTCTTGGTCCCTTCCCTGCCGCAGTGTGGTCCACTTTATGTATTCATCCTCATAGCTTCCGACAAGGTAGTACTGCTCCTTGATGGCATCCCGAAATGAATTCCAGGTGGGTGCGGCTGAAAATAGTGAACCAGAACTTTCATCCTTCTGCTCGCAATAGGTTTCCCACCAGTCGTTGACGTGGGGCGCTGCTTTGAGAAGAGCGAAAACAATATTTTCCCGACTCGAAAATTCATGAACAGAAAAATAACCCTCTAGCAGATTTAACCATTTATCTACGGCATCTGCCTCTATCTGACCCTCGAATATGGGGATTTCAAAATTAACTTATACCTTAAAGGGCGTGGCGTTTCCAGAGTAGCTGCTGGAAGCCGACGCGTCGCTTCTGGGTAGCCGCTGAAGGATCTGGGCAAAGCTGTCCATCATCGCGTTCCGTTGTCGCTCGAGGGCTTCTTCGAGCAAGATTTTGATGGGATCTCCTGCCCCCTCGTCTTTCTTCTCGTCCACCATGGGAGGCTGTCGGGATTTTCGAGGCTGGTCTTGCAAAGGTTCGACCAGTTCAAGCCCTAACTCCTTATATCCCGACCTTGTTGGGGACATGCAAAGAAAAACAGAGAAAAAGCAAACCGCTCTGATACCACTGATCCGGATTTAAACAGGAAAGCAACAAATTACAGAGATAACCATATACACAAAGATGCAGCGGAAATAATACTTCATTTCATTAATGGAAAATACTGAAATATGCTTACAACCAGAAATGGGAATAAACCAGCTAGGGTGATGGTAGCTTATCTCTGAGAAGAGATGTGGTGGCTACATGCCTCTGAACTGTGTTACAATGAGGCTCGAAGGCCTATTTATTGTTGAGAAACAATGGAAAACCCTTAACATTCCAAAACCTAACCCTAGAAGATGAAACGCCAAACTGTGGGCCCCGTTTGGGTAAATTGGTACACCAACTTCCCAGGGTCGTAACTTTGGCATACGATCTCCATTTGACGCGTACAATAGCTCGTTAGAAAGATCTATCCGAGCACTGCCACTTTGGGAGGCAACATCGGTCCATGGACCCATGTTGCCCCAGATTTCCCAAAAAACGTCGTTTAGGGCCTCAAAACAGCTCCGGAAGTTCAGGACCCGAAAAACTGCTAAAAATAGTAAGTTGTGCTACAATTAAGGAAACTGAAAATGCTAAGAGAAACAATGGTGGGGGTCCAGGTGGACTTGGTAGGTGGCCACCAATATCCACCTGGATCATAGGAAAGCAAGTCTTATTACTAATTTTGGTTTCTGGTCTTTGAAATCTATAAGGTTTTCCACAAACCAATTAACTCTTCTAGAAAAATTCAACAATTCCAATTTAATAATCCTATCTTTGTACCTTTTGGGACAATTGCTAGTTATATTATGGTGAATTTTAAAGATGTATTTTTATAATTATAAATGATATTTTAAATAAATATAATGGTTAAAATGAGTATACTTAATTTAAAAGATTTTAATTGGATATCTATAAATATGAAATTATCTAAATATTTAACTATATTAATAATTAATTATATTATGATGAATTAATTAATTATATTAATAATTAATTATATTATAAATGATATTTTAAATAAATATGACGGTTAAAATGAGTATACTTAATTTAAAAGATTTTAATTGGATATCTATTAATATGAAATTATCTAAATATTTAACTATATTAATAATTAATTATATTATGGTGAATTTTAAAGGTATATTTTTATAATTATAAATAATATTTTAAATAGATATAATGGTTAAAATGAGTATACTTAATTTAAAAGATTTTAATTGGATATATATTAATATGAAATTATTTAAATATTTAACTATATTAATAATTACTAGTTTGAGTTAGTAGGAGTGGAAGGGGTTATCTTTTGCTTCGATGATCAAAGAGAGTTACAATATGCATGTGGCTTGGGTTTTGTTGCAAATAATCAAGTAGAATAGATGGTTCTTTGGTAGGGGCTAGAAATAGCTATTGCAAGAAGAATTCATGGATTGATGGTCTTTGGGGATTCCATGATAGTCATCCAACAAGTGAACAAACTTAAAGAAAAAAAATATCCTCCTTGCAAAGATTTTCATTACAATTAAACTTTGAAACAATTACCACATTAAATGACAATTGAACACAATAGAAATTATGTTGGTTAATAAAGGTGCAAACTTGAACCAGGATATGATGGATCAAGATATAAGTACAATAAAACTTAATCTGTTAACATGACAAGGGATATCACCTTCCAGGCAAGCCATGATGCATATAAACAAGTAAATGGTGGAAGGAGAATTCGTCAAAATAGTGGGTGGCATCGAATGCATCCTTTTTTAGTGGTGTTATATCAAGAGCAACCAAAATGGTGACCCATCAATATCGAGGACCATGAATTCAAAAGCTCACTCTATAATAGCACATATCTATTGCAATTACAAAACAACATCATGCAAGACATCTGAAGGATCAATAATATTTAAAAAGATTAGAAAATGTGATTGCAGAGCATCAACTTAATTGACTCGCTTTGGATGGAACACATGCATTGTTGAGTTTTAATGGAGGAAATATGGAGAGATACCAGGGCAACAATTGGTGAGGAATGTTTCGATGGCTCAATGAATGCAACGGGACATGTTTTAATTGCTAATGAAAGGTGACCTTGGCAAAGAAGAGGCATAACACAAGTTGTGATTGCAGATCTCGGGATAGGTAGGAGAATGTAGATAGATATGCGGACTCTTATAGTCAGGGAGCGAGAGAAAATGAATCAACAACTAGATCATCTAACAGAGACATTGGAGTACATCCCGACCCTTCTCAATAGACAAAGTGAAATGGAGGTAAAGGAGAAGTAGGTGCAGTTGGATTTATTGTATAAAAAATGTGAGATGTTGCAAAGCAAATTTGATAAATTTAAGGTAATTCTAGAAGTAGAGGTGTCGACATTAGACCTAAGGTAAAAAAGGCTAGAGCTAAAAACCAACAAAGGAGCAATGGATACTTCCGCGGGCATAAAATACACTAGGAACACAGATTGGCAAGGTGCACTTGTTCATGCATAGCAGAAGCAAAGAGAAGCGACTGCATTGGCAAAGAATAATTCCGAAGTTGGGTCATCCAAGATAGGCTAGACAATATGTTTTCCTCAATTGCATATAAATTTTCCCTTTAGGTGTTTTTTGGAAACTACTTAAGAGGTACCAGTATAAATTCATAGTAAATAGAAAACACATAAGGAGAAAATATAGTTATTGGAAATGTAAGTGCTATGAAGTAGATGAAACAATTGAATATGTAAAGGTACCGACATTGTAACCAGGTCAAGTTTGTAACATAAGTTTTTACCTGTTTTGTTTTTTTTTTTTTTAAGAAAAAATTATTGGTTGAATTATTATTATTTTTATGTTTTTTAAAGAAAAAAAAATGTAGGTTTTCTTTTTCTTTTTTGAAATATACAGAGGGAAGGCAAACGAATGGATGACCACAATAATTGTTGATGGACTTGATCGAATTTAAACTTGTGACCTATTGACTTTTATTTGACAACATACTATTAACAAATGATTCAATGAATTAAATAAAACTTTAAAACTAAAAACATATAATATTTATGTCTTTTCTTATACATA
Source organism: Pinus tabuliformis (assembly GCA_031772625.1). Classification (NCBI taxonomy): domain Eukaryota; kingdom Viridiplantae; phylum Streptophyta; class Pinopsida; order Pinales; family Pinaceae; genus Pinus; species Pinus tabuliformis. Next base: position 776,811,527 of record CM062817.1, read on the forward strand.
TAAATCATGTAAAAATAAAATAAAAGATTCTTAATAGAGAGAATTAGGAGTACATATCAACTTTCTTTTAAACTAAATAAGTTGTCTAAGGGAGATAGAAACACATATTTGAGTCAATTAGGGTTATGTCAAATGGTTGGGTGGAATTATTGTTATATTTCCCAATTAGGTTCAAATTCTTGCTAGTGACATGATAAGCTATAATGTTGGCTTGGTACCAACAATCTCACTCTAACCCTTGAATTGATAAAGAAACTTATTTCTTTTCTTGAAAAAAAACACTTTATATTTATAATAATTTATAATTATAATTATATTATTTATTAATAAAAAAATTATTTGATTCCAATAAAAAATTACAATTACACATCTAATTGAATTCCTTAAATATTAAAATTATATAGAAGCTCGATCAAGCTTGGACACCTCTTGGGACTAAACACCCTACCCATGACCCCCCTCCCCATGAGGTTTGAATCTGTGACCTAGCAAGGACTAAACATCATGCAAACCAACTAGCCTACACCTCATATATATATATATATATATATATATATATATATATAATTTAATAATATTTATAATATTAATAAACAACTCATACGACCACACTTCTTTTACAATGTAATGTGGGATAATGCTCACCACTTATTGGCATGATATTCATTTTATATTTCTATGTTGAACACTACGATATAATTTAGAGATATATCTAACCTTTTTCATAAATAAATAAATAAATAATATATATATATATATATTAGTTAATTAATTAATTAAATTATTATTAGGTTTTAAGTGTTTTTTATATTTAGTTAATAGTAATAATAGTATTAGTTATGAAATTTGTATAATTTGAGTAATCTAAAAAATTTCAAGATGTTAAATGTATTTACCCATTTAAAATATATATTTTAAATATTTGTTGTAAGACAATTAGTGTCTACCACTTAAGTTAAAAATTGTGTTTGAGAAAAATTGTATAAAAAATTATAATTTACATTAGTTAATGCAAAATTAATTATGGTACAATCTTGCTTTGACAAGAACATATCTTGCTTGGCAAGAATTAATAGATTAAAAGTCCTCAAATATAATGGAAGAAGATGGGAAAATGTATACTTGAAAGAAATTTATGTCGAAGTACATCAAGCATGTGTACATCATGATACATCACAAATTTCATACAAATTAACTAAATTATAAGTTTATTTTAAATTATTATTATTATTATTGATTAATAAATATGAGTTAAACATATCTACATTAAAAAAGATGGAGCATGATTTGTAACCATGGAGATTCAACCCATTTAACCATGGAGATTCTTAATTTATAAATAGATTTGTATAATACCATGGGCCAATACCATAGCTTATCAATTCCACATAACCAAAAACCATGACTTGTTTCATATGATACTTGTTTATATGACATTTTTTTAGTTAGCTAATTTAATTAAAAGGGAATAAATGGCACAACTATTTTTTAGACAATTCTCAACCTTTGATATGTAACATATAGCCCCAAGGTTTAGCTTAGTTGGTTGAGTCCTCATCTTAAAGGCACCTCTGCTATTGAGAGGTCGCAGGTTTAATTCTCTAGGCAATGTTGGGGTCAAGTTCTATGGTTGAGCCGAGAGGAAGTAATCATTTCAAATAGATCTGTCTGGTATAAATATTTCGTGGACATAACAGTCACCAATCTTCGAGGAGTGTGAACTACATAGAAAAAGGAAACTAGGTCTATCCCATAATATTCCATCAATGTTAAATCCTTATCATCCACCTAATAAATATTAATAATTAAACTGAAAATATGGAAATCCTATTTTAAAATAGACACGCCTATTAAGAAGGAAGCTTCTTTTTTTTGGAAAAAAACACTTCTTTTTTTTTTACAGAAACGGATAGAGGATATATTAGATACTTGGCCTTAATGCCAAAAAGCGGATTACAAAAGGTGAGTCTAATTCCACAAGTCCAGCACAACCATGCAAGGCCATGGCGTTTATGCTTAGCTCACATCTCTTTTTACCTGCTACTATGTAATCTATTACAGAGATTTTCCCAACTTTATGGATACATACAAACTGATTTAACAAAAGGCAATAAAACATGACAGCTATCTAAAATTAAGGAATTGGTTCCCATGATTCCTGTCCTCCTCTAAGTAAGGCTCCAGCCGTAAGGAGGGCTGCTTTGTTGGCTTTGATGTCTGCCTCCTTATTATTAGCTCTCAACACATGATAGAAATTCAACTTCTAGAAAGAGTCACTAAGATCTGTTACTTTGAAAATCAGCCTTGCCAGCCTTAGATCCGTTGGCTTAGAATGAGTCACGATGATGTTAATTATTACCTGGGAGTCCCCAATTACATTTTCCTCCCTGATGTTCAGCGTTTTCATAATCTTGAGTCCTTGGAAAAGAGCCAAAGCCTCAACTTGAATGCTAGAAGTTATGCCCAGGCCCCAGGTGAAACTGTGTATCCTTATGCCATCGGGATTCAAAATGACGCCTCCAACACCAGAGCTTCCAGGATTGGCCTTTGCTGCCCCATCAAAAAGAGGGAGAATCTCTGCTGATTTGTGGCCCAATCCTTGAAGTCATTTGCTGAAAGTCTTATTTTCCAATCTTTGGGGAGGGAGATACTATTTGCACTATTTTGGAACTGGAGTTTGAGAGAGGAGCCCCAATTTAAATCTTGCTGGCTGAGATTTAAGTCATCTTTAATATCTCTCAGACTCTCTTTAAGTTGGCTTTTAATCTTAACTGCCACAAGCTTGGCCTCTTGTTCATGGCTTCTAAAAATCCCTTTATTTCTCTCAAGCTAAACTTGCCAACAGATTATTTTAGGGAGAGCAGTCCAAGCAGCTCTGATAATTTTGTTTTTTGGGGGAGACCCGGGATATCTTTGCATCCATTTAGTAAAAATATCGAGGATGGAGGAAGGAAACACGATGCTGGAACTCAGGGTTCCCAACAATTCTGTCCAAATCTGCAGAGTAAAGGTGCATTCAAGCATCAGATGAATTACGCTTTCCTGGTTTACCTTACAAAGGCTACACCTTGAAGGATCGTAAAAACCACATTTCTATAGATTCTCATCTGTCAATATTTTGGAGTGACATAGAAGCCAGTTGAAGAAGTCGATTTTAGGTAAGGTGGGATAATGCCATATCTCTTTCCAAGGTTCAAGGTTTGTGGCCACATGGGGGCGGCCACACAGCTTGGCATAACCTTGAGCAATAGTGTATCCACCAGTCTGTGTGCCCCATCCTCTTGTGTCCCTTTTTCGAGCCAGCAATGGAGACAGGCCGTGGAGCTTGGAAATCAGAATCTCGCGCTCCATAGATAGTTCTGGGGGAGTTTGAAGATTCCAGCCAGCCCAGCGTGAGTTCTGCCAAGCTGAAATGTCCCACAGAGTTCGCATTCCAGCCTCATTCATCCATCTGCGCAGCGTTTGGAGTGAACGGCAGTCTCCCAGTGGCTCGTTATTCAAAATTTTATCTATCCAGAGGTTGATCCTTTTTCCATTACCGGGAACCCAGAAGGCATGATCTTTGATGAGAGAGCAGGCTTTGCTGCAAAGCTTCAGAAAGGGTGAATTTGGATGCATCTTAGGGTGATCTAGGCAGCGAGAACACTGGCCTTTGAAGTATTTTTTCCAAAGAGCTAATTGTGCCCAGCTAGGTTTAGGGGCAATAATTCTCCAGATTAATTTAGCTCCCACTGCTACATTATGGTATCCAAGATTCTTGAAATTCAAGCCTCCTTCCAACAGCGGTTTGGAGATACATTCCCAATTGACTAGCGGAATCTTTTTCTCATTCTGCTTGCCCCCCTTCCAAAAGAATTTTCGAATGGTCTCCTCCATTTTTCTGAGAATACTAATTGGAGCGAGAAGGACATAAAACTGAAACAAGGGAAGGTTGGAAAGAACAGATTTAATAAGGACAGACTTACCAGCAATGTTAAGCCAGGAATAACCCCAGGCAAGCATCTTGTTCTTGAATTTCTCCAATTGGGGGAGCCAATCTCTGTTGTAAGTTTTTTTGAGAAAAACTGGAGGCCCAAATACTTGAAGGAAGTCCAATTTGAGGATGCTGCAAAACCAAAGGTTCTGGAAATGGAGTTGAGCAAGCTGGAAGTGGTGTTCCAGCAATAGATATGGCATTTGCCTTTGTTTAGACTGCTTCTCGATACCAAACAAAACTCATCCAAAGCTCTTTTAAATCTGGAGGAAATAGGCCCAGAAGCTGCTCCCAATAGCAATGAGTCATCCGCGAATAGGGCATGATTAATGGTTTTCACACCTCTTGAAATACACAGCCTAGCAATATCTTGATCTGCTCTTTTTTTTCTAGGTAAAAGCTGAGAACAGAGGCTTGAATAACAAATAAAATAGGTGAACCCCTGCCTGAGCCCTCTCGTGGCTTTGAAAAAATCTTCATCTCTGCCATTTATTAATGGGGCAATCTAAGGCTCCGAGATGCAAGCTCGAATCCAATTTATAAATTTCTCACCAAATCCAAGCTTATGTAAGACTTTCAATAGAAAACTATGCCTAACTCTATCAAAAGAATTTGCTAAATCAAGTTTGACAACCATACCTTTTTCAATGCGACTCGGGCTAGAATGGATTTCCTCCTGGACCAGAATGAAGTTGTCCACAATCTGTCTACCTTGAATGAAACCTCCTTGGCTTTCCGGAATGATTTTGGGGAGGATGGGCTTCAGTCTATTAGCGATGACTTTGGTAATCAATTTGTAACCTATATTACAAAGCGAAATCAAACGAAACCTGTTGAAGGAGTTGGCTCCCTTCTCTTTGGGGATGAGAGCAAGAAAAGCAGAGTTCGTGCTTCCTTCGATTTTTTGGCAAACTTGGGATTTTAGAGCCATTTTATAAAGATCCTTTTCCACAATGGACTAGCAAATTTGGAGGAATCTAGATGAGAATCCATCCGGCCCAGGGGCTTTGTCTGGGTTCATGGAAAATAAGGCAGCCTTGACTTCATTCTTGGTGACTTTAGCTTCAAGGAGGTGATTCATTTCAGCAGAAATCAGGGAGGGGATCCCATCCATCATCTCTGAGTTTTGGTCCAGATTTATATCTTCGCTATACAAACTTTTAAAAGGAAGAGAAGCTGCTTTTTTGATGTTTGCATTATCCTTGTGAATGATGGTACCATCTTTGATTTCGGAAATGGAATTGGTACATTCCTTGCCTGAGCTTGTTTGTGAAAGAAGGAAGAGTTATTTTCCCCTACTTTAAGCCAAATACTGCGAGACTTAAGTCTCCAATATTCTTCCTCAGCTAGACATGCCTTATGATAGTTTTGCTGAAACAGGGCTTCTTTATCTAGAATCTCTTTTGTTATGTCAGCTGTTTCGGCTTGGAGCTGATGGACTTCCAGCATGTGTTGGATTTTTTTCCTTTCGTTGGCTGGATTTGGCAGAGATTTGGCCCAGCTTTTCAAAGCCCTTTTCACTCTTCTGAGCTTTTCTTCCCAAACGAAAAAGGGGGAGCGTTTGACCGGCTGCAACCAAGTGTCCTTAACTAATTGCATGAAGTCTAATTCCTTAGCCCAGAGTCGGCTAAATCTGAAAGGTATAGGTCCAAGTTCAAGCTAAAACACAAGTTCTAGCTTGATGGGTTTATGATCCGAAGTGTTGCATGGGAGAATATGCACTCTAGCCTCTAATCCAAGTAGAAGAAAAGAGCTTTGAATTAAGAATCTATCCAATCTAGTAGCAATGTGGCCAGGACCAATTCTTTTATTAATCCAAGTGTACTTACCAGAGACTGGTTTAATGTCCAGCAGGTCCTAGTCCTGCATAAGGTCCTCTGCCCATTCCCTTGCCGGATCTCGAACAATGTTGCCTCCTCTCTTGTCTGCTGATAAGAGAGTGAGATTGAGATCTCCTGCTATGGTGATATTCTCAAGATTAACTAGATCTGCTTGGGTTCTTATGGAGTCCCAGTAGGCCTTTTTTTCCACAGCGTTCATGGGGGTGTAGCAGAAGATGTGTGCTCTGAATTCGTAGAAAATTAAAAGGAACGCAGAGGAGGAGGGCAGAGGGCCCAAAGCCACGGGCCACAGAGCAGCAAGGGCGCGAAGGCGCTGAGACGTAGCTATGGTTCCATCTACTCCAGAGCTCAATCGCCGTCTATGACCAACAAGGTTGTCAAGTATAGTTTTGTTATTTTTCTGAAGAAAAAAAACACATTTATTATTCATAATAAAATTAAGATTTAAATATTCCCCAATGGTGGTGTGAATTGAGAGAAGTGGGGGCTTGAGTTATCTTGCCCACCACCTTGCATTATGCTAAATGAAAATCATTAAATTTTGGTGGTGGCCCATGCATCTGCATGCATGGTATTAACTAGCACTATCTAAGTTTGGAGTGTTATATTCGGGAAGGGATGTGAAGAATTCAACATTGTCTCTATGTGGGGGAACTGTTAACCCTCACCATTGTTAATAAGCTTGAGCTGAGAGCTTATAATATAATCACCTGGGTAAATAAATACTATAGAAGTTGGTCAAACATTCTTATGAGTAGCAGTGTTCAGAGGAATGGAGAACCTTGGCCATGGAATTGTGAAGGAGCTCTGGAGCTTATCCCCATATTCACGCCAGTATCAAGAAGGCGAACTAATATTCTTTGTATACAACAATTGGCACCTACTTAGCTTTGGATAACTATCATTTCACTTAGCTTTTCATCCTTTACATTTTTTATGTGAATTAAGGTTTAGTTTGCTAAATGGATTCATGTTTCCATTAACAATAGAATTAGTTGGCTCATTGCATGGGCACTTTCTTGTCATTATAACATTTGGGATAAATTGGTTTTTCAGATTAAATTTTGGGAGGGGTTTCTGACCATATTACTTGGATCTTGGGAGAATTGGGGTTTTTTTTGTTCTAGGTCTTGGTTTCTCCTAGGGTTCTTGTAGAGTTGGTCCGCCTAAAATGTTAGGTCCTAATGTCTTGTTGTGGGAGTGATTTAGATCTCTGGGTTTTAGTTTCGATCATGTAATTTGTGGTCAGCCCATGTCCTATGTTAAGTATGAGGGAGGTTTTGAGTATGTTGTAACCAATGTCTCTATGTGTTGTCTATTAGCTACTATAGGTCTCAGTTTTAGTGGGGATTGAAACTATGTGTTTCTCCTTAGTGTATTGGTACTCAAATATTGGTGATGGATTAAGCTCCAGCGTTTAGTAATTTGTTTTCTCCATCCTGTTGAGATCTAGGTTATTCCTTACTAGTTTTCTCTCATGCAATGCCAATGTATGAGAATTCAAAGAGGTGGGGGGGAGGCTAAGTCCCTCTAGGGTGCTTCTGAGACCACCAACAAGTGCGAGAGGCTACAAAAGCCTTTCATGAGACCATCGTTGTTGATGTTCACAATGAAATGCTAAATTTGGAGAATTTGGCTGCTAGGGATCAACATGCTATGTCAGACCCAGTGTTACTGGAGGAGTTTGGGAAGTTGATTTCAAACTTGGTCACATTAGGGGCCGAAGAAATTAATACTTACAAGCTCTCTTCCTCTACTAGAAAACAAAGACTTTGATGGATAGAATTTTTATAGATAGGCAAGTGGATCGACACAATATCTTTTCCAACCTAGGGACATCAAAATACAACAACACAATATCATATTTTATATGGAGAATATGGAAAACTGATTAGATCAAATTGAGAATCACATCCCATGCATTTCCACTTCATCAACCCCTCCAAGATCCAGTGCAAGAGATCTAGCACTAGTGGACCCTTCTGACTCGTAGTTTCTTGATGGGTTTTACTTATCTTTTATGGTTTGACATTTCTTTAGACTCTTTAGTTATGTTGCAAATGATGCTACTGTTATAGTTTGGACTTTTTATTTTGTCAATAGATGGTAAAAAATACTTGGTTTCCCATTGAGTTGGTTGAGAACATCTACCGTTAAGTCTTCACGATAGTTATGGGTTGAACATTGTAACATCTTTTGGATTATGGAAGGCAATACAAATTAGCTTATAATTTTTTTTTATTTAAATATATATAATTATATCAATAAATTTTATTATTTATTAATAATAAAAAGTACCATTTTGTTTCTCCTTCCATCCAGGATTAATTCTCATATAGGGACCCATTGTGATAAGGCTCAAAGAGTAGGCACTCCCTCCTCCGGTGACTATCGGCTCTTGTTAAGTCATAAGTTATTAGTATATATATGATTTGTGGATAGTTTGACAAACTCTTTGTGTTATAGCGACACTGTGAATATTTGATCCTAAGCTTCCCCTAGATTACTTCAATATATTACCTATTCATCATGGTTAAAAAAAGGTAAAGGAGACCATGACAAAATTCAAAAATACAATTAAATATCTATATATAATTACAGTAAGAGGAAGGAGGATGTTTGTCTACCTTTTCATTTGATCCTTAAATTGAAATCCTTAAGTAACTCATAAGACAAGTAGGACTATGATCTATATGCACAACCCTATGTTTTTTGTATTCTCTATGAGACACGGAAGGGAAAAGAGTTCCAATCTTTTAAGATTAAGAAATTGTACATTCTCCTATAGCTATTGAGGGTATGGGGTATCATTTTTTTTCCTTTCTAATTTAATTCAAAACTCTATTATGAGATAATCGTCACATTCTACACATTAATGACTTTTTGGTGGTATAAACTTTATTAAAATCCAAGTCTGAATCATTAAGATATGATCATTTGAATATTTTCACCCTTGGCGCCATGTCAGTGCCTTGTAGCAAATGATGTCCCTCCCTAGTCCATGTGTCACACCAAGTTGGGTATTGAAATCAGTGCCATGGCCATCCAATCTCACCATCTCATCAACTAGCTCCACTAAATTCACTATACTCACTATATATGTATTTGTATGAGTGGGAATAAAACTTTAATTTGTAAAGCCACATACATAATTTTATTCCATTGATAATAATTTTATTCCATCGTTATCAAATAATAAACAAGTCCCAAGTGCAAACAAACTCAAGTGTGGGAAAATCCACATGCTAAAAACCAAAGTCTCATGTGCAAGTGAAGTCACGTCTAAGCATAATTCACATGCTAAATTCCAAAGTGCCAAAGCTTCTTCTAGTATTGGTGAAATTCCACAAATTTCCCATAGTGATTTCCCGAGTGTCCAATAACGCTGAGAATAGCAGAAGCGAAAAAAGTAGCAGTGAACCCAGAAATCCTCTGGTAATATTGCGAATACCCATTCCCTATGATGCACTAATAAAATGTACATTCACTAGAGATAAATCGAAATGTTGTGCGTATGAATAAAAAGATCTGCCCCGACCCCAATCCTGAAACGCTTTGACAAATTCCCGTCACTTTCCTTTCTCCATTGAAACATTATTAATTAATTATATTATAAATGATATTTTAAATAAATATAATGGTTAAAATGAGTATACTTAATTTAAAAGGTTTTAATTGGATATTTATTAATATGAAATTATCTAAATATTTAACTATATTAATAATTAATTATATTACGGTGAATTTTAAAAGTGTAATTTTATAATTATAAATAATATTTTAAAGAGATATAATGGTTAAAATGAGTATACTTAATTTAAAAGATTTTAATTGGATATATATTAATATGAAATTATCTAAATATTTAACTATATTAATAATTAATTATATTATGATGAATTTTAAAGGTGTATTTTTATAATTATAAATAATATTTTAAATAGATATAATGGTTAAAATGAGTATACTTAATTTAAAAGATTTTAATTGGATATATATTAATATGAAATTATTTAAATATTTAACTATATTAATGATTACTAGTTTGAGTTAGTAGGAGTGGAAGAGGTTATCTTTTGTCCCGATGATCAAAGAGAGTTACAATATGCATGTGGCATGGGTTTTGTTACAAACAATCAAATAGAATATATGGTTCTTTGGTAGGGGCTAGAAATAGCTATTGCAAGAAGAATTCATGGATTGATGGTCTTTGGGGATTCCATGATAGTCATCCAACAGGTGAACAAACTTAAAGAAAAAAATAGCCTCCTTGCAAAGATTTTCATTACAATTAAACTTTGAAACAATTAAGTTTTACCACATTAAATGACAATTGAACACAATGGAAAATATGTTGGTTAATAAAGGTGCAAACTTGAACCAGGATATGATGGATCAAGATATAAGTACAATAAAATTTAACCTGTTAACATGACAAGGGATATCACCTTCCAGGCAAGCCATGATGCATATAAACAAGTAAATGGTGGAAGGAGAATTCGTCAGAATATCGGGTGGCATCGAATGCATCCTTTTTTAGTGGTGGTATATCAAGAGCAACCAAAATGGTGACCCATCAATATCGAGGACCATGAATTCAAAAGCTCACTCTATAATAGCACATATCTATCGCAATTACAAAACAACATCATGCAGGACATCTGAAGGATCAATAATATTTAAAAAGATTAGAAAATGTGATTGCAGGGCATCAACTTAATTGACTCGCTTTGGATGGAACACATGCAGTGTTGAGTTTTAATGGAGGAAATCTGGAGAGATACTAGGGCAACAATTGGTGAGGAATGTTTCGATGGCTCAACGAATGCAGCAGGACATGTTTTAATTGCTAATTAAAGGTGACCTTGGCAAAGAAGAGGCACAATACAAGTTGTGATTGCAGATCTTGGGATAGGTAGGAGAATGTAGATAGATATGCAGACTCTTATAGTCAGGGAGCGGGAGAAAATGAATCAACAACTGGATCATCTAACAGAGACATTGGAGTACATCCTGACCCTTCTCAATAGACAAAGTGAAATGGAGGTAAAGGAGAAGCAGGTGCAGTTGGATTTATTGTATAAAAAATGTGAGATGTTACAAAGCAAATTTGAGAAATTTCAGGCAATTCTAGAAGCAGAGATGTCGACATTAGACCTAAGGTCAAAAAGGCTAGAGCTGAAAACTAACAACGGAGTAATGGATCCTTCCGCGGGCATAAAATACACTAGGAACACAGATTGGCAAGGTGCACTTGTTCATGCATAGCAGGAGCAAAGAGAAGGGATTGCATTGCAAAGAATAATTCCGAAGTTGGGTCATCCAAGATAGGCTAGACAATATGTTTTCCTCAATTGCATATAAATTTTCCCTTTAGGTGTTTTTTGGAAACTACTTAAGAGATACCAGTATAAATTCATAGTAAATAGAAAACACATAAGGAGAAAAGATAGTTATTGGAAATGTAAGTGCTATGAAGTAGATGAAACAATTGAATATGTAAAGGTACGACATTGTAACCAAATCAAGTTTGTAACATAAGTTTTTAGCTGTTTTGTTTTTTTTAAAGAAAAAATTATTGGTTGAATTATTATTCTTTTTATGTTTTTTAAAGAAAAAAAATGTAGGCTTTCTTTTTCTTTTTTGAAATATACAGAGGGAAGGCAAACGAATGGATGACCACAATAATTGTCAAACTTGTGACCTATTGACTCTTTTTCGACAACATACTATTAACAAATGATTTAATGAATTAAATAAAACTTTAAAACTAAAGACATATAATATTTATGTCTTTTCTTATAAATATAAATCATGTAACAATAAAATAAAAGATTCTTAATAGAGAGAATTAGGAGTACATATTAACTTTCTTTTAAACTAAATAAGTTGTCTAAGGGATATAGGAACACATATTTGAGTCAATTAGGGTTATCTCAAATGGTTGGGTGGAATGTTTGTTATATTTCCAAACCAGGTTCAAATTCTTGCTAGTGACATGATGAGCTATAATGTTGGCTTGGTACCAACAATCTCACTCTAACCCTTGAATTGATAAAGAAACTTATTTATTTTCTTGAAAAAAAACACTTTATATTTATAATAATTTATAATTATAATTATATTATTTATTAATAAAAAATTTATTTGATTCCAATAAAAAAATTACAATTACACATCTAATTGAATTCCTTAAATATTCAAATATTTTTAAAAAAACTTAAATATAACTAGGTTGAGCGTAGGTTGGTGCCAACATGCTTATTAATTGGAAGAATACCAATAACATAAGTTTTTACCTATTTTGTTTTTTTTTAAGAAAAATTTATTGGTTGAATTATTATTATTTTTTTATTATGTTTTTTAAAGAAAAAAATGTAGGTTTTCTTTTTCTTTTTTGAAATATACAGAGGGAAGGCAAACGAATGGATGACCACAGTAATTGTTGATGGACTTGATCGAATTTAAACTTGTGACCTATGGACTCTTTTTCGACAACATACTATTAGCAAATGATTCAATGAATTAAATAAAACTTTAAAACTAAAAACATATAATATTTATGTATTTTCTTATACATATAGATCATGTAAAAATAAAGTAAAAGATTAAGAAGAGTACATATTAACTTTCTTTTAAACTAAATAAGTTGTCTAAGGGAGATAGGAACACATATTTGAGTCAATTAGGGTTATCTCAAATGGTTGGGTGGAATGATTGTTATATTTCCCAACCAAGTTCAAATTCTTGCTAGTAACATGATGAGCTATAATGTTGGCTTGGTACCAACAATTTCACTCTAACCCTTGAATTGATAAAGAAAATTGTTTTTTTTCTTGAAAAAAAACACTTTATATTTATAATAATTTATAATTATAATTATATTATTTATTAATAAAAAAATTATTTGATTCCAATAAAAAAATTACAATTACACATCTAATTGAATTCCTTAAATATTCAAATATTTAAAAAAAAACTTAAATATAACTAGGTTGAGCGTAGGTCGGTGCCAACCTGCTTATTAATTGGAAGAAGACCAATCCACCCACAATGGAATGTTTATCAGTGCCAACCTGCTTATTAATTGGAAGAAGACCAATCCACCCACAATGTCTCTATGTGTTGTCTATTAGCTGCTACAAGTCTCAGTTTTAGTGGAGATTGAAACTATGTGTTTCTCCTTAGTGTATTGGTACTCAAATATTGGTGATGGATTAAGCTCCAGTGTTTAGTAATTTGTTTTCTCTATCCTGTTGAGATCTAGGTTATTCCTTACTAGTTTTCTCTCATGCAATGCCAACGTATGAGAATTCAAAGAAGTGGGGGGGAGGCTAAGTCCCTCTGGGGTGCTTCTGAGACCACCAAAAAGTGTGAGAGGCTGCAAAAGCCTTTCATGAGACCATCGTTGTTGATGTTCACAATGAAATGCTAAATTTGGAGAGTTTGGCTACTAGGGATCAACATGCTATGTCAAACTCAGAGTTACTAGAGGAGTTTGGGCAGCTAATTTCAAACGTGGTCACATTAGGGGCCGAAGAAATTAATACTTACAAGCTCTCTTCCTCTATTAGAAAACAAAGACTTTGATGGATAGAATTTTTATAGATAGGCAAGTGGATCAACACAATATCTTTTCCAACCTAGGGACGTCAAAATACAACAACACAATATCATATTTTATATGGAGAATATGGAAAACTGATTAGATCAAATTAAGCATCACATCCCATGCATTTCCACTTCATCAGCCCCTCCAAGATCCAGTGCAAGAGATCTAGCACTAGTGGACCCTTCTAACTCGTAGTTTCTTGATGGGTTTTACTTATCTTTTATGGTTTGACCTTTCTTTAGACTCTTTAGTTATGTTGCAAATGATGCTACTGTTATAGTTTGGACTTGTTATTTTGTCAATAGATGGTCAAAAATACATGGTTTCCCATTGAGTTGGTTGAGACCATCTACCGTTAAGTCTTGACGATAGTTATGGGTTGAACATTGTAACATCTTTTGGATTATGGAAGGCAATGCCAATTAGATTATAATTTTATTATTTATTTAAATATATATAATTATATAAATAAATTTTATTGTTTATTAATAATAATAAAAATATCATTTTGTTTCCCCTTCCATCCAGGATTAATTTTCATATAGGGACATGTTGACCCATTGTGGTAAGGCTCAAAGAGTAGGCACCCCCTCCTCCGGTGACTATTGACTCTTGCTAAGTCATAAGTTATTAGTATATATGATTTGTGGATAGTTTGACAAACTCTTTGTGTTATAGTGATAGTGTGAAGATTTGATCCTAAGCTTCCCTTAGATTACTTCAATATATTACCTATTCATCATGGTTTAAAAAAGGTAAAGGAGCCCATGACAAAATTAAAAAATGTAATTAAATATCTATATATAATTACAGTAAGAGGAAGGAGGATGTTTCTCTCTCTTCTCATTTGATCCTTAAATCGAAATCCTTAAGTTACTCATAAGACAAGTAGGACTATGATCTATATGTACAACTTTATGTTTTTTGTATTCTCTATGAGACAAGGAAGGGAAAAGAGTTCCAATATTTTAAGATTAAGAAATTGTACATTCTCCTATATCTATTAAGGGTATGGGTATCATTTTTTTTCCTTTCTAATTTAATTCAAAACTCTATTATGAGATCATAGTCACATTCTACACATTAATGACTTTTTGGTGGTATAAACTTTATTAAAATCCAAGTCTGAATCATTGAGATATGATAATTTGAATATTTTCACCCTTGGCACCATGTCAGTGCCTTGTAGCAAATGATGTCCCTCCCTAGTCCATGTGTCACACTAAGTTGGGTGTTGAAATTAGTGCCATGGCCATCCAATCTCACGATGTCATCAACTAGCTCCACTAAATTCATTATACTCACTATATATGTATTTGTATGAGTGGGAATAGAACTTTAATTTATAAAGCCACATACATAATTTTATTCCATCATTATCAAATAATAAACAAGTCCCAAGTGCAAACCAACTCAAGTCTGGGAAAATCCACATGCTAAATTCCAAAGTGCCAACGCTTCTTCGACTATTGGTGAAATTCCACAAATTGCCCATAGTGCAACCCAAAATATTTCTCCCATCATAAATGCGATAATATTTCAACTTTTCAGTGAACCATAAGCCTTTTAGGATCCCCATAAGGTCAACCCCACACTTTTTGTGGTCGATGAGGTAGCAACCTTAACTTTTTACCAATCGTTGATGGGGTCAACCCTAAATTTGTAGCACAATAAATTTTTTAAATGATGTTAATTTCATTTTTTTTCATTAATGAGGTACCACCCTAAACTTTTTCCAATCACTATTGAGATTAACCCCACACTTTTTATAGATACTTGATGGGATAGCACCTTAAACATTTTACCAACAATCAATGAAGTAGCATCGTAAGTCAACCCATACCTTTTTTTGATCGTCAATGAAGTAAACTCTTATTGACCCCATCAGCTAAATGGCTCATTGAAATTTGATGGGTTACCCACCCAAAATAATTCCCCGATCCCCGATGGAGTCAAACATATGTTAACCTACAATGATCTCATCGACCATTATTTAAATTTGTTGTATACTGGAATAATATTGAGGGTGGCGATGGGTGAGGGGTGAATCAGTATTATGTGAATTTTAAACAATTGTTTAGCCAATAAAAAAAAAATTAATACTACAATAGTACATCAATCACATAAGTATTGGATAGATGATGGTTATGTGGAAACCCATATGGGAGAAAACCATAAATATTCTTTTAATTTTAGTGTAAATGCAAGCACCAAATTCAATTTATATCAAATTATGTAGGCACCAACCTACATGAGGTCCCAAACCCTTTTTTTGCAAGCACCAACTCCCACTATTTGTAGCTACGAACTTGTTAATCTTTTCAAGAACCTACTTGAAAGAGACATCAATCCATTGATCAACAATGTTAATATATATTATTCCCATCTTCTCTTATCTTCTCATTTTAGCACCCTTTATGTATTTGATTCTCTCTGATTTTCTTATATATAGCAACTTTAGATTTCACCCAATCTCCATGTACAACCTCTTCTTAACTCTTCTTTGTACACTCTGTCTGTCTCTTATCTGCTCCAGATTTATGACATTCGGTGATTTCAATTTTTTCCTACTCCTTTCGTTCCTAATATATCTCTTTCTCTCTCTTTTCATCAACACTATACTCAATCATAAACTCATATTATATAAATTTCTACAACTTCAATCCCTCTCACGAATTGCCACAATTTTGTTTTTATTTAGCAATCTTTTCACATCCACAATCATGAGAATACAAGGTGCTTCAAATTCTCTTGTCATTTATTTTTTCTTATATTTCAAATTTTGGGTGTTTTCGACTTTTGGCATCATCTTTAATTTGGATCCATTGGAGTTCATGTCTCTCGGATCCCGAATGAGAGTGTGTTGATAATGTGTTGTTAATCCTTTTCCAGCATCAATACGAGACTCATCAACTTGATTCTTCAACTAATGGGGTCGAGAGACAAAGATAGTTTTGCAGTCTCGTCTACTATTACCGCCCTAGTGGGAAATGATAAAAGAGTTGTGAGAACACTGTCGATATGTCAATATGCCTGATGTATGATAAACCCTGGGCGCTTTCCTGCTAGCTCCTATGACTAGGGGCTTTGACCACTTCCTTACTACTCATAGCTCACCACTGGTTGCCCGAAATTTGAGTTTATTGGCCATCCATTGGCGTTTTGAGAAGAAACCGTCATAAGATGGTGTTGTACTTGACTTTTGACACCTAATCCTGTAGTATTTGGAAAACATTGTAAATGTGTAAATACAAATTAAGAAGAGGAAGAGACCTTGGAATATGAATCCCAAGCGTCTCCCTCCCCTATGTATATATTAATGACTCTTCTTAATGGAAATTCAAGTTCATGGAGTTACCAAACCTGGTATGAGATAGTATCAGAGCGTAGTATGAGATAGTATCAGAGCGTAGGTTCCATTTGAGAGTTTCTTTGCCAATGTAGCTCTTGTCAGCTCTGTCGTATTCTCTTTATGCACCTGTGAGAACTTAACATTCTCTATGCGCCTGACCTAACATTGAAATCTTTATGTTTCCTCTGTCAAAAATTCATCCAAGTCACATTGTCGTCCATTGTTAATCAAAATATCATATCACCGCCTCTGAGAAGTTCAAACATTCTAGTACAGTGCCATTCACTACTACAGTCGAGTGGGTATTTTGGCATGTGAAGAAGATATATTTGATCAATCTGGTATGTGCATTTGAGCATCAATTCATTGCGATGAGATCCCTGTAGAGTGCTTCACTAGTTTTCCATCACGCTACACCAACTCACAATGTGGATTCGCTCTTGCAATGAGATCCTCGTAAAGTGATTCGATAGTTTTCCCTCATGCTACGCCATCTCGCAGCATCGATTTTCTCTTGGTATGACAACTTGAATGCAACATTGAATTGTTTAAATTTATTATATTTGTGTTAAATAATCTCCCACAAAAATTTAATAATCGTTCCATTCATATGTTAAATCATTGATATGTGCGTTGAATGTCGTGTGGTTTGGTATTCGTGCACTGGTTCATATGAATTTGTACATTTTGTTGAATGCATTATATTGGAGTCTACGTTTACTACTCTCCAGCATATTTATATAACAGAGAAATCAATGTTCATTTAATAGAGCAGTTGATTATAGAGCTAACCATTGCTAATACAATAGAGCGGTTGGTGTTGGTCAAGAGCCGGGAACCAAAAATACTAGAATTATATATATAACTTGAGATCAAGAACCAATATTCTTTTTGAGTTCTTTTTTATGAGAATTATAGAAAAATTTTATGATGGGTCTTTGTTGTTTATAGATAAATATTATATTTTCATTGGAAGGATTTTGAATATTTAGGGTATAATTCATAATTTCATTTAATAATGTTTTCGCCTATCTCCATAGTTGGAGTAGTTTTCTCTAGCAAAGATAACTACCATGAATGGTCGAAAAAAGTTGAAAAATGTAACTAAGTTCGGTCTTCATAATTGTATTTGAGTCATAATAAAATGTATTTATGAAAAAAATGAAAATAAATTTCGTTATTATTATTATGTCTTATTAAAGCATGGGTTTCATGCTTGGGTCATCATGTTTTAAGTCAAATTCTCCATCAAGGACTTCTAGGATTTATTTGGAGTCATTAGACATTTCCATTAAAATAAACCCTTCTTGGGCTTTTGAATCATGTAAAAAGAATTAATATTGAGTCAAATATGCTATTTGTCCCCTCCACACCAATTTGGCCTCAAAGAGATCAAGTCGGCTTCAAGAAGGACAATTCAACCTCACTGGAAGGTTATATATACAAGGTCGTTCAAATTCATTTAGAGAAATTCCTTCTCTCTTTCATAGTTCGATATCTTGAAGCTGGAAGCTGGGAAATGTGAAGTTGAAGAAGAGTTGGAAAGGGGATGGAAAGGAGTGCGAGATTTTGGAGGAGGAAAGAAGACACCGAGATCAAAATTTTGGGCTATCTATCTCTCACTTCTAAGGAGCATCTAGGGAGATCGAAGTTTTTCTTTATCTAGTCAAAGTTGTTGTCGTTGTTGTTACTCCCAGTTGTTGGGTTGAGGCTGATACTGCAAGTTGATGTTGTTAGGTCGAAGTTGCTATTGAAGGGTTATCATCTGCAAGAATGATTAAGGGTTGACTTGGTGTGGAGGAAGTCTTTGTTTAGTTCAAGAGTCTAGGATTATCTCGTGAAACTATTGAAGGAATAATTTTTGACTAGGTTTTCCCCGAGATAGGGATTTTTCCCTGGCAGAGTGCCTATGTCTTGTGTCTTGTGTTTTTGTGATCTTCATACACACATAATTTGGTAATTGCTTGATGAAAGATAATATAACAAAGAGGTAAAAGGAAGCCAACATAATTCACAATTAATTATCAAGAAAGAGAAATCTAACCCTAATTCTACTAGCATTGATTTCTCAACATGGTATTGGAGCTAAGGTCAAAGAAGATTGAAGATCACTTTGTTGGCTTGAAGGAAATGATTACTCCCTCTATGATAAGAATGGGATTCAATACTGCAAGAATTTGTATCAAGAATATTTTCTACTACTTATTCAACAAAGTCAAAATTAAGGGGTTTTTAGTTTCACATACGCATTCACTTAATGATGATAATGCATGGATTATTAACGGTGAAGCATCTAGGCATATGACATGGAAGAGTAAAAAATTTCACACTCTATTAAAGGAATCATCTTCTCATGCAGTGGAATCCGTAGACAACAAAACCTATTAGAGGCCTGGGATCAACATCACTGGAGCTGGAGAATGGAGCTAAGGTGAAGGAAGAGGAAAAAGACAGTTTAAATATCTATTGAAAGGAATCTAAGGAACCTTAAGGAGTTGATTAAAGGATCGTATAAGGAGACCTTATAAGGAAAGAAGCTTATTATCTTCAAGGAAAATATAAAGGGAGAGAAAAAATTAGAAGGAGCATCCAATTACAATGCTTGGCGGGGAAAACATTACCAAAGAGAAAGACCTAATCTTCATTGTATACACTACATCAAAAATGGACATGATGCCTCCACATGAAAGCTCTCTTAGGACAAAATCAAGCAAGAAAGAAATGAAGAGAAAGGTAAATCACCAGATCCAAGGAAAGGTAAAGTACCTGAATCTGCTCACTATATTGTGGCACATTATAATATTGAATTAACTGAAGACTTGTTTAATACTTCATTTGCTCATGGAAATATGCATAATTGCTTGATACAGGAGCAACCTACCACATGACCTTTTGGAAGGACTTCTTTGAAGATTTTAGTGATAATGTAGATGGAGCATTCTACTTTACAGACAAGTCAAAACTCAAGCCAACTAGACTTGGCACCATCAGGCTCAAATTGCCTGGACTCCCTGAATTTTTGTTGCATGATGTTCTCTAACTCCTAGAGTTGTGGAGAAACTTGTTTTCCTTGGTACAAATCTACCAGCAAGGACACTCCATTCACATGTTTTATGGAAAATTTGAGCTGAGAAAAGCATCAGAAAACTCACTTGTCATGATGGGAATAGAAGAAGAACGACTCTTGAAGTTGCAAGGAACATCTACTAGTGTGCCCATAATTATGCATACAGTTCCCAGTGTGATGAAGTTACATTTCGATCTAGTCTCTTATGGCATGCTAGAATTGGACATCAGAAATATGACAACCTTCGTTTATTGAAGAGAAATGATGTTATTGTTTTTCCACCTATTCCTAGGAAACTAAAACAATGTGATGCTTGTATCTTAGGAAAACATAGCAAACATACATTTCATGATTATTTTTCCAGAGCATGTAGAAAGCTTGAAAACATAGCAAACATACATTTCATGATTCTTTTTCCAGAGCATGTAGAAAGCTTGAACTGATTCATTCTGACTTGTGTGGCCTTATGCATGTTCCTTCTGCAAATGGAAATAAATGCATGATGAATTTTCTTGATGACTACACCAGAATATGTTGGGTATATTTGTTGATGAATAAATATGAAGCTTTTGAAACATTCAAAAAATTTCATGCATGGATTGAAAACAAAACACAATCTCATATTGGTTCTATTATTATTAATAATGGAAAAGAATATACTTCAAATGAATTTTAAAACTATATTATCCAGCATGGGATTCAACATCAAACAACTATGCTTTACTATCCTCAACAAAATGGTGTCATTGAAAGAATGAATAGGACAATCTTAAATATGGTTCGTTCAATGATGTTTTTCAAAAATGTAAAGTTGATGTTCTAGGCTGATGCAATTATATGTGCAATGTATATTAAAAATAGATGTTTATATCATGCTCTCAAAAACAAGACTCCTTATGAAATGTGGTATGGCCACATTCCTTAAGTGAGGCATTTCAGGGTTTTTGGTTCCACCTGTTATGCCTTGATTCCTAAGGAACAAAGAAACAAAATTGGTGCAAGGATTTGAAAGTGTATCTTCTTGGGGTACTTAGATACCTCCAAAGTATATCGTCTCTATGATGAAGTAAATAAGAAGTTTATATTGTCTATAGATGTGAATTTTCTTAAATCTTCCAAGGCTACCAATGTTGTTGAGTGGCAGCTTGATTGCTTAGATAGATTCAGGAATGAAAAGCATTTTCAGGAATTTGATAATGATATTCCACATATTTAAGGGGGAATCCCTATCCTGGATCAATCTGTGGAATCTCCTTCTGAAACCCTCTCTCCCCCTCATGAAGCTCTAACCACTTCTAATCAAGAAGACACTTTGAGTGATGTGATTGAGAGGGTTGGAAGGCTAAATTTTGATTCAACCCCATCTCAGTCAACAGAATAGTCAGGGCCATATTAGAAAGTTCCTCCAAATTGGCTTAGTAAGACACTTGAATGTGTTCATCGTGATGAGGTTGGAAAGACAAGAACAAGAAGTTCTACTAGATAGAATGGAGGTGATGTAGATGATTCTGATTCATCTGTTGATATGAATGTTTCTTATGATTATGAATTGAATTTTTCTATTAATTTTGAACCAACTTCCTTTAAATAAGTTTCTTCTCGTGATGAATGGAAATAATCAATGCAGGAAGAGTATGATGCTCTTATAAAGAATGGAACCTGGAAGCTGGTGGACCCTCCATTTAGAATCACACCAATTGGCTGCAAGTGGGCCTTCAAGGACAAGTATAAATCAGGTGGCTCACTTGAGAAGCACAAAGCAAGGCTTGTGGAAAAAATATTTTTACAGAAAGAAGGGGTTATGAGGAGATATTTTCCCCCATAATAAAATGGGCTACCATCTAGACTCTATTTTCCTTGGCAACTCATAGTGGATGGAAAGTCCATCAAATGGATGTAAAAAATTCTTTCTTGGATGGAGATATAAAAGAAAATGTTTTTATGTCTCAACTAGAAGGATTTTTTGTGAAGGGATAAGAGCATAAAGTATCTCTCACTTCTAAGGAGCATCTAGGGAGATCGAAGTTTTTCTTTATCTAGTCGAAGTTGTTGTCGTTGTTCTTACTCCCAGTTGTTGGGTTGAGGCTGATACTGCAAGTTGATGTTGTTAGGTCAAAGTTGCTATTGAAGGGTTATCATCTGCAAGAATGACTAAGGGTTGACTTGGTGTGGAGGAAGTCTTTGTTTAGTTCAAGAGTCTTGGATTATCTCGTGAAACTATTGAAGGAAGAATTTTTTACTGGGTTTTCCCCGAGATAGGGTTTTTTCCCTGGCAGAGTGCCTACGTCTTGTGTCTTGTGTTTTTGTGATCTTCATACACACATAATTTGGTAATTGCTTGATGAAAGATAATATAACAAAGAGGTAAAAGGAAGCCAACATAATTCACAATTAATTATCAAGAAAGAGAAATCTAACCCTAATTCTACTAGCATTGATTTCTCAACATGGTATTGGAGCTAAGGTTAAAGAAGATTGAAGATCACTTCGTTGGCTTGAAGGAAATGATTACTCCCTCTATTATAAGAATGGGATTCAATACTGCAAGAATTTGCATCAAGAATATTTTCTACTACTTATTCAAAAAAGTCAAAATTAAGGTGTTCTTAGTTTCACATACACGTTCACTTAATGATGATAATGCATGGATTATTAACGGTGAAGCATCTAGGCATATGACATGGAAGAGTAGAAAATTTCACACCCTATTAAAGGAATCATCTTCTCATGCAATGGAATCCAGAGACAACAAAACCTATTAGAGGCCTGGGATCAACATCATTGAAGCTGGAGAATGAAGCTAAGGTGAAGGAGGAGGAAAAAGACAGTTTAAATATCTATTGAAAGGAATCTAAGGAACCTCAAGGAGTTGATTAAAGGATCATATAAGGAGACCTTATAAGGAAAGAAGCTTACTATATTCAAGGACAATATAAAGGGAGAGAAAAAATTAGGAGCATCCAATTACAATGCTTGGCGAGGAAAACATTACCAAGGAGGAAGACCTAATCTTCATTGTATACACTACATCAAAAATGGACATGATGCCTCCACATGAAATCTCCCTTAGGACAAAATCAAGCAAGAAAGAAATGAAGAGAAAGGTAAATCACCAGATCCAAGGAAAGGTAAAGTACCTGAATCTGCTCAATATATTGTGGCACATTATAATATTGAATTAATTGAAGACTTGTTTAATACTTCACTTGCTTCATGGAAATATGCATAGTTTCTTGATACAGGAGCAACCTACCACATGACCATTTGGAAGGACTTCTTTGAAGATTTGAGTGATAATGTAGATGGAGCATTCTACTTTACAGACAAGTCAAAACTCAAGCCAGTTAGACTTGGCACCATCAGGCTCAAATTGCCTGGACTCCCTGAATTTTTGTTGCATGATGTTCTCTAACTCCTAGAGTTGTGGAGAAACTTGTTTTCCTTGGTACAAATCTACCAACAAGGACACTCCATTCACATGTTTTATGGAAAAGTTGAGCTGAGAAAAGCATCAGAAAACTCACTTGTCATGATGGGAATAGAAGAAGAACAACTCTTGAAGGTTCAAGGAACATTTACTAGTGTGCCCATAATTATGCATACAGTTCCAAGTATGATGAAGTTACATTTCCATCCAGTCTCTTGTGGCATGCTAGAATTGGACATCTGAAATATGACAACCTTCGTTTATTGAAGAGAAATGACGTTATTGGTTTTCCACCTATTCCTAGGAAACTAAAACAATGTGATGCTTGTATCTTAGGAAAACATAGCAAACATACATTTCATGATTATTTTTCCAGAGCATGTAGAAAGCTTGAAAACATAGCAAACATACATTTCATGATTCTTTTTCCAGAGCATGTAGAAAGCTTGAAAACATAGCAAACATTCATTTCATGATTTTTTTTCCAGAGCATGTAGAAAGCTTGAACTAATTCATTCTGACTTGTGTGTCCCTATGCATGTTCCTTCTGCAAATGGAAATAAATGCATGATGAATTTTCTTGATGACTACACCAGAATATGTTGGGTATATTTGTTGATGAATAAATATGAAGCTTTTGATACATTCAAAAAATTTCATGCATGGATTGAAAACAAAACACAATCTCATATTGGTTCTATTATTATTGATAATGGAAAAGAATATACTTCAAATGAATTTTAAAACTATATTATCCAGCATGGGATTCAACATCAAACAACTATGCTTTACAATCCTCAACAAAATGGTGTCACTGAAAGAATGAATAGGACAATCTTAAATATGGTTCGTTCAATGATGTTTTTCAAAAATGTAAAGTTGATGTTCTAGGCTGATGCAATTTTATGTGCAATGTATATTAAAAATAGATGTTTATATCATGCTCTCAAAAACAAGACTCCTTATGAAATGTGGTATGGCCACATTCCTTCAGTGAGGCATCTCAGGGTTTTTGGTTCCACCTGTTATGCCTTGATTCCTAAGGAACAAAGAAACAAAATTGGTGCAAGGATTTGAAAGTGTATCTTCTTGGGGTACTTAGATACCTCCAAAGTATATCGTCTCTATGATGAAGTAAATAAGAAGTTTATATTGTCTATAGATGTGAATTTTCTTAAATCTTCCAAGGCTACCAATGTTGTTGAGTGGCAGCTTGATTGCTTAGATAGATTCAGGAATGAAAAGTATTTTCAGGAATTTGATAATGATATTCCACATATTTAAGGGGGGATCCCTATCCTGGATCAATCTATGGAATCTCCTTCTGAAACACTCTCTCCCCCTCATGAAGCTCTAACCACTTCTAATAAAGAAGACACTTTGAGTGATGTGATTGAGAGGGTTAGAAGGCTAAATTTTGATTCAACCCCATCTCAGTCAACAGAATAGTTAGGGCCATATTAGAAAGGTCCTCCAAATTGGCTTAGTAAGACACTTGAATGTGTTCATCGTGATGAGGTTGGAAAGACAAGAACAAGAAGTTCTACTAGATAGAATGGAGGTGATGTAGATGATTCTGATTCATCTGTTGATATGAATGTTTCTTATGATTATGAATTGAATTTTTCTACTAATTTTGAACCAACTTCCTTTAAATAAGTTTCTTCTCATGATGAATGGAAATAATCAATGCAGGAAGAGTATGATGCTCTTATAAAGAATGGATCCTGGAAGCTGGTGGACCCTCCATTTAGAATCACACCAATTGGCTGCAAGTGGGCCTTCAAGGACAAGTATAAATCAGGTGGCTCACTTGAGAAGCACAAAGCAAGGCTTGTGGAAAAAATATTTTTACAGAAAGAAGGGGTTATGAGGAGATATTTTCCCCCACAATAAAATGGGCTACCATCTAGACTCTCTTTTCCTTGGCAACTCATAGTGGATGGAAAGTCCATCAAATGGATGTAAAAAATTCTTTCTTGAATGGAGATATAAAAGAAAATGTTTTTATGTCTCAACTAGAAGGATTTTTTGTTAAGGAAAAGAGCATAAAGTATGCCAGCTTATCAAATCCTTGTATGGCATCAAACAAGCACAGTGAGCTTGGAATGAAAAATTGACTAAGCATCTTCTGAAACTAAACTTCAAACACTATGATCTTGATGATGCAACTTTATTTGTCAATAAATTTGGAAAAATTGTTGTCTATCTTTTGGTGTATGTAGATTATCTAGTAATGAAATTGAACAATGAGAATTATATTGCATTCGTAAAGAAATAATTGAAAGGATTTGAGATGACAGATTTGGGATGTGTTCACTACTATCTGGGTATTGAAGTAACCCAACATTAGAAGTTTCTATTCCTCTATCTAAAGAAGTACATTTGAGATTTGTTGAAAAAAATTATCATGACTAAATGTAATCCGTTTTCCACTCCAATGGAACAAAATTTAAAGTTCACATCCAAAGAAGTAAATGAATTTGAGGATGTAACTAAGTACAAACAACTCGTAGGAAGTCTTAACTACCTCACTACTACTAGACCAGGCATTTAATTTGCTATTGGACTATTTTCCAAATTTATGCAAAACCTTGTGAGGGTCATTGGTCTACTGCAAAAATAGTTCTAAGGTACTTGAAGGGAACTCAAGACTTTGGACTCAAATATACATAGGTGGATGACTTCAGCTTGATTGGATACTCTAATTCATACTTTGATGGAGATAAGGAAAATGGAGTATCTACTTCAGGTTATGTTATGAGTCTTGGATCAGGAGTTGTTTCCTGGAGGTCATGCAAACAGTCAGTTCCAGTAGATTCCACAACAGAGCTAGAATATGTGGCAGTTGCAGAAGAAACCAAAGAGATTTTGTGGCTCAAGAAAATTCTTGACGATTTGTAGGAGAAACAAGTGCATTATACTCCTCTTTTAATTGACAATACTTCTGCAATAAAATTGGCCAAGAATCCAAAGTTCCATCGTTGAACCAATCATATCAATACAAAGTATCATTTGATTTGATATCATGTTGAGGCCAGGACTATTCACCTATGACATTGTTCCACAAATGAGCAGATTGCATACATCTTCACCAAAGTAGTTGGAAGAGAAAATTTCGAAAGATTCAGAATGATGCTTGGACTTACAAACACCCTTCACATTAAGGGGGGAATGTTGACACCTAATCCTCCGATATTGGGAAAATATTGTAAATATTTAAATACAAATTAAGAAGACGAAGAGACCTCAGAATGTGAATCCCAAGGGTCTCCCTCTCCTATGTATATATTAATGACTCTTCTTAATAGAAATTCAAGTTCATGGAGTTACCAAAATTGGCCTGACGTTGACGAACCAGACTATCTAATGTCTCACTACTCATTGCTTTATCACTAGAAAAAATTCATAGTGCATGTTCCCGTGTTGATGTGCGGTGAGAGGTGGATGATGGTCACACTACATGAAATCACGAGAAATATCAAAATATCTTAACACTATGAGGCCCTAAAAAATAGTCCTTGGCATAGATCCTACGATATCCTAAATTGCCATATCATGTCCACGTGCACCAATCGGAACCTGCAACATGTTCTCTACTGACATGTACCTGTCACATGTATTTCCATGTCACTTCCACAAATTTTTGTCATGTGTCCTTCCATGTCAATGCCACGTGCCACTTAGAAAAGGGCCACTTGGCCACCCAAAAAGACAAATCCACATGCCACATGTTATGTTGTACATGTGTACTTTCTAGTTGTCTCCACGTCATCGCCACTTGCTACCTATACTACCACATTATGTCTCTTGTCACCTCGCCACTATGTTTGTTTGCATGCAACTTTTAAACCTGACAATTTGACAACTGTGTAGAAATTTAACTATCAGCGAGAGATAGATTTACTAAGAGGAACATTAAAAATAACCAACAAAATCATAAATTTATGCAAACATTATAAACATAGTGTTTACCATGGGAAAAACCCAACCAATCGAATACCATTAGTCCTTGGATAATCCGATCAAGTGATCCTTCATTGCTCACCTCCCTAGCCCCATTACAATGAAGTCTTCCAAGCCTTTTAAAGGCTCCATTACTTGCAATCAACAAGAAAATTACCATGGGTAACCAAAAAACCATCGACCCAAAACCACTACGATTGACCAATCAATTTTGACTCTTTCTCCAACAATTTTACCTAAGAATCCCCCCTTGAACCTTGACTTGGGGTTTCTTTAACTAAATCCAACTAAATGATCCAAGTGAGTCAGCCTCATGTACTCTATCCCTTACCCCCTTCAAAGTTTATACCCAAGGTGTTTGTTAATACCGAATGTAACTTGCCTATAACCTAGGTCTAACACCATAATTTACAGGAAAACTTTAGCAGCAATTTCCTAGGGGTACACATGCCTTACCAAGTCTTACATGAGTATGTCCATTTACATGCAATTTAAAAAAAATTGACTCCATTATAATTATAAAAAAAAATCATTTCCCTTGTCTTGTCTGGTCATCCTCTATCCTCTCACTAATACAAATGATGCTCTTCATCCCATGATCTCCTCTTGCATATCCTCATCATAAAAAATTCCCTGGGACAATTCCATAGGAACTACTAATATTCACGGATCTAAGTGCCAACATGAGCTCTATAATGTTGCGCAACTCACCCATTACATGTTCTTGTTACATATGAATACTCAAAATAATGAACATGGGATTCAATCTTGCCCAATATATTCTCATGTTAGGTTAAGCCCTAATTCTCTATGGCCTCGTGATTTATCAAAAACTTGAACACTAAGTGAAAACCCACGCAGCTACATCATGCCACCTTGAACCATTAATTAACTCCCTGGATTCTTCTTATCCAACTGCTTCCAAATAAGCGACTACATGACTCTGCACTAGCCAAGTACATGCACTTTCCATGATCCTCGTAAATATTATCTATGAGCAACTTAGGTGGTATATTTACCATAGAATTTGTGGCATCAAAACTACATTCCCCTAGCGTAGCCTGTCAAGATTTCCATCTAGCATTAATGACCCCCCAACTATGGACATAATGTGAGTCCTTTGGCCATCTTCATTTCCCTTTTTCCACCCTTGCACTAACTCCTCTATTGTGCAGCTCCCACCAAAAAATTTGATATAGAGAGAAATCCAATATGCTCCTCTTCAACGAGGAATTATTGTTGTCGCTGCCACGTATCACTTGGATTTGTCAAGGTGCTTTCATCCACCATCTCCATCCATGGTGTTCAGGATCTATCACACCATAACTTACATTGTATCTACCATGGGCACCATATTCTACCATCCAATTTGTTGATGCAGTGGCATCTCCATATGTGTTGTTATGATCACTGTCTACAACACCATTTCCTTCAACACCTCAATTTTTTTTCCATCTGAGCTCAACAGTCCAACCAGGACAAATATCTATACCAAGAATCGCCTCTCGTTTTTATTTTCCATTAAGACACGCTAGCTTCACTTATTTTCTATGATTATTGTGATTGTCTTCCCCTAGGAATAGAACCATTGTATATTTTTGTGTGGCTACCCCACCTGTAGTATCACACATAAGTTGTGGCAGCATCTCTAATCACACCAAATATTAGTATTCTCTAGAGTCTCATAAGGTTATCCCTTTCTTCATTGAAAATGTACTTCCCTTAAGGCCATTCATGGCGGTCTCTATCTTATTATTTGTCTCTACCATCAACCCCCAAGACCATGATTAGGGTTTTATGACATTACAACCTGGCATCAAGAATTCATATTACGGCTTCATGATTAACAGGTCTATAAGGGAAACCACTATCAAACATCGATTTCACCAGACCAAATAAACCCTTGGCAACAAAGTCGTTACCTTGAAGCCAACTCTTGGCTCTGATACCAAGTGTAGAAATTAATTACTGGAGAGACACAAATTTATTTATTTTTTCTGCATAAATCCATAATTTTTTATTGAGGTATAAAAAGTTACATTGTACATGCCCATTGCATTCACTATCTATCTAGCATGATTAAAAAAAAAATCTATATCAAAAAAGCATTTGTCCTTTAGGCTTTTTTTGTCCAACCCATGAGTCCCCTTTTGAGTTCCATCATAACAAAAATGACCATAAAAAACTATCCCTATTAGTTATTTGGTCGGTACAAAACCTTGGCCATTATAATTACATCATAAAAACTAGCCATTGTTTAAAAAAACAATTGTTCAGAAGGAGATACACTGATTTACTGAGAGGAACATCAAAAATAACCAACAACAATCATAAAATTAAAACATTATAAACACAATATTTACCTTGGGAAAACCCTAATTCCGAGGTAAAATCTAGCCAATGGCATTCCGTTAGTCCTTGGTCAAAACTCTAGCCAAGTCGTCCAAGTGAGCCTTCAACACTCACCTTCCTGGCCACATTACAATGAAGTCTTTCAATCCTTTTAAAGGCTCCATTACATGCAATCCACGAGAAAATTACATGGGAAACTAAGAAACGTCGGCCCAAAACCACTACTATTGACCCAATCAACTTTGACTCTTTCTCTGAGTAAATTTTAGCTAACAAAGTGCTTGGGCACAAGTTGCCTAGCCCCTTGCAACTAGGGATTGTGACAAGGGGCCTTGTCACTCACTGATCACTGCCCTTTGCTATTGTTTTCATATTGAATGGATCATCCAATTCGATAAGCACATAAGTGCTTAAGCCCAACTCCCTGTGATATTGTTATGAAACAAGCTCACAAAAAGATAGAAAAGATAGTTGAACGTTTTAGAATTCAGCCTCTTTGAGGGGGCAACCTCCTTTATATTACACAAATGAACAATTCTTGGATGATACAAATGAAAAAACCTCCTTTCTATATATAGGAGTCTAAGGGGTCACAATATAACCAAGCCGACCTAACAATAATAATATAAAGGCACAAAAATAACAATAGAGGGATTCTATGGGGCACGGTAATAACAATATGGGGACAATAGGGGCACAACAATATTAATAAGGGATACAACTACAATAGTAATGGGGGCATCACTAGTATTATAGGGACCTAACATGCCCATCTCCTTCAAAAAAGTGTTGTCCTCAATGCTTGAGTAGTTATGGATGCTTCTGTATAAAATTCTCATCTTCCCATGTGGAATCTTCAGCGGATAAGCTCTTTCACTTGATGAGATACTCTGAAATGTATCGATTTCATCGCTGTCGAGTTCTTGTTTCTATGACTGCTTCCGGTTCCAATATAATTTTTCCTTCCTCGTCAAGTTCTGCCAATATTGTTTGAACTGGGAGCTTGTCGCCTATAACCTTCTTTAAACATGAAACATGGAAAACTGGGTGCACTCGAGAAGCTGCAGGAAGCTCCAATTTGTATGCCATAGTACCAATCTTTTGCAACACCTTGTACGGAACATAATACTTTGGTGACAATTTATTATCCTTCTTAGCTTGCTTGAGGGACATTTGTTTATATGGTTGTAGCCGTAGGAATACCCAGTCACCTACATCAAAACTTATTTCGCTGCGATGTTGATCTGCCTGTTGTTTCATTCTATTCTGCACCAACAAGAGGTTATCCTTTAAGAGTTGGAGAACTTGTTGTTGATGCTCAATGTGATGTTCCACTGCTTGAACCTTAGAATTTTATCTTAAATATGATGTGATGGATGGTGGCTGATATCCATAAAGTGCCATAAATGGGCTCATTTTTGTTGCAGTATGGAAGGAAGTGTTATACCACCATTCAGCCAAAGGCAACCATTTGACCCATTGTGTCTGTTTATCATATACAAAGCAACGAAGATATCCTTCCAAACATTTGTTAACTATCTCGGTTTTCCCATCAGATTGAGGATTATAAGATGAGATATGAGCTAACTGAGTACCAAGACAAGAAAATAATTATGTCCAAAAATTTCCAGTAAAAATGGGATCTCTATCACTTACAATAATCTTTTGGTTTCCATGTAGCTTTTGAATTGTTTCTATAAATGCCGTAGAAATTGTACGGGCTTTAAATGGATGTGATAATGCACAAAAGTGTGCATACTTGGTAAGTCTGTCAACTACCACCATGATGACACTCTTTCCCTCATACTTGGGTAAACCTGTGATAAAATCCATTGAAACCTCCTCCCAATGTTGGCTTGGAATGGATAAAGGTTGTAATAGACCTGGTGTCTTAATTGTTTCAGCTTTATTTTGTTGGCATACCAAACATTCCACCACACACTTTTGAATATCTGATTTAAGGCCATCCCAAAAAAATTCCTTCTTAACCCTATGGTGTGTTTTTAAAAATCCTGAGTGCCCTCCTAAGGGAGAAGCGTGCAATTCCAAAAGAATCTTTTGTTTGAGTTGGGAATTCTTATAGAGGTATAAGCAATCTTTGTACCATAATGAATCATTTTTCCAGCTAAATGTATCAAATGTATTGGAATCTTGTTATAACTTTCGAATAAGTTCCCACACTTCTTCGTCATTCTTCCATTCCTCCCTTGCTTCGTTTATCCAATCTGGTTGGATAATAGAAATGGCACACAACAATGCTTCCACATCCTCATCCTTTCTTGAGAGTGCATCTGCCACCACATTTTGCTTCCCTTTTTTGTGACCCATTTTTGTTGTTCGTCAGAGGATAATCTTTGTTCTAAAAAGTATTTAAGGCTATCATGATCCGTTTTTACCTTGAAGTGTCTTCCCATTAGGTAGGGTCACCATTTCTTAAGTGCATGTAGTATTGCCAACATTTCCTTCTCATAAATAGCTTTTTGTAAATACTTTCCCTTGATTGGACGACTTTTGAAAGCAATGGGTCTTTCATCTTGCATTAAAACAGCACCAATTCCATTTCCGGAAGCATCACATTCCACAATAAAGGTTTTTGTGAAGTCTGGTGTAGCTAAGACCAGTGCTTGGCACATTGCCTCTTTAAGATGTTCGAAGGCCTTTGTTACTTCTGGAGTCCATGAAAATGCATCTTTCTTCAACAATGTTGTTAGAGGTGCTGCTATTTTCCCATAATTCTTAACAAACTTGCGATAATACCCTGTCAACCCAAGAAATCCTTGCAAATGCTTTATGGATGTGGGGATTTCCCATTCCTTAATGGCTTTAATTTTGCTAGGGTCTACCTTAACTCCTTCATGAGATACAATATGACCCAGATATTCCACCTCTTGTACTCCAAAGAAACATTTGGATCTTTTTGCATATAATTGTTTCTCCTCCAATAGTTGTAACACCCTGTCAACTTGTTCAACATGATCCTTCCAAGACTTGTTGTAGATTAATATATCATTAAAAAATACTAACACAAATTTTCTAAGGAAGGGTTTGAAAATGGACTTCATCAAACCTTGAAATGTAGAAGGTACATTGGTAAGGCCAAAAGGCATGACCAAAAACTCATAGTGACCCTCGTGAGTTCTAAATGTTGTTTTCAGAATGTCTTGAGTCTTCATTCTAATTTGATGATATCCTGAACGAAGATCTAACTTGGTGAAGTAAATTGATCCATGCAATTCATCCAATCATTCATCAATGACAGGAATGGGAAACTTATCTTTAATAGTGAGCTTGTTGAACTCCCTATAACCCGGACACATGCGCCATGATCCATCCTTCTTGTGCACCAATACTACTGGAGCAGAGAAAGAACTTTGGCTATGTTGAATTATACTAGCCTCAAGCATTTCTGCAACCATACGTTCAATTTCACTCTTTTGGGCATAGGGATATCTGTACGGCCTGATGTTTGGAGAAACACTTCCTGGAATCAAATGAATAGCATGATCATGATCACGAATAGGTGGGAGACCTTTGGGAGTCTCACATACCTTGGAATGATTGTCCAAGACTTTTTGGAGATTTGTAGAAATAGATGATTTCGATGTGGAAACATCTAGCGAACATAATTGTGCAATTACACCTCGTTGTTCCTTTTTTAGAAGCTTTGTCATACCGTTAGAGCTTATTATCTTTCTCGGTTTCCCTGCAATACCCCTTAATTCAACTTCCTTTCCTTCGGCATAAAATTTCATGAAAGTTCTTGAAAGTTAAAAGCTATTGTACCCAAGGATTGTAGCCATTGGACTCCTAGTACAACATCAGCACCTCCCATTGGAATGGAAAGCATTGGGCTATTCAATACATATTCTCTCATGGATAGCTTGATATTATGGCACTTTCCAGAGCAATTTATCGTTCTTCCATTTGCAACAATCACTTGACACTCTGGTGTTGGATATAGGAAGCAATTCAATTGTTTTGCTATCTTACAATGAATAAAATTGTGGGTACTTCCTGAATCAATCAACACTATTACCTTTTTCTTCTTGATATGTCCTTCTATCTTGATGGTTTGAGGAGTGGTAATACCAACCAATGCATTACAAGATATGGTACTGCAATAATTCTTGCCAGGAAGAACGCCCATGTTGTGACGATTCCACCTAGAATGTAATGAGCTACTCCTACACCACGTCATCTCTTCTTTATCTAGGCTTTGTTCCTGGAGTATATCTTCTTCTTTTGACCTTT
Organism: Pinus tabuliformis; assembly: GCA_031772625.1. Lineage (NCBI taxonomy): Eukaryota > Viridiplantae > Streptophyta > Pinopsida > Pinales > Pinaceae > Pinus > Pinus tabuliformis. The sequence continues at coordinate 776,845,368 of CM062817.1, forward strand.
CTTGTTCCTTTTCGTCTTCCTCTTCACAATCTATGTAGAATAATTTCTTCTCAGCACACTTATGACCTTTAGTTTATTTGCTATCACAACTGTAACAAAGCCCCTTTGCTCTTTTTTCTTCCAATTGTTGTGGTGTAAACCTTATAGGTTGTGGAAGGCTAGGTGCAACAACACTTCCATCTTTATAGTTGTGAGTGGTAGGCTTCCTGGTTGCCATAATTTTGCTTTCCATTTTTCTTGCTAACCTGAATGCCTTCTCTAATGAATCAGGTTCCCAAAGGCGAACATCATGTTGGATATTATCCTTTAAAGTCCCTATGAACACATCAATCCTATGCTCCTCTGGAATATTTTTTACCCTTATGTTCAATTTTTGGAACTTCTCAATGTGCTCCATCATTGAACCCTTTTGTTTGAGACTTATCAATTGGCTTAAAAAAGTGTTGCTTTTTGTATCCTCATAATGTGCTGTCATTTCTTCCGTAAAAATTGCCCAAGTGATAATTTGTTTACGAGAGCAAAGCCATTGATACCATACAAATTGATTTGGTTCCAAATATAAAGTTGCAATACGTACCTTTTGTGTGTTTTGCACATTATTGAGATCGAAAAATTGCTCCATCTGTAATATCCATGTTGCGGGATCCTTGCCATCAAACTTCCTCATATCGATTTTTGGAATATGGTGGGTCTTCGATCCAACATTAGAGTCTATGAAATCATGATTAACATTTCTTTTGTTCTCATCATGAGTTTCTTTTACTACCCTTTCACCATTAGTGACCATTTCTTGTAGCAACTTATTCAAATTTATCTTCAATTCTTCCATCTTATCATCCATGCCATCCATTTTAGCATCCATGCCATTCATCTTAGCTTCCATGCCATCCATCTTAGCTTCTACATCTTTCTTTAAACAATCCATCTTAGCTTCTACGTCTTTCTTTAAACCATCCATCTTAGCTTCTACATCTTTCTTTAAACCATCCATCTTAGATTCTGTTACTTTTTGTGCAAGTGACATTTGTTGCACTTGGTCTCGTAATTTTGATATATCATGTTGCATTTCTTCCTCTTCTTCATGAGTCATGCTAGAACTTCCAAGTTGCTTACTAGGTGTTTGCATTTTCTTTCCTTGGGGCATCAATTATCGATAATAATGCTTTACTATGCCCTTTGAATTCCTTCAAACTAATTTTTCAATCCAAGCTTATACAAAAATTAAAAAAAAAAACTACACACCTTTTTTCACTTTGTAGGAGCTCGATATTGAAGCTGATGTATATCTGTAATTTCGGAGCATCCAGTTCTGAAATTGCGACCTGTAGTAGCCCTCTATTTCCTCTTTCCAATGCCACCAGTCTAATCGAATTTAGATTCTCCAAGGCAAAGTTATGCACAATCTCCCAAAATGACCTGATTGTAGACCTTTCCAGAAGAGCGAACTTGTATGAAGTGCCACATGTCACTGTTTTGACCCTAGTATCTGAAAAATATACACAAGAATCTACAGTCCGTCCTATTTTTGTAACTTCTTATGAAATTTCAATCTGATGCTCGGAACAAAAGTTATGACGATTTTCCGAAGGTCACTTGTTTGGAATGTAATTCATGAGTCTGCAAAAAGGCCAACTTCCTCAGATAATATCTCCGCAAATATAGTGCAAAAAGTTTTGAAATTCGGACCGGAGGTTCAGCGTGATTTCTTCTCAAATGGGTTTTTTGTTTTGCTTCTGAAACGTCGCGAAAAAGAAGAAGAAGAAGTTATAGCGAAAATTCCATGATGATCTATTTGGAACAGTGAAACCCTAGAATCCAAAGCTCTGATACCAAATGTTACGAAACCAGCTCACAAAAAGATAGAAAAGATATTTGAACACCTTAGAATTTAGCGTCTTCGAGGGGGCAACCTCCTTTATATTACACAAATGAACAATTCTTGGATGATACAAATGACAAAACCTCCTTTCTATATATAGAAGTCTAAGGGGTCACAATATAACCAAGTCGACCTAACAATAATAATATAAAGGCACAAAAATAACAATAGAGGGATTCTATGGGGCGTGGTAATAACAATATGGGGACAATAGGGGCACAAAAATATTAATAAGGGATACAACTACAATAGTAATGGGGGCATCACTAGTATTATAGGGACCTAACAGATATGGCTAGGACCAACGTCTTAGCACTCCACTTCTCACTAGCCTTCACACTTTCTCTTGAGATATTTTCAACTTTGGTGTCGATTTGATGGGGGGGAGCTGCACTAGAGCCATAAGCCTTTGGAACCCTACTTGAACTGACACACTTCAAACCCTTCTTTTTCATCATTCCTTGGGATTTAATCTAAGTGGCATTTACCCTTGGAAAGCTCTTGGAGAGGACCATCCAACCAAGTACCTTCCATGTACTTTTGAGAAAGTCACCTACAGACAAAATTCCTTGAAATATAGGCTACTCAACAATAACCAAGGCTTAACACATTATTAATAGAAACAAGCAAGACATCAATAATAGCATAAGACTCATGGATGAAAACCTCAATAAGATCCCCCTTGAACTTGACATAAATTACAACAAATGCTAACATGCTCAACAATCTCCCCCTTTGGCATTAATGGCAACACCACCAAACATTGTTGGTCATTGATGGAAACACCACCACTTGGCAACACTCCCTCTGTCAGGTTGAAGAAACTGCTATTATTTGCTCAATCTCTCCCTTTGCTTTTGAGAGCCAATGGTTTATGTTGAGCCTCAAACCTGCACCTTCCTATACACCCTCTCAGCCTTCTTTTTCCACTTACTTCATCCACCAAGCTGTTAAATCATTGCATTATAGTCTAAAAAGAGCTTCTGACATGGTTTTCTAACTATGTTTATGACTGTTGTTTGGTTTAGATTTTTTTTCAGGCAGCTGCGGAAACTTATCAGTTTCCGCAGCCAGCACAGGTTTCCGCAGCCATTTTGTTAAAGGCTATGCTACAGGTGTCCTATGAAGAAACGAGCCACATGGGCAAGCTACAGGTGACGTGTACATGGAACGTGTCCCTTCAGATCAGCCAAATCATCCATAAACGGTCACGGTCAACAAGGGTCAAAGGCAAAGCCAACCAAGGAATTTAGCGGTGGCACGTCTCTGTTTTGAGCACGTGAAGGTTTACGTGGCACAGTCCTCAGCTCACGGAGATATCGGCACACCTGGAGATCAACCCCGTAACCTGAATCCAGCAGCTACCACTCTGAGGATTTAATGGACATGATGACCATTACGCTAGATCTCGGGCTGAGGAGATCTACGTGTCTCTGGCAACGCAGTTAACAACATAGGATTTAGGAGTTAGTTACAGCACTTTTCATTATAAATAACGCGTTGATAAACGTTGTGTGAAAGCTTTGGAGATGTAATTTTGACTGTTGTTATCACCCCACTGTACTCTGTTTTACGTGTTTTGTTGTTGCTTTAATACATGAGAAGACTACTTTCCTGAGTTCGTTTTTGTGACTGTTCGTTGACTGACTGAAGTGGCAGAGGGCCCCTGCGCACCAAAGCTCTGTATAGTTCTCATTTGATTTTATTATGTTTCTGCTTTCATAATTATTAGCTTGTATATAACATGTTGTTTTGATGTTTTTAATTCACTGCTGTTTACATTTTCATTTATGTTTTCTTATAGTTGTCAGCTGATCAGTGCTTTTCTACAGGTTTTCTTAGGCAGCCCGGGCAAGTTTTCATCTTTTTGATAACTACTGACATGAGATCATCTTGTCCTTTCTGCTGATTTTCATTTCCTAAGTTTAATTCCAGCACTGTCATTTCTTTCAAGTTTTGTTTTTGCTCATTTACTTTTCTGTTACTTAGACATCATATTACTCATCTGTTTATGATTTCCTTTCTATAGTCAAGTGACTCTATTAGTAAGGAATCAGAATATTACTTATTGTAGTATGATTTAGTTTGCTTTCTTGCAATTTAGATATCATATTGCTTAACTTGTTCATGATTGCTTCCCATAAGGCAGATTGAGTTGAAGGGTAAAGGATCAGAAGGGTTGAAGTAGTGTGATTAGTTTCCTTTATGCAATTTAATTTCCTGCAATTTAGATATCATATTGCTTAACTTGTTCATGATTGCTTCCCATAAGGCAGATTGAGTTGAAGGGTAAAGGATCAGAAAGGTTGAAGTAGTGTGAATTAGTTGCTTTGCTTTCAGTCTTTGAGTTGCTTTAAGTTCAGTTTTTACTTTCTTTTTCATACAGCAGTAAGGATACTGGGCCATTGTCATTAATTCACTATTTGATACATTTATTTCCTTTTAAGAATTGATTTCATTAAAGTCAGTTTGGTCAGTTTGAAACTTTCTTTTTGAAGACTTTTTGAAGATCACTGTAGAAATCACCATTGTCATCCATACTTAACTTTCAATTTCGCCATCACACACTAGGGAATCCATAGAAGATAAACCAAAAAAAACCAACTAAAAAACTCAAAAACGACAAAAGACTAAGAGAACTGTTATCTTGTACATACAGTACACTTCACTTCATCAGTTTACGAATCACGGATTGACATTTTAAATAGCAATTTAGGACACACTAAATTGACCAAACATTTTGGCGTCGTTGCCGGGGAAGTGAAATTAGGTAGCCAATTTCTTTAAAAAAAAAAAACAAGAAAATTTCAAGGAAGGTAAAAATTGATAATTTCTCAAAGTATGCTCTCCTCTTGCACCTAGTGTGATCTGGAGGATCAGAAAAGATAAAGTTATTGTTTTAATAGTTTCTTGAGTATGCTCTCTTCTTGCACCTAGAGTGACCTGGAAGATCAGAAAGAGAATTATTAGCCCAACTTGAAGAAAAATAAAAAAAATGACATGCATATAGCAAGAGATTCTAGGGGAAGGTTTTTAGCTAGGGCCAAGAGTTCGATTTTCACAACTCCATCTACCTCAAGGAATAGACAAGAGACACCTCTATCATCTCCAACCTACACTCCTAGCCCTAGGATTCCTAGAATTCAAGAGGCAGTCGTTGAGTTAGGAGACTCTTCCTCACCATCCATCGAATCTAAATTAGGAAAAGATCCTTTCTTTTCTTCTACAAGAAGACACATTGTAATTGAAGAAGTAGAATCATCTGAGGAAGAAGAGGGAGAAATTCCTCCTCGTTCGCCATTAGTAGAGGAACCAGAGGACTCTGAAATCTCTGAGAAAACTACCATGACAGAAGAGGGAGTAAACGGATTTGGTAGAGGTAGAGGTAGAGGAGGAAATAATGGAGGAGGTAGAGGTAACAATGGGGGAAATAGGGATGGAGATAACTTGGATTTCCTATAGTCAATGAGGATTCTCGAGCAACAATGAAAAATATTTCACCATCTGTCCTCCCAAACTTTCATGGGTTAAGAAATGAAGATCCTGAAACATTTCTATTTGAGTTTGAGGTCGTGTGTCGAACCTATGATTATCTAGAAGACTCTCAAAAACTCAAACTGTTTCCTTCAACATTGAATGGAGCTGCTTTGAAATGGTTCATGGGATTACTCACTCAATCCATTAGGACTTGGAATGATATGAAACAAACATTTCTGGATAGATACATGGATTATTGTATGCCTACCAACCACAAGGATGAAGTATTTAAAATGGTACAAAGAGAAGATGAAAACTTGGAGGATTTACTTGAAAGATTCCAATACAATCTAAAAAGAGCAAAAATGAGTAACTTAGATGAGGAAACCTTGAAATCCCTTCTATTAAAAGCCATTAGAGATGAATGGATAGATATTTTGAACATGATGGGAAAAGGAGACATATCTCAACTTCCACTTCATGATATAGCAGAGCTGTGTGTCCATCTCTCAAGGGGAAAATCTAAAACTGAAAAAGGGCCTAGAGATCCTTCTCTCATTAGAGGAAACAAATCTGCAACTGGATCAGTAAGTAGGGCTGAGATTGGCAACATGCTTGATGAATTCAAAACTGATATCTTAGGGAGTCTTAGTGAGCAACTAAACACCCTTAAGATACACAACAAGCAGAAAGCAGAAGCTGAGGCTTTGGCCATCTTTTGCCCAAAATGCAGAAAGAAACATGCTCTAAGGGAATGTCCCTTGGATGCAAAAGTTGTAGAAACATGTGTGATTTGTTCAGAGAATCATGAGACCAAGGATTTTCCTTCAATTCCTGGGCTCAAAGCTGTCTTTCAAGAAAATCCAAATACAATTGAGTCTCTCTGTTTTGTTGCAAGGAGACCTTGGCAGGGGCAACAAAAACAAGGGTTTAACAACTCTATGAACTTTCAACTCCCACCAAATTGGAATCCTTGGCAACAACCTTGGTCCCAACCTCAAAATCCTTTTCAATCATGGGTACAAGGTATGCAAAATCCTTATGGGAGATTTGCTCAATTTTATCAATATCCTCCATCTTTTCAAAATCAACAAGCTCCACAACTTCCAAATCAAAATCCACAATTATCATTGCCATTTCCACAACAACAACAACCTTCTCAACAGAATCCGAATTCTCAACTCTTGCTTCCGTTCCAACAGAAGTCAAATCAACTTCCTTGTCAGCCATTGCCAAACCCCAATAATAAAAACCCTCAAAATGCTTACATGGTAGAAGGTCAACAATTTCCTACCTATATGATTGTTCCTCTCAATGATGTACAACTCAGATCTGGTAGAGTTTTAGATAAGCCTTCTATAGATGCTCAAAAGCAAAGCATTTCTGAGGAAGATTCTCTTGAAGCCAATAAGGGTTTTGAAGCATCTCTTCAAAACCCAAGCACTCAAAAAGAAAAATAAAAAGAGTCAACCCCCACAGTTGAGCAACCTGCATCTTCATCCACACTTCCTTTTCCTGAAAGATTACAAATTGACAAAGGAGTGGAAAAAGAAATCTTGTTGCCTGACTATGATTTTCTAGATGAATTGAAGAATGTCTGTATCAAGATCCCCTTGTTACAAGCCATTAAAGAGATTCCTATTCTAGCAAAAACAATAAAGGAGTTGAGTCTTAAAAGACCAGGAAGGAAACCAAGAGATACAAGAAGAATCCACCTGGTAGGAAAAATTGCAGATATCATGATGGGAAAAATTACTATGCAGAAGTATGTAGATCCCGGTAGTCCAATTGTCAAAACACATATCAATGGGGTAGAAATTCCAAATACTTTGATTGAGTTAGGGGTTGCTATCAACATTATGAGTAGACAGACTATAGAACAGCTGAAACTTCCTAATCTTCTTTTTACACCTACTTTACTGCAACTTGTAGATCGATCAATTATTAAACCAGATGGTGTATTAGAAGACATTTCAGTCTCCTTAGACTCTTGGGAATATCCAGTGGATTTCATGATTTTAACTCCCAAGAGTAATTTAGGAGGACATCCTCTCATCTTAGGAAGACCTTGGCTAGCCATAGCTGATGCTTTTATCAGTGGTAGGTCTGGGGATATGTATATTTCTGATGGTAATTCGACAAAGAAATTCAATCTGTATCCTCCAGCAAAAGCAATTTCAGAAATAGGAGATAATGAGTGGATTGGTGATGAAGATACTATACAACCTGTCTTTATCATTTCTGAAGTTAGTGAAGATAGTCAAATTCTGAACACATTAGAAAACTTTGAAACATCTTCAGAATATGACCACACACAATTTCAGTTAGATTCCGACATTGAGTATTTATCATCTAGACAAATGTCTCTTTTCTCTATGGAAGAGTTTGGTAGTTCCGCCATTGAGATCTTTCCAGGAAAAACATTGAATATCACCAAAAATTTGGAAAGATCACAACAGGAAGAACTAACCAAAATTTTGCAAAAACATTCTACTGCATTTGCATGGGAATATACTGATATGAAAGGTATTGACCCTAAGACTTGCATTCATCACATCTACATTGAGGAAAACAGTAGACCAATCAGACAACCTCAGAGAAGGATGAATCCAAACCTTAGGGAGATAGTGAAAGAAGAGCTCCAAAAACTACTCAATGTAAACTTCATTTATCCAATTTCAGATAGCCGATGGGTTTCTCCTTTGGTTATAGTACCTAAAAAGAATGGTAAATGGAGGGTTTGCATTGATTACAGGGAATTGAACAAAGCAACTTTGAAGGATCACTTTCCTTTATCCTTTATCGATCAGGTATTAGATACTTTAGCAGGCAAAAAGTATTTTTCATTTTTGGATGGTTTTAGTGGCTATAATCAGATTCAGGTAGCACCTGAAGATCAGGACAAGACCACATTTACCTGTCCATGGGGAACTTTTGCTTACCGAGTACTTCCTTTTGGATTATGTAATGCACCTGCAACATTTCAAAGGGCGGTACTAGAAATATTTTCTGATCTAATCCATGATTGTGTAGAGGTTTATATGGATGACTTTACAGTTTATGGTGATTCATTTGAAGAGACATTAGAGAATTTGGAAAAAATCCTTACAAGATGTAAAGAAACAAACATTTCATTAAGTCATGAAAAATGTTTTATGATGTTTACTGAAGGGATTGTTTTAGGACATCATATTTCAGGGGATGGAATTAAAGTAGATAGATCAAAAGTTGAAGTCATCTCCAAATTGCCTATTCCAAATTGTCAAAAAGATGTTAGAAGTTTTCTTGGATTTACTGGATATTATAGAAGATTTATCGAAAACTTTACCAAGATAGCATCTCCACTCTTCAAATTATTCACAAAAGACTGTGAATTTAAATGGGATCCTGATTGTCAATCTGCATTTGAAACTTTGAAAACAAGAATATCTGAAGCACCCATTTTGAGAGGGCCAAATTGGAAACTTCCTTTCCATATTTCTACAAATGCTTCAGATACAGCTCTAGGAGCTGTGTTGGGTCAAAAGGATTTAGTTCCTTCTGCCATTTACTACACCAGTAAAAATTTGACTCCCACCGAGTTAAACTATACTGTGACTGAAAAAGAGTTCTTAGCTGTTGTTCATGCAATCAATAAGTTTAGACATTATATAACAGGCTATGAAACTTTTGTCCATACTGATCATTCTGCAATTAGATATCTAATGAACAAACCTGTTACTAATGGCAGAGTTACAAGATGGCTTTTACTTTTACAAGAATTCAATATTACTGTGTTTGATAGACCAGGAAAACAAAATACAGTAGTTGATTTCTTGTCTAGAATCCAAAATACTAATGAAGATTCTCCTGTAGAGGATAAGTTTCCAGATGAATATTTGTTTGCAGTAACTACTAAGACTCCTTGGTATGCAGATATTGCTAACTATTTGGTTACAGGGAAGCTACCTCCACATTTATTTCCTAATGAAAAGAGAAGAATTATTCAGGAGAATTCGAATTATTCATGGATTTCTAATTAATTGTTTAAAACAGGGCTAGATTGTGTGATCAGAAGATGTGTTCGGGAAGATAAAATGCCTGACATCCTTAAGGCATGTCATGATGAACCATGCAGTGGGCACTTTGCTGACAAAAGGACGGCCTATAAAATCCTTTCTTTAGGATATTATTGGCCTTCCCTCTTCAAAGATGCAAAACAATATGTCAAAAGGTGTGACAGTTGCCAGAGAATTGGGAGACCGACTCTTTCAAATGAAATGCCATTACAGCCACAGGTACTCATCGAACCCTTTGAAAAATGGGCTTTAGATTTCATTGGACCCATTAATCCACCATCTAGACAAAATAAGTATATATTGGTATGCAATGATTATGTCACTAAATGGATAGAAGCCAAAGCATTGCCTTCTGCCACTGAAAATTCAGTTGTTCAATTTCTTTTTGAGGATATTTTTACTCGTTTTGGTGTCCCAAGAGAAATTGTGACAGATCAGGGAAGTCAATTTACATCTAACTTGATGGAGAAGCTGATGGAAGAATACAAAATCAAGCACAGAAAATCTACTCCTTACCATCCGCAAGCAAATGGCCAAGTGGAGTCTACAAACAAAGTTCTTGAGAACATCATCACCAAAATTGTTCATCTACACAGAAGAGATTGGGCAGAAAGGCTTCCTGAAGCCTTATGGGCCTACAGAACTACATGGAGGAACACAACAGGACATTCTCCCTATGAACTTGTTTATGGGAAAGAGGTCCTGCTCCCCATTGAGTTTCAAGTCAAGACTTTCAAGATGGCAGTCCAGTTGGGGATGAATCTATCAGAAGCCCAAAAACACAGAATGGAGCAGCTGAATGAGCTAGATGAGATCAGACAATAAGCAATTTTAAGAACTGATCTAATTCAACATCAAAGAGCAAAGTGGCATGACAGATACATCAAAGAGAGAAAGTTTCAAGAGGGAGATTGGGCGCTACTGTTTGATTCCAAGTTTAAAGACTTCAAAGGTAAATTTCAGACTCATTGGCTTGGGCCATTTTAAATTGACAAAGTCTTTAGCAATGGAGCGGTAAGAATCAAGACCATTGATGAATTTCAAACTCCTCTCATTGTGAATGGCCACCGATTGAAAATTTATCATAAGCCACTCTCAAAAGAGGAATTTGATAATATGTTTCAGGAGAATTCTGCAATAAGGCTGATGGAGAAGAATTGTTCTCCCCCATCAGCCTAGCCTTTGTTTCTTTCAGTGAAAAAAAAAATAAAAAAATAAATAAAAAAAAATAAAAAATCGTATAAGCCTGAAAACCAATCATAGATTGGCGGTCTTATACAGAAAATGTAGAGTGAAAATCAGGGACACCTGACACTCTATATTTTCCAAAAAAAAAATCTTCTCTCTTTCTTTTTCCATCTTCACTCCACTTCATTTACCATTTTTACTCCATCCTCATCTCATTCTCATTTCCATTTCACTTCACTCCACTTCATTTTCACTCCATTCCACTCATTCCATTTCATTTCATCAATAAAAGTCTCTTTCAGGACTATTTTCATTCAGTCAGTTCTTCTCTAACTATCTTTGTTCAGCTAAGTGGGTGTTGTCTCAGTTTCCGCAGCTGGAATTCGTTTCCGTAGCCAGAAGCATTTCCACAGCCAGAAACGATTTCCGCAGCCACCATCACTCTGTTTTTCAAATTTACAGTCAACTGTTAGTGCAATAATCATGAAATGCAGGTGTAATTGAGCTGAAGACATGGGGCATCTCCAAGACATCAAGGAAGAGCAATTGGTTAGAAGCCTTGAGCAAGAAATGACAAATTTTCCAAAGGTATGAGCAAAAATTTTTATCAAATAACAATTCAAGTCATAATTACGCATAGTTATCAAACCATAAAAAGTTCTACTACGTGCAATGATTTGATACGATGGCTCCATTAAACCACTCCTATTCCACGATATCACTCCACACACCTTGCATTCATTTCTCCAACGGTCTCATGATTATTTCAAGTTTAAACTCAAGATTGACTGCACTTTCATTTATTACCCGTACTCATGAGACATGACCTATTTCGTTACGGTTCTTCTTAGCCGCATTTTCCGCAGCCGTCCATTGAGACGTGTAACATTTCATACACAGTCATCCGATTCAAAAGAATCCCGATGTTACTCCATTCGTTTACCACTCCATTAATACCATACTCCTCACATGCATCCGCATTTTATTTTATGAACTTGTTTACTGCTGCTCACCCTCTGTTCCTCCTGTAATTCAGGTATTTCCATTCCCTGTTCTCCATTTTCGATTGCAGCCACTACAGTTATCCTAAACCCCGATTGCAGCCACTACAGTCGATCATAAACCCTGTAACCGAGCCATTTTTTTCTCTGAACCCTCACATGCAGAAGAGCTCTCAGTTGAAATTCAAAACAGAGGATGGGAAAATTACTGAGAGCAGAGCCAGAAGGACCGAAATACTTGGAAGGTTATCCTCAAACTAAAGAATTGCTGAAGAAAGCCAGATGGTTACGATTTATCCAAAAGTTTAAAGGCCATAACAAGGAGGTGACCAAAGCTTTTGCACGGTCTTTTGATGGTCAAACAGTGGAGATTGGAGACTTGAAGCTCACAGTGACTGAAACCACAGTAGCAGCTACCACAGGCCTACCTCAGGAAGGTGAGAGGTGGTTCAAAAATAAAAGTGTGGACGATCAGATATGGAGAATTATGCTACAAAACCAAGGTATGGATACCACCGTGTTTACAAGAGGCATCCCTGTTCATGCACTAAAAGAGGAATGGTCTAGTCTGTTGTTAGTTATCCAAAAATTTATCACGTGTGAAGGACGTTTTGGTTCTATGTATATGTATCATGCTAGACTGATGATGAATTTCTTAGAGGGTCACACTCTTAACTTGCCTCATTTTCTGCTGTTGAGTTTGAAAAAGATGAGTATTACAGTTCAAAAACACATAGGCAACATTGAACCTCATCTATATCATCATGGACTTATAAAAATTCTTATTGAGGACCAGCTGAAGAAAACTAAAGATACTTGGGAGCAATTCTTGATAAGAAACTACTTCCAAGAGCCATCTGAGGCCTCTGGAAGTAGTCCACCAAAGATTCCAAGAAAAAATAGAAGGAAAGAAAAAGATACTACAATCCAAGACTCCCCTACTACAGAAACTCAAGAAGGAAAAGAGAACAGAATTAAAGACAAGAAACAGAAAAAAGGGAAAGGAAAAAGGACCATTCAAGAAGTTTACCCCTCTCCTGAGCAATCCATAGAGGAGGATCATCAAACACTGTCAGAGAGATTAGTACATCTTCAAGAACAAGTTGTTATAGCAAAGAAAAAGCCAAAAGGAAAACAGAGTACACAAGAAAAGAGTACTAGTCCATACTTAAGGAGGAGCACTAGGCTAAGAGGAAAGGGGAGTAAAACCCAAGAAAAACAGCGTCAATTTATCGATTTAGGTGAAGAGACACTTTAGAAATCTCCAGCTCAGCCAAGCATTGAATCAAGTCCTCCACATGATGAAAGCCCTTTTCGTCCAGAAATAGAGAGCAGTCCTCCTCCTCCACCAGATTTTGAGCTTAGTCCGAGAAAGACACCTGAGGTAGATCCCAATCAACAAGAGGTATATAACTACCTGGAATCCTTAGAACAATCAGCTGCAGGTCCGAGTACCACTCTGCCACTAGATGCACAAGTTCAGTCCTTAAAGCAGGAGGTATTTGAAATAGAGGTCCCCAATAGGCATATCAAGCAATAAAATGAAGCACTCAAAGAGCAGAGTAAAGTAGATAAAATTATCCATGATAACACTATGCTTCATTTAGGACTGTGGCAAAAGAAAAACAAGAAACTGAAGAAAAAGTGCAAAAAGTTAAGCAGAGCATTGATTAATCTCAAGTTCAAATGTCTAGTCAAGAAACCCAGGATGATGTTAGCACCAAAGAAGAAGAAAAGAGGGCTAGATGTCCTAGCAGAAGCCTCAGAACATATGGATTAGAGGGAAATGACTAAATTTTGGTTGCATGAGGACATGCAACACCTTCACAGTAGGGGTATGTTGAGCCTCAAACCTGCACCTTCCTATACACCCTCTCAGCCTTCTTTTTCCACTTACTTCATCCACCAAGCTGTTAAATCATCGCATTATAGTCTAAAAAGAGCTTCTGACATGGTTTTCTAACTATGCTTATGACTGTTGTTTGGTTTAAGATTTTTGTTCAGGCAGCTACGGAAACTTGTCAGTTTCCGCAGCCAGCACAGGTTTCCGCAGCCATTTTGTTAAAGGCTATGCTACAGGTGTCATATGAAGAAACGAGCCACATGGGCAAGCTACAGGTGACGTGTACATGGAACGTGTCCCTTTAGATCAGCCAAATCATCCATAAACGGTCACGGTCAACAAGGGTCAAAGGCAAAGCCAACCAAGGAATTTAGCGGTGGCACATCTCTGTTTTGAGCACGTGAAGGTTTACGTGGCACAGTCCTCAGCTCACGGAGATATCGGCACACCTGGAGATCAACCCCGTAACCTGAATCCAGCAGCTACCACTCCGAGGATTTAATGGACATGATGACCATTACGCTAGATCTCGGGCTGAGGAGATCTACGTGTCTCTGGCAACGCAGCTAACAGCATAGGATTTAGGAGTTAGTTACAGCACTTTTCATTATAAATAACGCGTTGATAAACGTTGTGTGAAAGCTTTGGAGATGTAATTTTGACTGTTGTTATCACCCCACTGTACTCTGTTTTACGTGTTTTGCTGTTGCTTTAATACATGAGAAGACTACTTTCCTGAGCTCGTTTTTGTGATTGTTCGTTGACTGGCTGAGGTGGCAGAGGGCCCCTGCGCACCAAAGCTCTGTATAGTTCTCATTTGATTTTATTATGTTTCTGCTTTCATAATTATTAGCTTGTATATAACATGCTGTTTTGATGTTTTTAATTCACTGTTGTTTACATTTTCATTTATGTTTTCTTATAGCTGTCAGCTGATCAGTGCTTTTCTACAGGTTTTCTTAGGCAGCCTGGGCAAGTTCTCATCTTTTTGATAACTACTGACATGAGATCATCTTGTCCTTTCTGCTGATTTTCATTTCCTAAGTTTAATTCCAGCATTGTCATTTCTTTCAAGTTTTGTTTTTTCTCATTTACTTTTCTGTTACTTAGACATCATATTACTCATCTGTTTATGATTTCCTTTCTATAGTCAAGTGACTCTATTAGTAAGGAATCAGAATATTACTTATTGTAGTATGATTTAGTTTGCTTTCTTGCAATTTAGATATCATATTGCTTAACTTGTTCATGATTGCTTCCCATAAGGCAGATTGAGTTGAAGGGTAAAGGATCAGAAGGGTTGAAGTAGTGTGATTAGTTTCCTTTATGCAATTTAATTTCCTGCAATTTAGATATCATATTGCTTAACTTGTTCATGATTGCTTCCCATAAGGCAGATTGAGTTGAAGGGTAAAGGATCAGAAAGGTTGAAGTAGTGTGAATTAGTTGATTTGCTTTCAGTCTTTGAGTTGCTTTAAGTTTAGTTTTTACTTTCTTTTTCATACAGCAGTAAGGATACTGGGCCATTGTCATTAGTTCACTGTTTGATACATTTACTTCCTTTTAAGAATTGATTTCATTACAGTCAGTTTGGTCAGTTTGAAACTTTCTTTTTGAAGACTTTTTGAAGATCACTGTAGAAATCACCATTGCCATCCATACTTAACTTTCAATTTCGCCATCACACACTAGGGAATCCATAGAAGATAAACCCAAAAAAACCAACTAAAAAACTCAAAAACGACAAAAGACTAAGAAAACGGTTATCTTGTACATACAGTACACTTCACTTCATCAGTTTACGAATCCCGGATTGACATTTTAAATAGAAATTTAGGACACACTAAATTGACCAAACAGTTTATCACTTCCCCTGTGCTCACTCTCCATATTCAAAGTTTTCTTATTGTAAGCTTACTCTCCCCATTTGAAATCAATCACAAAGGGCTTAGGTACTCCCTATATGATCATCCTCCCCCTAAAAGGATACAATATATTGTTGATTCTAATATCTACTTAGACTTGCATGGGCCATCAACTTAAGTCAATTGATATTAATGCTAAATAGTCATTACATTATCCTTCGATTTGAACATTGTCCCCCCTAAGCTTGTACTACTCCTGTTGATATTGAAGCTCCTCCTGAGTTCACTCTCTTTTATTTTCTTTGACATCCTAATATAGGTATCCTTGACATATTTGGACAGTTTCCCTCTTTCCTGATACCAAGAAACTAGTGAAGAGATGAGGGAGACGCCATTCCCACCTTTTGCCTCAAGTACTCAAAGGGTTCTTTGGCAAAGGGTTTGGTGAATATATTTGCTATTTGTTCCTTTATTGATATATATATATATTACAACTTTACAATCTGATCAGCCACATGTTCTCTAAGAAAGTGATACTTTATGGGCATGTGTTTTGTTTTTAAGTGAAGAACATGACTCTTGGATATTATTACTTATAGCACTTGTATTATCGCACATTATGGGAATGGATTCATCATAAGTTATCTTCGTGTCTTGCAATCTCTACTTCATCCACAAAATCTAAGTTCAAAAAGCTACATCTACTACTCACTCAGCTTCAGTAGTGGAAAGTGAGATAGAAGTAGTTTTTCGTTCAACCATGCCACCAGGGAATTTCCTAAAATGAAAGCACGCAACTTGTGCTCTTTCTATCATCTTCATTGCTATCCCAGTCAACATCTATGTATGAAATCGATAAGAAGTTCTTACCCTTTGGATACCACAATCCATAATTCATTGTGCCTTATAGATACTTAAAATTCTCTTTGCAGCTAACAAATGGCTTTGCTTGGGAGATTATTGGTATCTTGCTACTAAACCAACAAGCTACCAAACAATGATCTAAACGAATTTTTATTTACCTTTCGTGACTCGTCATCTTCACTAAGCTTTCATCCAGTGACCATAGGAGTACTAATAAGCGAACACTCTTCCATTTCAAATTTCTTCAACATTTTTTTGAGGTACTTGCCTTGGGAAATAAGCATTTCTTCTATTGATTATGTAATTTGTAAACCAAGGAAAAATGAGAGTTCCCCAAGAATATACATATCAAATTCATCTTTCATTTTAGCTACAAAATTTTGGCTTAAGGAATCTGCATTACAACCAAAGATGATGTCATCAACATAAACAATGATGAATAAAATCTTTTTATCTTCAATTTACTACCATTTTCCCCTCTTTTGAAGCCTTCTTGTTGTAGATATTTGTCTAATCAAGAATACCATGCCCTTGGTGCTTGCTTTAGTCCATATAATGCTTTTTTCAGCCTGTATACATTCTTGGGATTGTCTGATATCTGAAAACCTTCAAGTTGTTCTATATAAACCTCTTCTTCAAGTTCTCCATTCAATAATGTTGATTTCACATACATCTAATATACTTTGAAATTTCTGTGATAGAAAAATGTTAGAAACATTCTAATTGCATCTAATCTTGCTACAGAAGAAAATGTTTCTTCAAAATCTACTCCAACCTGAGCATAACCTTTACACACTAATCTAACCTTGTTACTTATGACTTGTCCATCCTCATTAACTTGTTCTTGAAGACCCATTTTGTACCTATGACATTTTTATTTATTGGTCTTCGAACCAATAAATAATTATGGTTTTATTTTCCCAAATATGATTCTTTTCTATTCCATCTAGTTCCTAATTCATGGCACTTATCCAATGCTTAGCTTGACTTGCCTGAGAAAAGTATTTAGGTTCAATCATGGACAACATGGAAATATATGCTTGACTAGGAGTGCCTACTAGTTTTCTTCTAGTTTGAACTCCTACTTCCTTATTACCAAGTATTTGATTTTCAGGGTGATTCTTTTGCACATACCTTAAGGGAGATTTTGGAAGAGAGCACTCTTCCTCTTCTTCTTCTTCTTCTTCTTCTCTTGATTCTTCAAGTTATTTTTTTTCCTCTTTACTTTGATTTGATCAGATGGACTAATAAATCTTGGTTGATTTATTTTGAGAGGTAACTCGTCAAATTTTACATCAGTGTTTTCAACTATTTTGCATAAACTTTTATTTTACCATATATATCCTTTTATATTAGTTGAATATCATAAAAATATCCCTTCATCAGATCTAGCATCGAACTTGACCAACTTTTCATCATTATTCTTTATATAACATTTGCTACCAAATATTTTTAAGTGATTTATTGTGGCTGATTTTCCATACCACAATTTGTAGGGGGTCTTGTCAATGCTTGGCCTGAGATGTGATTTATTTAAAATATATATTGATGTATGAACAACTTCATCCCAAAAAGTATTTGGTAGATTTATTTCATCCATCATTGCTCTTTCCATTTGTTGCATTGATATATCTTTCCTTTTAGCCACACCATCTTTTCTTTTTAGCCATTTTATTCATAGAGATTATCAAACTCATTTGAAGTAAATTCCCCACACATTTCTAACCTTAGAAACTTTAATTTGCAACTAGTTTAATACTCAACCATTGCTTTGAAAATTTTCAACTTTTCAAATGCTTTTGACTTCTCCCTCGAAATTCCACCCACGAAATCCTGGTGTAGTCATCAACAATCAACATGAAGTATCTCTCACCACCTAGAGTATCGATTCTTGATATTCCACATAAATCTGTATGAAATAGTTGTAGAAGGTTGTTGGATGAGTTTCCTTTGGTTTTGAAGGGCATTGGAACCGACTTTCCAATTTGGCA
The DNA here is from genome assembly GCA_031772625.1 of Pinus tabuliformis. NCBI lineage: Eukaryota > Viridiplantae > Streptophyta > Pinopsida > Pinales > Pinaceae > Pinus > Pinus tabuliformis. The sequence continues at coordinate 776,863,534 of CM062817.1, forward strand.
TGATTTGTAAATTGTATTGCTTAGCTTAGTAATTCTTGGCAAGTCCCTTACCATAAAAATATGGTAAAAATTCAAGTGTCCCAATCATTTGTGCCACAAATAGATCTCATCAACCTTCCTCAAATAACACTTTTCATTTTCTTCCTTGAGTATGCACACATTATTCAAGGTTCTCATGGCCTTTGCTACTACCTTGCTTGTGTTTGTTGGCTTTATTATTGTGGATGTGTTATATTCTTTGCTAACCATCCCCACACTCGATACATTGCACCAGTCCTAGTGAGGGGGTCACAGGGGGGTGGTAACCGCCCTACACGAGGTTTGGGGAAACACCCCATAAATAAATAAACAAAATTGGGTGATTTTTTTGTGACACACCCACTACTATCTCTAGCCCCTACTAAGGGTAGAAGAAGGGAGTTACTATGTTGACCCAACTTCCAAAGTCCAATTATGGAAAATGGGTCTAAAAATTTCACTTTTTTCAACCTTTTCAAAACATAAAACCAATAGTGCCATTGTGTTTGTCTTGTTGACATCTTTCTGGAGATATACAATTTTCCTCAATTCAAATTACATATCAAAAGTTATGGCCCTTCAAAGTTTCGTCATTTATTTTTTTGCCATAGCAACAAAGATATGCTGCATGGAATCCACGTGACTCCCACGTGGAAACCCTGCCACGCTAGGGGTCCACCTCAGCAAAACCTGCTACCACCACACCACCATTGCCTAACCACGTGTCAAGATGACATAAGGTCGAGGTCGACCCTTTTTCTAAGAAAAATCCCAATGATGCACACTCTTTATTTTTCATTTAGACTATTATTTTCTTTTTTTGAAGCTATCATTTAATTTACATTAACATTCATTTATTGATGTTTCTTATTGTCCATATGTGAAACAATGTGTTAACAAAATTCTGATAGTGTGTGCACTTTATTTATTAATAGAGGTCTAAACATTGTTAACCCAAGGAATCTTGAGAAAACCGTAAGGTTCCAAGACCCGAATCTACAACCTTAAGATCCTCTGAGTGTGGTTGCTAATTTCATTTTTGATTTGATTTGTAGTTTGGTAATGTTATAGGAATTGGTTAAGTTTTGGAGTAAACCCATACTAAGGAACATTTATTAATTTTTTAGCTGAGCAACAAGGGATTTTTAATCTAATCATTAAAATTAGATTACACCCCCTTACTTCACCTCAATTCCTAGAAATGTCTTATCAAACAGTGTTTCTTGCAATTAGAATAGTTGATATTCTTTGGCCTAGTTCTATGTATGCTTTGCTAACACTTCATAAGCTCATGAGCATCAACATTTTAAACAAAGTAAATTTCTCGATAGGAATTATCCTTTCAGGGGTGATTGAAAGTTCATTTGAGAAAGTTTGATCTTCAAGGTGGAAACGTGGAAATATGGTATTATGTGAATCAAATCTTTGATTACTTGATTTAAGATGTACCATTGGGTATTAACTTCCCGCTATGGTGCTCGCATGTCTCAATGAAGACAATACATGATGAAGGGATGGTTACTGATTGTTACCCATAAGACGAACCTCTAAATAGCTAATAGGTCTGTAAAATCACACCTAAGCTATCATGTATATCATAGTGCATTGAAACAATAAAGCAACATGGAGATTAAAAGGAAGGAGTCTTTTTGTAGAGATACAATTAATTCATTTGATAGAAAAACAAGAACTTCCATTGGTCTAAATCCTATCAATGGTATTTGAATCTAACACCTAATGAGAATTTAAATAATAGAATTTAGATTAATGGCCTTGCTAATGTTGGAAGTGTTCTATATGTATTTAATTTCATAGAACTTGTTCGTTTGTGCACCCACTAGTTTGACCCCAAGAACAAAACTCTCAAGGTCTCTTTGGAAGGGAAGAACTCGGTCTCGTTGAATCAGAAAGATTTCATAAATATGCTCAAGCTACCAAATATAAGTAGATAGCTCAAATTAAAGGATGTTCAAGATTTTCATGATTTCTCATGGTGGTGGAATCAATGTTATTCGAGAATTTATGATTCATTTTATACATGTACCAGCTAACCTCTCTTCCATCGACATTTTGATGCCAACATAACCATACAAGGTAGGGCTTTCTTCCTTCCAACTACAATATTATGCACTTTGTCCTCCTAAAACTCAGACCTGCAATTTCTGCCTCCTTCTGTAACACCAGAAACCCTATAACTTCACACATCTGAGAGAGATAGAGCCCAAAAACAAGATTTTGTCTTTCTTTCTTCTCCTAGACCTTCGCTCTTCTTCTTCCTGCTTCCCAGCTACAGATCGAATTCTTTCTTGATAGATCAAACTTCTTGAGTGAGTGTTTGCTAAATGAGGTAGAGATACTTCTTTATATAGCCTTCTCAAGGGGTCGAATTCCCTTCTTTAGGTTGGCTTGTAACTGTTAGAACCAAATTGTACTTTTGGAGTTTCCAGGACTTTCTAGACTCAAAAATAATTATTTTTACAAGTACAGTTTGCCTAGAAGGGTCTTATAAACATGATGTTGACTCCTTTGACTCGTGACAATAAATCATAAGACCTAACAAACCATAGAAGCATGAAGAACATGCTTTTACCTAGAATACCATCAATAATGAGCATGAAACCTATGCTTTATAATAATAACTTTTTTTTCTTCTTTTGTTTGTTACATAGGATACATACTGAAATGAGTACAACAATTATGAAGACCGAAACTAGTTACATTTTCAACACTCCCTCTTAACTAGGGAGGTATTCATACTTGTACAACCAGTACAACATCATTCTCAATTTGAAGAGTTCTCATAAGAAGAGTCGGATTGATAAGTCATACTGTAAGCATCATCATTATGACCAACACTTTCTCTGAGGCCTAACTAGACAAGCTCTTATTCATTCAAGATAATTATGTTGGAAGGCTTTACGTGTGATACGGCACAACCTCTACAAGGTACATACCCCATCTGGATGTTCACGAGGTATGTCCTTTTAAGAATATTCTTATCTTGGATTTCCATACTTGAGTCCTCAATGAATATTGTTCCTCTTCGACCAGTCTTCTCTTGAATTCTTGTCCCATCCTCAAAGAGTGTCGGTATCTTTCCTTTCTTGTATACTTTATCCTCAAGGAAACCACAGATGTTTATCCAATCCTCTACCATTCTCTCCAAGGCCTTCACTTAGACTTACGCTTGTTAGTCCTGGTCAAGTGCTTGACACATGAAGCAGAGAATGCACATGTGATGTTCAACTCACTGCCTCTCAACCAGAGAGGATATCCATATTCTCTTTATAATCAGAGAATAGATCTTTACTCTTATTCAAGGAGACTTCCTTACTCCCTCTCAAATCAAGAGGTCCCAACTTCCTTTTTATTTGGGAAGTCAACACCACAAACCTTGTAGCTTGTCTTCATGAGAGTATCAACTACTTGATCTTCATAGATACATGGCTTCCTCTTTCTTCTGCATCTCTTGCATTGAGCTTGCTTTCTTTCAAGGTATCATGGAGCCACCTTATCTCTTCAGTCTTATGATAAGATCTAGATCATCTTTCTCGCTCATCACTTTCATCTTCGACATAAAATATGAAGGCTTTTGTATTGAGCCTTTTAAAACTTCAAGTTGATAACAGATTCCTCATGAAAGTGATCTCCTTTGACCTTCAGTTTATCTTCTCACACTACTACCTTTCAATCCTAGGATGGAAACATCTTGACTTTACGGTTGCCAGGTATCATATATTGAGCTCTCCTCAACATTCTTCATATATTTCCATTCACACAGTTGAACTTGCCTAAATTGTCATCATGTATTCCTGCAACATACTTCCAGGTAGAAAAATAATACGTTAACTGAATAACCAACAATAATTAAAGTTAGACTTACCTCATTATGATGACCTTCTCATTTCATCAACATTCTCATGGTCCATCTCCATATGACTCTTCCTTCATGCATCAGAGTGCCCAAGGATCAAACTTGATTACCAAGTTAGAACTTATCTTCTGGAGATTATGCGTGATGTTAATCATTATTCTATCTCGAGAAAGTCATAACTCTTTATTCATCTTTGAGTAAGTCATTTTTTTCATTCAAGCATCATATATCCATATATTAAGCATATATTATGACCAACTTTCTTTTCACAGAATTCTATGCATACGAATCTTATCCAAAGTTTTACTTTCAGCATGCATTCCTATGCTTTCACCCAATCATCTAGCTATATGTCCTAAAGTGAGCCTGCAACTTGACCCATTGCATTCTTTCATCCCTTTAACAGTATTGATTCCACATTACATGGAATGTCTACTAACCTTGTCATGATGATTTTCCCAAGGACCTTCCAAAATTATGGTCCTTCCTGAATCATGATGATTCAATTAAGTAGGATGAAAACTTATAACATAATGTTAGATAATACTTGGATGAACATTATGCAAAAATGGTCTATCTATCCATCTATCTAGATGATCTCTACAAAGCAACTTAATCATGTAAATTCTAAACATGCTACTATCATATGCTTCTCTCTATGATGTTATACATAATCATACTATCTAAAGGAAAGAACATTTTATATAAAGAACATGCCAAACAGAGTGCCTTCTTTAATAGTAAATTATATGCCAAACAGAGTGCCTTCTTTAATAGTAAAGATCCTTCACCTCTTCCTTCTTTAGCTTCTTCTCATGTTCTCCCACTACCTTAGCTACATGAGCTTCACTTCTTTCCTTTCTCTTGTTATTTTGTTGGCTTGGACAGTCCCTCTTAAAGTGTCCAAACTCATTGCACTTAAAGCATTGAACCTTGGACATGTCTTTCTTCTTGGACTTTCCAAACTTTTCTTTCTTCGACTCCTTGACTTGGGCTAAAAGGCTTGAGACTACTCATTTGATCTGATGTCATCTTTTACCTTGATCCTTGATTCTTCCAATATGCATTGAGCCCACAACTCATCAAAGGGATTTGAATCTTTCTTGGAGTAGATGCTTGTTGCAAAGCTACTCCATTCTAATGGCAATGCATTTAGCACACAGATGGTCACTTCTGAATCAGAGATTGTTTCCCTAAGCCCTTGCAGATGGTCTCTTAGTTGAGAGACTTTCATGAGAAAGGATGTCATATCCTCATCCTTTGATTTCTTCATTCTATATAACTTACTCTACAAAGGAATCCTTTGCCCTGATGTACTTACAAAGTACAAGTTCACTAGCTTGTCATACATAGCCTTGGAAGTTTTCAAGTTTGCAAGAAATGGAATAAGAAAATCTTTAATGGATTCAACTATGATCCTTTGAGCCCTTACTTCCCCTTTCTTGTACTTTTCTAGTTATTGTGTCTTGTCTTTGCTAGGTTCAGAAATTTCCCCAGTAACATACTCTATAACTTCTTGTTCTATGACGAGTACCAGGTCAACCCTTTTCTTCCTTGCTAGATAATTTGATGCTCCAATGAGCATATTGGTCTCCTTGCATAAAGAACTCATATGACTTGTAGATTCAAGCATGATGTAATAATATGATACTTACTTGATGACCAAGATTCTCCTTGATGATGCCTTCAAGATATTTGAAGAGACTTCAATAATGTCTTTGGAACAACTTTTGAGAGTGATGAGTGATAACAAGATCCTTTGATGCTTTCTAAAAAGATGCCTTCCAAATAGACCTTTCAAGGGAGATCAACAACCTTCTTGTAACTTTCCTTTGATGTAATCTTGATCTTCTTTAGCGTAGAAACCCTCTTTCTATATAGTAGGTCTTCTACCAATGAGTTTCTTGTTTCCTTCCCCTTGAAGAGTAATTCCTTCTAGTGTTCTTCCACTAGCCTTCCTTGTTCACCTTATCTTAGATACTATGTTAGAATATGCAAAGTGGCAACTTATTAAATCTTATTTTCCTTAACCTTAATATTTGCTTGTGAAGTTAGTTATTCTTTTTGTTTTCTTTAGTTAGATATTTTCATCAAACAAATATTAAGAACGAAACAACAATAGAGGACATGGAAATTAGACTCCAATCCAAGTTAAAACCTCTCCAAGGAGAAAACCCAGAAACTCCTCTTCTTAGAAACTGCTTCAATTGAGACATAAAGACCCAAACCCTAGATCAAGTCCTTCTCCAAGTACCAAGTTGGGCCTCCAACAATTCCTTCCCTGATTCTGCACCAACTAGCTTCAAACTCCAACTTTGACCTGTCAGCTTCAATATTGCAACTCGTCCTGCAATTTCGACCCTACAATTTCGATCTTGCAGCTTCTCTAAAAACCCCAATCTAACGTCCTCTTAAGACCTACCTAGAGCAAGACAGCTATCCAAGGACAATGAAGTCAAGGTAGGACTTTCTTCCTTTGAGCTATAAGATTATGCACTTCGTTCTCCTGCAACTCAGACCTACAATTTTTTCCACCTGCAACTCGAACCAGAAACCCTAGAACTTCGCACGTGTGAGAGAGATAAAGCCCAAAAACAAAATATTTTGTCCTTCTTTCCTCTTCTAGACCTTCACTCTTCTTCTTCCTGCTTCCCAGCTACAAATCGAACTCTTTCTTGATAGATCAAACTTCTTGAGTGAGTGAGTACTAAATGAGGTCAAACTGCTTCTTTATATAGCCTTCTCAAGGGGTCAAATTCCCTTCTTTAGGCCGACTTGTAATTGTTAGGGTTGACTTGTACTTTTGGGGTTTCCAAGAGTTTGTAGACTCAAAGATAATTCTTTTTAAGGGTCTTATAAACATGATGTTGACTCTTTTGACTCATGACAAAAGATCTTAAGACCCAACAAACCTTAGAAGCAAGAAGAACATGCTTTTACCTAGAAGACCATCAATAATGAGTATAAAAATTGCATAGGATACATATTGAAATGAGTATAAAAATTATGAAGACCGAAACTAGTTACATTTTCAACACCGTTTAAGCACGCAGGCCAGGATTGGTTCTCAAACCCTTCCTAGTATAAGCATCGCGCGCTGAAGTTTGGGACCCGGTGGAGTTAGAAGGCAAAAGCTCCCATAATCCATGTGATCAGGAGGTAGGATAAATTCAAGTCGTTGATTAAGTGCTTCCACGGTCGTTGGATGTCCCCAGATGTTCCTCTTTGGGGGTTTCAAATGGAGCATGGTAGAAATTTGCAATGCATTATCCTCAGGATGATGTGGTAGTGGAACATGTTGTCGCACAAAGTGTATAGGCACGCGACAACGCTCAGAGTAAGGGTTGTCACTCTAATCCTTACTCACTCCGTTAAGACTCTCTCCTAGATAAGTCAAGGGGGGTTGTCCCTAAGGTGAACGGATGAGGGTAGCCTATGGAACGCGAGCTCTAAGATATTTTAAGGATGAACAACTTGATGAATTTAGAATAAGTCTTGGTCAATTGAGATAGACAGACACAATCACAAGATAAAAATGCCTACATACTAGTGCCTTTAATTTGATTTAACCAAAGACTAAATAAATCACAAGTTATCCAGAACAATTTTCCAATATGTGACGAATAGTGACAATCATGAATGATCAATGTAAATGCCCAAAACTGCAATATGAAAGAGATTCTAGATTTAAAATAATTTTCAATTAATGGCCCAAATCTAGAATTAATTAACTTTCTCCTATAGCCAATATGATTTAAAACATTTATCGCATCTTGACCATAGAAAATTCATGAAAATTTAAGATTTTACACTCAATCAACAAAGACACCAAGGAACTTTAAATTATCATTTCAATTATTCCTTAAACAATTGCTTTAATGTGAAAAATAAAGAAGTAAAACAAATCAACGAGTTAATAGATCGAATTTTTAATGGGCCACAAGCCACATTAAAAAATTTAATGTTTAAGCACAAATCCCTTAATTTATTTCATTCTTAATTCTCACGACACCAAGAATTTAAAAAAACAAACAAAAACAAAAACTTTTAGATTTTTTTAATTTTTAGAATTTTTTTAGATTTTTTAACGAAAATAAATAAAATCAAAAGTAAAAAAAAAAGGCAAAAAGGTAAAACAATAAAAATAAAATCACTAATTATGAAAAATATAAAAACAAAAGTAAATAAAATAAAATAAAAAACCTAAAAAAAAACTATAACCAAAAAAAATCAAAATTTGCACTAAAAGGAATTTACTAAACCCAACAAAATAAAAAATCAAACCCGAAATTCAAATGAAAATAAGAAAAAACCATGCTAGCCCTAAGCCTTAACTAAACTACAAATGAAATTAAAATAATAAAAAAAAGAACTAACTAAACTAACATAATCGCATTCATAGAAAAAAAAAAATCTAAGTGTTTATTGTTTTGTGTTGTGCAGGTTTGAAACTAGACGGCGGATGAGAATGTATGCTCGATGGCGAAAGGATGAAGAAACGAGGTTCGATGGCAGTGAGCTGACAAAGAATGCAGGTATGATTGCGGGAGAGAGCAACGAGGTTTTTTTGTAGGTGATGCGGCGATGGCGTATGGGAAAAAAATAGTGTACTGATGATGAGGACGAACAACGGGAGAGAGCATGTGGGAGGAAGGGTAGTGAGAGCTGTGCACTGTTATAGAAAGGAAACGAGAGGGGGCGAATGGAGATTTAACAACAGATAGCTCGCAGATCGATGGGAAGACAAAAACGGAGGGAATGCAGGTTAATGGGTGATGAAGAAGAGGGTCTTGAGGGTTGTGGAAGAGGAGGGCGCAGCAGAAAAAGGCCAAAATCGAGGGGATGGAACAGCGCTTTGCAGGAAGTGGAGAGAAATCTACTGATCGATGGAGAAAAAAGGTCGCAAGAGGATTTTCGAAGGTGGAGAAACTGCGGCCAGCAAATTGTGGACAACATAAAAGAGAATTTAAGGCCACAAAAGAAAATTGAATTTTCCGGAAACCCCAAAAAATGCAGATAACAAAAAGACTTTGAAATTTTCTGGAGGAGAATAATGCAGCGGAAAATCGAAAACCCAGTAAGCGGATCGAAAAAAATCAGACAAATGGTCTCTAGAAAACCCCAGAAATTTTGTTAAAAATGTTAAATCTTTCAACTTCAGATTTATTCCTAAAACCCCATGAAAGTTTCCAGATTAAAAATTCTTTAAACCCTTGGACTGTAGAAAACTGGATAGAATCCCTGCAAAAATGATGTTGATGAACCCCAAAGATCCAAATCTTACCCTCCACGACCGAGATTTGAACTCTACACAGTTTTCTTTTCCAGATCTGTAGCTGCATGACAACAAGAAACATGCAAACAATATATACAATGATAAAACTAAAACCCAGAAAAGCCGAAGTCAGAAAACCAAAAATAATAATTACATATCTATGCACGGGAAAGACAGATCTATCAGATCTAGGGAGTGTGAGTCCAACTCCGCTCCCAATTCTGATAATCTAAGGCTTTCAACAACCAGATTTATCAATTTCGCATAATAACAATAATAAAAGTTTAAATGAGGTGTTGAGCTCAAAACCCTTCATGCATCACCAGTGAAAATCTTATGATAAGCCCGAGATCAAATTAAGTTGGGCTCTTCAGAAAACACGGATCGGGAGTTGGCTAGTCCCATTGAAAACTTCTCCAAACGTCTGATGATCTAAAAATAAAGACTTTCCTACAAAACTCAATTCAGCATTCAAATAGAGCGAGAAAATGACAATAAAATTTAGATAAATAAATATACGCGCTATTACATTCAAAATTTAAATTATCACTTAAACCCCAGCAACTTAGCAAGATACATGTACTCAGATCACTCTTCAGAAGCTATTATTAATAGTTAAAAAAATTTATGCTTGAAAACGATACATCTTACAGTATTTCCATGAAGAGTAACAACGGCGAAAAATTAACCCCAAAGTCTTTCTTTATTATCCAAAAAAATTATACAAGAGTTTTTCGCTTAGCACACAACTCAAAGGTCGGATGAATTGACTAACGAATGACTTCCTATTTAAAAATAAATCCTCCAACCACTAATTCGAGTGATTATCATCAAAACAATCTCGACCGTCAATGAAGATTAACATTTCTTTTAATCTCATCCATCGAAATTTTAAATATTTGATGAAATTCGAATTTTTCAATTAAATGTGTTTTAATTAATTCAAAAATTAAATTTTTGAATTAATTTCCTCGAAATTTTGACTTTGACTTAACCCCAGGGATCAAAGGCTTGAAATTTATCAAAATAATTAATTTACCTTAGTCCCTGGACCTCTTCAAATTTAATTTTTAAGGACCAACAAATTTTGCCTTTGCAAAATTTAAATTTACCTAGGACCTAGAATTAATTAAATTTTTGGATTAGGATTCTAATTAATTTTTAGCCAGAAAATTTAATTAATTAGCCTATGAGGGGATAAATTATTTTTCCAACCCTCAAGACACTTTACATCATGATTTTCATATTTTTTACATCTCAATGGAGAAAACCCCTTTATAAAAGACCCTCACAAGCTACCCATTTCTGCGACACAAATATAATCTAGCAGACCAAGCAATTTGTAATAAAATAACCTAACCAAATAATTAAGATTATTCCCAAATCACTTTTACATAAACTCGATCTATAACACTAAGACTCGTCTATGATCCCAGTAACAAAATCCATTCTAGCTTTGGGTTAAGGCTAAAGGAAAACTCTGTCGGTCATTCGAGAATGGATCGGTAAGACAAAAAACATCCCGGAATGTAGATCATCGCCAGAAAAATAAGTTTACCTAGGCAATTACATACATGACACGGATCTGGAGATATTATTTATATTATACACATGCATAAAGAATTTACATAACATCTTGGAAGTGAATTTGATGATGATAGTTGTACGGCACGAACACATCGATTAAGTGTTATCCCTTTTGCAAAAAAGGGAGGCATACTGCTATCGGTCGTTGACACATAGTGGTCAACATCTGGCTCTACTTGAGGACACATTGTTGCACCGGAGGAATGTGAAAATCCAAAATCTGCATCCAAGAAACACACAACATAACATAAATAGCGTCCATCCAAAAATCATTATATAACATTAAGCGCAGGAAAGATATAAGCTCTTCATTTATTAACTATCCTAATAACATGAAAAACACAAATCTAACGACAAAATGAAATACTGAAATAACGAGGTATAAGGTTAGAAATACAATACAAAGATGCCCCATGGCATCAGATGCGTTCAGTATAGTGCATATTGAGCATTTGCCTGCTTTCAGGAAAATTTGTCGGTTGTTTCTAAAATGTGCCATGTCCAATCCTGCACATGTAGGACCTTTTCCTATCCGAAAATCAAGTTGCTTGTGGCAGTCAGATGCATCAAACCATTTTCTCATTCTCTTTCTCTTGTGTCTTTTCTTTGTGGCAGGTTGTATTACTGATAATGTGGAACATTCTGCTTCAAAACTCTCAGATGAAGTATGTAAGATATGCATAGCATGTCTTTCTTCATTCTGCATCTGCTCTATCAAGAATGATGGATCAGTCTCACAGGTGTCATGAGTTATAACTTGATATTTTATGACTGATGGATTAACCATGTGAGCATCACCCTGATTCTTATTAATTTTCGTTTTATCTAGGTCACCTTCAATTAGCCACTTTTCAATGGAACAAATGACCTCCTCATAATAAGATGGAGCTTGCTGCAGCAGACAAGGAGGCTTATGATCCGTTGATGTTTCCTTGTTTCTTTTATTCTCTGACCGATGCTGAAATTTCTGTACCTGTATTGTTATGGCATCCATCTGATTAGACTGTTCAACCTTCATAGCACTGACTTCCTTGGCATGGTTTTCCTCCATGGTCAATAACTTATTCTAAAAACATATATGACTAACTTCCATATCTTTTATTACTTTATCATTATCTGCTTTTATGGTCATCAAGCAATTTTGCATAGAGCTCATTTCTCTGTTATGATTAGCTTTCATGGTTTCAATTTCCTTAACATGCTGACTCTGCATGTCGGTCCTCATAGCCTCCATATTTTTAGCACACTTTTCTACTACGGTGGCTACGTGATCAAAGTGTTTAATTTTCATGATTTCCATCTCCTTATCATGTTTTTCCAGGTGGGTGGACAAAGTTCTCATATCCTTGGTGTAATCAATTATATTTTTTTCTTAATTAAGCTCCACATTTTTTACGAACTGCGTTTGACTGAATTGCGTGTCTTTAACCCACTGCTTTAGTTCTTCTATAAGATGCTTATCATTTTCTCTTTCATTGTCGACACTGATTTGACAACTTGTTCCTGCTTTTCTACTATCATGGATTCATTTTGCAACGGTACAAGTGGATGGCACATTCTGATATGGAGAATTGTCTTGAAATATTTTATTGACAGTTGGATTATTTACAAGATTATTTTCATCATGTTGCATAGTACTAGAGGCACAAGGCGATCCACCTTGATCTCCATATCTATCTTTAAAAGCATTGATGATGTCCTGTAAAGAAGCGAAAGAATCTTCAAGACAACTATGAAACCAATTCAAAGCATCACCCTTCAAAGAAAAGGCAAATAGATGCATCTTGAAATTTTGATGTTTATATTGGGAAGAACTACAATATTTTATTATTGTATGAGTAACCCTGGATAGATGCTTTCTAGCAGCAGCTGAATCACCACTTGAGAACAAAGGAAATTTATGAATGGCCTCTTCCAGCATATCATGGAGAAAGCTAGTAAAATGACATGGGGTAAACAAGTCATCTATGATGACTTGGACCAAATGGATGCTAGAGAGAGACCCCTGCTCAAGAAAATCAAGAGATCCACAAGAAACGAGATTCTAGTAGAAATTCTTGTAAAAAATGGAAGAAGTGGAGTCGTCACTTGAACATGAATCTAGCTCTAGGGGGTTAAAAGGTAAAAACAACTAGATATAAGGGAGGGCTTCTTGTCTGAGAAATAATGGATGAATAAGTGGAGTCGCCACCCAAACAAGAAATGAACCGAAATGTCCAAGTGCTAAAAGTGCAGATGAAACAATTAATGAGATGATGAAAGATAAAGTGATGAAAACTTCAAATGACGCCAAGAAATATTGTGCTGATGGGATAAGAAATGATGGAAAGATTAAATGATTAAAAAAAATGTCGTGAGAACCAAGGACAAAAGAAACTATGTCCCTGGCGACGGTGCCAAAAAATGTTGGCGTTACCGGCTAAAATGAATGATAAAAAGATGAAATATGAATGTCGTAGATCCAAAGCCCAATAAATGGGTCCCCGGCAATGGCGCCAAAAAATATTGTCGTTTCTAGCTCAAATAAAAAGATGAGAAATGATAAGAATGATGAGGAAACGTCATTGAAATGCCGAGAATAAAATATCAACAGAAACGGCACCAAAAAATGTTGTCGCACAAAGTGTCTAGGCACCACAACAATGCTCAGAGTAAGCATTATCACTCTAATCCTTACTCACTCCATTTAAACTCTCTCCTAGATAAGCCAAAGAGGGTAGTCCCTAAGGTGAACAGATGAGGGTAGCTTGTAGAACACGGGCTCTAGGAGATTTTAAGGATGAACAACTTGATGAACTTAGAATAAGTCTCGGTCAATTGAGATAGGCAGACATAATAACAAGATAAAAATGACTACAAACCAATGCCTTTAATTTGATTTAACCAAAGACTAAATAAATGACAAGTTATCCAGAACAATTTTCTAATATGTAACGAATAGTAACAATCATGAATGATCAATTTAAATGCCCAAAACTACAATATGCAAGAGATTCTAGATTTAAAATCATTTTCAATTAATGCCCCAGGACTAGAATTAATTAACTTTCTCCTATAGCCAATATGATTTAAAACATTTATCGCACCTTCACCATAGACAATTCATGAAAATTTAAAATTTTACACTCAATCACCAAAGACACCAAGGAGCTTTAAATTAGCATTTCAATTATTCCTTAGACAATTGTTTTAACGTGAAAAATAAAAAAGTAAAACAAATCAACGGATTAATAAATCGAATTTTTAATGGGCCACATGCCACATTAAAAAAATAATAGTAATGTTTAAGCACAAATCCGTTAATTTATTTCATTCTTAATTCTCATAATACCAAGAATTAAAAAAAAACAAACAAACAAACAAACAACAACAACAACAACAACAAAAAAAATTAGATTTTTTAAACTTTTTAAAAAAAGTTATAATTTTTAATGAAAATAAATAAAATCAAAATAAAAAACCAAAAGTTAAAAAAAAAAAAAAAAGGAAAAGAGGTAAAACAAAATCAAATCAAATCACTAATTATGACAAATATAAAACAAAAGTAAGTCAAGTCAAAAGCAAAAAAAAAAAAAAATACTATAACCAAAAAAAATCGAAATTGAACTAAAAGGAATTTAGTAAACCCAACAAAATAAAAAATCAAATCCAAAATTCTAATGAAACTAAGAAAAAACTACACTAACCCTAAGTTTTAACTAAACTACAAATGAAATTAAACAAAAACAAGAACTAACTAAACCAACTTAATCGCATTCATAGAAAAAAAACGAAGTGTTTATTGTTTTGTGTTGTGTAGGTTTGAAATTGGAAGATCGATGAGGATGTCTGCGTGACGGTGGAAGGATGAAGAAGCGAGGTTCGATGGCAGTGCGCTGACAAAGAATGCGGGTATGGTTGTAGGAGAGAGCAACGAGGTTTTTTTTGCAGGTGATGCGGCAATGGCATATGGGAAAAAACAGTGTGTCGATGATGAGGACAGACAGTATGAGAGAGTGCGCGGGAGGAAGGTAGTGAGAGTTGCACTGTTAGAGAAAGGCAGCGAGAGGGAGCGAATGGAGATTTAACAAGAGATAGCTTGCAGGTCGATGGGAAGACAGCAGTGGAGGAAACACAGGTTGATGGGTGATGAAGAAGAGGGTCTCGAGGGCTGTGGTAGAGGATCAAAACCCTTCATGCGTCATCAGTGAAAATCTTATGATAAGCTCAGGATCAAATTAAGTTGGGCACTTCAGAAAACACGGATCGAGAATTCGCCAGTGCAACTGAAAACTTCCCCGAACGTTTGATGATCTAAAAATCAAGATTTTCTTACAAAATTCAATTCAGCCATTAAAATAGAGCAAAAAAATGATAATAAAATTCAGATAAATAGAGATATCTGCTATTACATTCAAAATTTAAATTATCAATTAAACCCCAGCGACTGAGCAAGATACATGTACTCAAATTACTCTTCAAAAGCTATTATTAATGGCTAAAAAAATTTACGCATTAAAACAATACATCTTGCAGTATTTCCATGAAGAGTAACACCGGCGAAAAACTAACCCTAAAGTCTTTCTTTATTATTCGAAAAAATTATACAAGAGCTTTTCGCTTAGCACACGACTCAAAGGTCGGATGAATTGACTAACGAATGACTTCCTATTTAAAGATAAATCCTCCAACGGCTAGCTCGAGTGATCCTCGTCAAAGCAATCTCGACCGTTGATAAGGATTAAAATTTCTTTTAATCTCATCCGTCGAAATTTTAAATATTTGAGAAAATTCAAATTTTTCAATTAGATGCATTTTAATTAATTCAAAAATTAAATTTTTGAATTAATTTCCTCAAAATTTTGACTTTGACTTAACTCCAGGAATCACAGGCTTGAAATTTATCAAAATAATTAATTTACCTTAGTCCCTAGACCTCTTCAAATTTAATTTTTAAGGACCGACAAATTTTGCTTTTGGAGAATTTAAATTTACCTAGGACCTAAAATTAATTAAATTTCTGGCTTAGGATTTTAATTAATTTTTGGCCAGAAAATTTAATTAATTAACCTATGAAGGGATAAATTATTTTTCCAAACCTCAAAACACTTTACATCATGATTTTCATATTTTTTATATCTCAAGGAGGAAACCCCTTTGTAAAAAACCCTCACAAACTACCAATTTCTGCAATACAAATATAATCCAGCGGACCAAGCTATTTGTAATAAAATAACATAACCAAATAGTTAGGATTATTCACAAATCACTTTTACATAGACTCAATCTATAACACTAGGACTCGCCTAAGATCCCAGTGACAAAATCCATTCCGGCTTTGGGGTAAGACTGAATGAAAACTCTGCTGACCATCTGAGAATGGATCGATGAGACAAAAAACCTCCTAGAATGTAGATCGTCACTAGAAAAATAGGTTTACCTAAGCAATTACATACATGACACAGATCTGCTGAGATTATTTACATTATACACATGCAGAAAGGATTTACATAACATCTTGGAAGTGAAGCTGATGATGATAGTTGTACAGCACGAACACATTGATCAGAGGTTATCCATTTTGCGGAAAAAAAAAGGGTGTACTGATATGGGTCATTGACACATAGTGGTCAAAAGGGCCTACTACTTAGCGCGAAACGACGAAAGGAAGACCCCTAGTTGAAAATTACAGGAAAGCTCAGAGGGGGAACCCATAGTTACATGGTGCATGGTGTGGAGGATGTGACAAGGGATGACGTCGCCCCAAACCCCGGACCTTGGATATTTTAGGTGCAAGGCATGGTATAACACCCAGGATTTAAGTTTTTGGGTGACTTAGAGTGTGGGAACAAGTACTATGTGGCACAAACGTATTCATTTACTTATCAAGAGGGAGGCTAAACCTAAATGCAGAGAGCGTGTTGCCACATAGCCCGGAAGATTGTCACAGATTTTTTAGGGAGAAGCAATATCAAAACCTATCGGGATTAATTTTCGGGGTTGATGTGGCCATAGAGTGCCCACACCAAAATATATCCATTGTATATAACATACATTATGTTATAGTTGGTTGTGAGGACTACATGAATGGGGTTATGCGTGACCTAGTATGAGGAGTCTGCAGTTGCCACTTGGCATGACATCGCATGTGATTTAGCAGTGACACAAGGGCCACATGGCAGGTTACACTGACGTGGCTTAAAATGCTTGGCCAAAACTCTAATTGGCCATATTTTTCAATCTGAGAATCGGATTGAGACGAATTTTATATCGCAATCATCTCAATGAAACAAACACAATGGTATCATTTGTTTTAAGTTTCTTGAGAGTAAAATAAAGCGAACAAATTCGGACCACATTTCCATAACTAAACCATGGAGATTGGGTCAGCATAGTAACTGCCTCTTTCTATCTTTAGCGTTAGGGATAGTAGGGGGTATATTACACTCACCGAACCCGCCACCCGCCTCCTCCCGTCCCCATCAAGTCTTCATCGTAACATCACAATACATGTTCAAAAAAGGTGGCAAATCAAACATGATGTCGTGGTTTCCAGAGAGAGAGGATCATGCATGGGAATCGCTCACAATGCTCTTACATGCTCTGAGCCCAGAGTTCGAACAGCATAGCCAAACTCGATCTCACCTCGCACTCGGAGCATTGATGGATTCATTATTGTGGGTTATTGTGAAGTTTAATGGTGATAATATTTTAGTGCGTGGGATCTCATGTTTTGGATTTAAATTCATGGATTATGTTGGCCCTCTCCACTATAGATTGCTTGTGTCATGGGAGTTGGAATTAATTCTCTTGCAAAGGTACCCGAACACTAATCATCCAAGTTGCATTGGCTTCCCAAAAGCTATTGATGATAATCAACACTTGTTGGAAGAGAATTACTCTGCCTCTTACTTAATTGGCAAAGTGGAGAATTTATACTATGTGAATTTTTGGACTAAACTTAGCCAAAGATATGGAAATCTCTAAGATTGCAATTCCAGGGGACTCTCTCCTCACTATCCAACACTTATACAAAGGCTCTTTTCTGGATGAAAATCACCACAAACTTCTCCTTTAAAGAACTTGGTGCTTTGGATCACTTTCACTTTAAGTCATTTTTTCACATCCTCAAATCGCAAAATGTGGAAGTTGACAGACAAGTTAACCTAGCTTGCTCCTAAAAGTGGGGCAAACTGAAATAAACGGTTCTACAGGATGGAGAAACATCTCATAAGTCCTCCCCCTTTTGTCTTAATGAATATAGAAATACCCCCTATGCTTAAACCCCAATGTGATATCCCTGGTTAATATTTCCCATCGTAAATAAAATTATAATTAATTAAAGGCTAAGACAAAGGGACACAGATTCCATATTGCTTGAGGGAATTGTTGTTTTAAATATCAATGCTGGTTGGCAGAGTGTCTTTAAATGGGCTAACTGAGCAATAAATTTAACTAAATAGATGAGAACAAACCTGTTGATTTTTTAGTAGCTTGGGAGGTACTCCAAGCCCTAGGGTTCGGGGTTTAGAGGGAAAATCGCCACAAGAGGCACTTGTGGGCTTGAAACCCAAGGATGGGGTTTTGCACCCATCGTGATTTGGGCCAAAACCATGAACATGTTTCGACATGTGATGGATGAGGATGATAGCTCTCGTCGAGACGAATCCGACGCAACAAAAATCATCTGATTCCGAGTTGTAGAGATGGAGATATGATTTTTTGAAGTGTATGGTTGGGTTTGCACATGAGGAGTCTAGGTCGGCTTGATGTTAATAAGCCATGTGACAGTTGTACAAGCCCTAATTGGGCGTTTTTAGAAGCCCTCCTATCGGTGTATAAATAGAAGGTGAGGAGAGTGTCATTTCACTCATCCAAGTGTGCAACACATCACAAAAGGAAGCTCGTTGAAGGAGAAAAATAGACCTTTGTTTAGGCCACAACAAAAAGAAGAAACCAGCGTGGGAAGAAGGTTGTTTCAAGCCTCTTTTGGTGACCAAATTGCAACAAGAGAGGGCTGAGGTGTAGGGGTAAAGGATGGGAGTGTTTGAGAGTTGTTTGAGGGTGATTGTCCCCTAAGCTAGGTTGTCACAGGCCTATGAGGGCAAATCTGCAATAGTCGCATAGAATTGAAGGAGGGTCGAGGCTTGTTTGAGGGCTAGAATAGCCCATATTTGTAGCAAAACTCCTCGGCCCCTCAAGGAAGGACAGCCGCAATCAAGAGGAGCAATTTTGGGCAGAAATTAAGGGCTAGAAAGGGACTATGGTTTTGCCCCAACCAGGCCAAGGTTGCAGCAGAGGAGCAAACCTCAAACAATGAGCTGAAGGTATGTACTTTGCTGCCTTTTTGTAGGTGTTGGATCCGTGTTTTGGATCAGTTTTGGATCAGTTTATTTAGAACCCTGTGGGAGCCATTTGGAGGACTTTTTGTGATGCTCAAGTCTATCCTAGGAGCAAATCTTGCAGTGGATGTATTGGGCATCATTGGTTTGTTGGAGAGAAATACGTTGATAGCCCAAAGTAGCCCTAGAGCAGCATACAAGAAGGACATTGGTTGTTGTGTGATTAGGTGAAGTTTGGAGCCTAATGGGCAGCACTTTGATGGACAAAAGTGACTGCCAGATTGGCATATTGGAGCTCAAGTATTGGCCAACTTAGAAAGCAGATTGGATAAGCCCCCGTTCATTGCAGCAGAAGCTACTTGCAATAATGATAGGTGGCATCCCTCTTGGAGACTGTGTTGTCCTTTGATGGACTAAAGGGAAGCTAGAAAGCAGAACGGGAGCAAATAAGACAAGATACAACATAGAGTCTGCGACATGATTGTCATTATATCTTGTATTCCAAAGGTTGTTATATTATTCAGGTTGGTTTAATATAACGAAGATTGGGTTGTACATTATTGTACAATATTTTATTAAAAATTGTTTATACTTGTGCATATATGATTTACTACTTTATATTTTCCGATGTGCAAAGTAGTTCTTTGAGATTCTTGGTTTGGTAGCGTCAAAGATTCTACGATTCTAACCTAGACCCAAGCTCGTGGAAATTCAACAAGACCCAAGTTTCCTTTAGCTCCAACCATAAACAAGGAAAATGACAAAACATAATGGCAGCATGGGTTGCATTGTCATGAATGGTTGATTGGCGTGGAGATGGTATGAAGGCAAATGATTAGTTTGTTTGGGGGCAGAGGATACACATACACGGCAAGAGAAGTATAGACTCACTCTCCCATGCGAGAGAAGAGAACGCATTGGCCATTAGAGAATAGCAATGCAAAAAATTCCTCCAAGGGGGAGAGATGAGAGCACAAAGAAGGCAAAGATCAGAGTTTGCAACAGCCCAGCTCTAGAAAGAATAAACCAGCTAGAGAACCCTCATAGAGGCTTGTTGGGCGAAAAAATATATATAGAGACAGTGGCTTTCCTGTAAGGTTGAAGAACCCACAAAAATCTTGTGGTTTGATGAACCTATGTGAATGGGAAGAGACACTCAAGTGCTTGTGAGGGTTGATGAACCACCAGTAGTTGCCTTGGGGTTGAAGCTCTGGTGCTTAACTCACAGATGAACCAGCTAGAGAGGTGGATCTCTTTACCCAACAATAGATTATCCACCGATGAAGCTTCCTTGATGTGGACTCTCTTCGCCCAAATGCAACTGAAAATTCTCTGTACTATGGTATATTGGCATTGATGAGATTATTCCTGAAAAGACAATGAAAAAATGTGTAGCAGGTGGATGAAAGTAGTCTGGCCTTGTGGCATCTTGTTTCAGTTGTTTTGTTGGTTGAAATTCCTCATAAGCACTTAATCTCAAGCACTGGAATCTGGTCCAGGGGTGACAGCTACAAGTAACAATGGTTGTAACCATAGTTTTAAAAAACGGCCGTTTCGAAACGGAAACGGCCGAGTTGGTCCATTCCATTGCCCTCCGGAGTGACTCGGTACAAAAAACGGCTCGGTTGGCCGAGTCATCGCTGACTCGGCCAACTCGGCCGTTTCCTGTACTGACTCGGCCGAGTCACAAACAGCAGCCTGTAACCCACTAAAACAGTGATTTAACATTATTTTAATGAAATTTTAAGGGGCTTGCTGATTGGTTTGGACTTCAAGGTGTTTTATGAATTAGCTAAATGTTATTTGGGGTCCATTTCCCCCTCCCAAACCCCATTTAACACACTCAAATGCTCTCTACTATTGATATGCTATTCAAATTTCATGGTAATGTTAAATTCTTAAAGTAAAAGTGACATTCTCCTTAATCTTCATTTTCATCCTTTTACTTAAATTTTTAACATTACCATGAAATGACTCAAGATGTTTGAGAGTGGTTTTGGCCTCATTGGATTTCATATAGAGAAAGTAGAATTTTAGATTTCATTCAAAATCCAGCAGACTTATCAGTTTTTCAGGATTGGAGGATTGCAATGTTTCCATTGAATTTTGTCATGTATTAGGGTATGGAACTCGTATTTAATCAAGAGCACCAATCCCTCTATGTACCTTGATGTTAGTGACATTGGTTGTTGAACTCCTCTGGGATTCGCTCACAAACTAGGTGTGCTTCTGAAAATGTCGCTCACGCTCCCGTTTTCGCTCCTGCTCCCAAGTAACACAGAAGAGAAACCGTTTGGATAAAAAACAGTTAAATGATCTAGTTTATGTCCAATACAACCTCCGGCTCAGACGAAACCATTTGCTGAACAAAAGACCTAATTCAGATCCCATTGTGTTGGAAGACATTGATCCAACATCAAATTGGGTAGTGGAGAGTCATCCAGCGGAGTTTGATCCTGATGAGGATCTTGATTTAAATTTAGATATCAAGACATCAGTGGAACTTGAACACGCTGTTCAGTTGAATGCAGATCCCAATCCACCAGCCTCAGTCTCACAGCCAGCAAGGACTCTAGTTGTAGGTGCTTCCTCTGCTCAGCCACGACAGAAGCGCAGCCGCATATCTACTCTATCTCAACTTGCATCTGCTGCAGTTGCACAGCCTGCTAGTGGTACCACTTCTACAGCTGCCGTTGGAAATGATGATGATGAGGAGCCATGGGGCCCCCTGTCCGACTCTGATGATGACCCAGAGATTGATCGACATGGTCTTGGCTCCTCTGGTAGTAGCTACTAGCCAGTCGCTGTAGTACTAGTACTGGAGTCTGGTCACAGTTTACTTTTGTTGTAGAGGCCATTTCTAGTCTCCTTGGTTATGTGTTTTTTGTTTTGAGTCTTTGATCATGTATGACAGTTGACTATGTATTGCCATTGGGTACCATTTTGATATAATGGATTGGTTCATGAGCCTACTTTGATCATATGTTGTCTTCCATCTATATTATAATGTTGTGTGTTTGGAAACATGAATGAAAATCTTTAAAATTATGTTTTTTTATAAAAAAAAAAAAATATTTAATGTATTTTTTACAACGACCGAGTCATTGAAATCGAGTCGGCCGAGTCATTACCGTTTCGGAGTCGGAGTCGGAATCGATCCTCGACAGAGTCGGAGTCGGAGTCGGAGTCGGAGTCGGAGTTTTAAAACTATGGTTGTAACTAGTCTATGTTTAGGTGGAGAGTTAGAGCCCCACTCTCAGTTGCCAAATCTCTTATAAGATAAATATGCTCTTATGCTTTGTGCTTGTTAATATTGGATCTATGATTGTTGTGTTAAATAACTGTTATGTTAATTGTTGAGGAGTGTTGTCTTATGCATAAACGAGGAATGTGGAATTCTTGTGCTAAAATGTTCTCAAATGTCTTCCTTCATATATGGTTTATTCCTATAATTATCCTCAATTTGTGGATTGGCCTATATGATATGTGTGTGAAGAGGTGGATCACCTCTACTAATTAATTGGCTACCTAGATGAAATGAATAGACCAATGGGTCCTGGCTAATAAATTGCAGTGTCAAGACAATAGCATTCACACACACATATATATATAGAGAGAGAGAGAGAGATATTCCTACATTTTACATGCAGGTTTAGGCCGAGTTCTTACAAGCTCAGAATGGATAGTGTATGTGCGCGCGCGCTAAGGTAAAACCACCAATTTCAAGCTATCGTACACACCAATCAAGCAGGGCTTAACCTTGATGCCCTACTCGCCAAACACCAAGTCTCAGTAGACATATTTGCTTAGAACCAACTATCACTGAGCTCGTAGGCTGGGATTTGTTCTCAAACCATTCCTACTATAACCATTGCAAGCTAAAGCTCAGGAGCAAGAGGAGTAATCCATGTGACCAAGCGCATCAACCAAACACTTGGGTAGGAGAAATTTGGGTCATCAATGAAGTGCGTCCACAATCATTGGATGAGCTCGGAGGTTCCTCCCCGAGGGTTTCGAATGAAGCATGGCAGAAATTTGTGAGGGTATTATCCTCATGAAGATGCGGCAATGGGGTATGTTGCCCAGCGCAAAACGACAAAAGAACGACCCCTAGTTAAATATTAACGAAAAGCTCTGTGGTGGAACCCACAGTTACGTGGTGCATGGTGTGGAGGATGTGACAAGGGACTACATCACCCTAGTGTTTAGGACCAGTGATGTCACCTCGGACCCTGGTGATTTTGGGTGCAAGGCAAGTAAAACACTTGGGATTTAAGTTTCAGGCTAACTTAGCATGTGGGGCCCATTCTGGGGGGACAAGTGTTGTGTGGTGCGAACATATTCATTATCGGTCAAGGCAGAGGCTACGCCTAAATGTTGAGTGTGTGTTTCCACGTAGCCCGGAGGATTGTCCCCGAAAGTTTTAGCGACATACAATGTCGAGACCCGCCATTATTTATTTCATGGGGTGATGTGACCATAGAGGGCCTGCACCCGCATATATTCATCGTATATAACATACATTATGTTATAGTTGGTTGTGAGGACTACATGAATGGGGTTATATGTGACCTCGTATGAGAAGTCCACAACGGCCACTTGGCATGACAAGGCATGTGATTTGACAACCATGCGAGCGTCACGTCGCAAGTTAAGCTAATGTGGCTCAAAATAGTTGGCCAACACTCTAATCAGCCATATCTTTCAATTGGACAGTTGGATTGAAACAAATTTCATATTGTTGGAATCGTCTCAATGAGACGAACGTAATGATATTATTCGTTTTGAATGATATTATTCGTTTTGAGTTTCTGGAGAGTAAAAGAAAGCAAACAAATTCGGACCACATTTCCATAATTGGACCATGGAGACTGGGTCAGCATAGTATGAGGATAGTAATTGCCTCTTTCTTCCCTTAGTTAGGGCTGGGGGTAGTAAGGGCTATGTTACACCCCCTCACCAAGTCTTGATCATAACATCAAGATACAAGTTCAAAAAAGGTGGCAAGATTAGTCTGGACGGCACAGCCAAACTCGATCTGACCTCGCACTTGAAGCATTGATGAATTCATTGTTGTGGGCTACTATGAAGTTTAATGGTGATAAGATTTGCAGTGTGTTGGATTTCCAGTTTTGGATTTAAATTCATGACTTACGTTGTCCTTCTTCGCTATAGATCGCTTGTGTCATTGGAGCTGGGATTAATTCTCTTGCAAAGGTGCCCAGAGACTGTTCATCTGAGCTGGGCTGGCTTCCCATAAGCTATTGACAATACTCTGCATAAGCTATTGACAATACTCTGCACTTCTTGGAAGACAATTGCTGTGTCTTACTTAATTGGCAGAGGGAGAATTTATACCTTGTGAATAGTTATCTCGGGCAGCGCATTAATTTCTTGGGCTGTAAGGTCTCATTCTCTGTGCAAGAAGTCTCGGTTCGAGGAAGTCTAACTGGCAGCTCTGCTTAGGCTTGGGAGTGGATGTACATGCAAATCAGTTTTATTACATACTTAATTTGCATAGCAGAGAGTTTAATATGTGTCCGATTGCTGGGAATTGAGCAGCACAGCAACTTCAGGAGCTAATCACGTCTTATGTCTTATTATTTGTTCACGAAGTCTCTGTTTATTCTTGTCCGGTTCATGCCAGCGTAATTTGCTGCTCTGCTCATACTCGGGGATGCTCTTCTATGCTGGCCCAGTTTCCTCTTTCGGGCCCTTTCGAACTCAGACAGCTGGAAGCATTGAAGTTGCTGATTACAAAAAGCAAAAACCAGAATTTCACAAGTACAGCATCTAGCCACCCCATTGGAAAATTGCTGTTCAATAACAGGAGGCCTCTGGCAGAAGTTCTCTCTCCTTAACTATGATAATCTCTTATGGTAAATGTGTTTTTTTACTTGGCCAAATTTGTAATGTCTATGTATGTTGGCCTCTTGTAGCAATCGGTTTTCAGTTGAGCCTTTTTTATGCTCTTGTTAGTCCCTCCTGGTAGGATCCTCTCTAAGAAGAAACATTATACCAGATTTCCCATGTGTTGGCTGCGTCCAGGTGCAGATTTTAATAGAAACTTTACTCATTTATGTTAATTTAAACCAAAAAAATGCCACCCTGACTGTCACATTTTATCAGAGTAACGTAATTTCGACACTGGCATATAGCATTTTATGGTCAAATGTAGCATACACCAAGGTCCAAATTAAATTCCTTGCGTCCGGTCCTGATTCCGATGAAATTGCCAATCATTCATTATGGTATTACCGAAATTCAAACTTCTTCAATAAAAATTGGTAAATCCGATGACAATGATTATATGCAACACATAAAAACTCTGGCAGATAACTATTGAAACCAGAACCCACAACAATATCATTGTCAATGGGCCCTAATGTCCAGGTGATGCTGCCATGGGATTTGAATTTACGGTGACTTAAATTAATCAAATGAACAAAAGTCACTTTTATCGTTGCAAGGTCCAAATTAAATTCCTTGCGTCCGGTCCTGATTCCGATGAAATTGCCAATCATTCATTATGGTATTACCGAAATTCAAACTTCTTCAATAAAAATTGGTAAATCCGATGACAATGATTATATGCAACACACAAAAACTCTGGCAGATTAACTATTGAAACAAGAACCCACAACAATATCATTCTCAATGGGCCCTAATGTCCAGGTGATGCTGCCAGCAATTTGAATTTATGGTGACTTAAATTAATCAAACGAACAAAAATCACTTTTATCGTTGCAAGGTTCTACCAACCATTGTATTAAATAAGGCACTCAGGCTGCAATCATGGCCTATAATAAGGGATAGTAAAAAGAGTGGTCGCCATTTAAGATATGCTGACGTTTGATCAAACAGTTAGGACACAAGGGGTGGTTGACTTCATCTCAATAGTTCCAAGTTGAAAGAGTTAAAGACCATAAGAACATCTACCTCTATTTATATAAAATGATAAAAACAAGCTTCTCTTTGGGTGGTTATGCTCTATTTCCTTAATGTGTGGACAACATCAAGTATTGTCACATATCAGCCCCATTTCTACTGTATGAATGTATATGATTCTTAAGCATGAATTTTGACAAACTCCCGAAATTAGTAGTAATAGACGATACATATAACGCAACATATCCTTGAGATGACAATATAGAAAGCTTCTGAGATTATGATATGGTGATAAGGAACAAAAAAACATGTTCAATTAAAGAAACTGAAAACCGTTTTAGACTAAAAAATTGGAAGAGCGCAATAATAATGAAAGTGCAATATAGCCATGATATGACCATGAACCCCAAATGGAATTTCAGCCAACGCTGAATTGAACTGCACGATCTAAAATAGTACTTTTGTAACAAGGAATTTTTTCGATGAGCAAACTTTCCACAGAAACAAATTATTAGCTAAAAAGCTTGATTTTTATATGTCAACGAAAACAGAAAAATAAATTCCCTTCAATTCCCTATCCTTTTTTGTGATTTTCACTGTAATCCTCCATTAAAATAAACGTTGCTTGAAACAAAGATAAAATAACCCTTTTGAGATGAAATTTAAAATTTCTTAACACCGAATTTAAAAAAATGGGCAACCACGTTTTCAATTCTGGATTCATATGTCGAAGAAAACGGAAAACCAGTTACATAAATAGTTACATTGCAATCCCATAATCTGCCTTTCAAGGGCCCCAAAAATCTTCTCTACGGACAAGCAAACAGGAATTGCATTCTATCATCAGACAAACCTTTTATCCAATGTACCAATAACGTATGTTCAAGAACCTGCAGCTCCTGCCTACGAATAACATGATTCCAACTATTCTGAAGTTCACCTTTTCTCCATTCTAGTGAGTTCTTGGGTCACTGGGTGAGAATTTTTGAATCACAAGCAACAATTTTCACCCTGCCAGCCTGTTCGTTTATATCCTCACCTTTAAAGAGTGCATCCTGCAGAAGGAAGGTCCATACGTTGTCACAGAATCTGTAAGTGTGCAAATGCCCCTGTAACAGTAAAAATCCCAGTTAAGAGTTTGTACAGAGGTGCAGTTCATAAAAAAAGAAAAAAAAAAAAAGGAAACGCAGACTACTATCAAAATTACTGACAGTCAACATTTTTGAGCCGCAAGATAAAGGATGGAAATCATATTAAATTGCTACTATAACAAGTCCACATAAACTTCATGAATAAATGAAAATATGCCGTAAACAGAAATTAGGTTAAACAGAGAGCAAAACTTTTAAAGGTTTACCAAGCAGTGCTACACCTATAGATATACTATTAACTAACAGCAGTAAAATTACCACTTACAGAAAGGTAAAAACTTCTCCTTCCAGGAGACATTTTCATGACCGCTAACTACAAAATGATTAAAAGCAATTTCGTTTTCCCATTGAAGATCACTTACAAGTGTTTGGGGCATTAAAAGACACTGTACATCTGAACATCCTTAAAGAGGCAAATTGCAACACACAGTCATGGTCTTTGTATTCCCATAGCTTATGCCACTTTGACATACAATGGATATTGGGATTAAATATGCACAAACTAGAAAATCAGTCACACAAAAGGAAAGGATACCACATGGTTTGCAGTGGCAAAACCGCGATATAAATTCCAAGCAATATCCCTGAATATCTCAACAGATATTGTTAACAATATCCCTGAATATCTCAACAGATATTGTTAACAATATCCCTGACTATCTCGGGGGTGGCAGGAGCAGGAGGGGCGATTATTGGCCCCGATGGAAAAATTGAGTTACAATATCACTGTGCTTAACAAAGCTCGTCCCTGCAAATCGGTGTTGACACTGGGTAATTCCATCATGGCAAATGTGGGCTCCTCTTCCCATAACTCTGCATCTGTTGACATCAATGCAATTCCGGAAAGGGTCCTCGAGGCTATGGAAGGACTGCAGCTCTTCCTCATGCAGAGACAAGAAGCTGAGGAAAAGGCTCGCAATTCTCTTCAGTTGTTAATCAATCCCAAACTTGAACTTATGCAGATAAAAATTGATCCCCTTCAGAATGAAATGAGGACCAAGGTGGCAGCACTTCACTGCAAAATGGAGATGGAGGATCTATTTGTTGACGGGCTACAGCTAGCTCCAATGGATGCCAAATCTGGTGAAACTGCAGCAAGAAAATGAGGAAAGCTGGTCCAAGCTCCAAACCAGCCAAAATAATTCTGAAGATGAGTCTTGGCAGCAAGTTTTTGGACAGTTCTCACTTAAATTCTAGTTTCTGATGTTGTGCAAATTTTGTATGTTCTTAGGCATCTATTTCAGCATATACAGTAGGCATTTATTTAGAATTATTGGAAAACAATGCCATAAGCATAAGGTTGCATACGTACTGGACTCCAGAGTGTTGGATTATGATGGAACTAGATGAACTATGGAAGGGTTCTGGCCCGTAAACCAGATTTTGTTTTTTAATAGAAATCCTCTAACCGTGTTAACAATATCCCTGAATATCTGAACGGATATTGTTAACAATATCCCTGACTATCTCAGGGGTGGCAGGAGCAGGAGGGGCGATTATTGGCCCCGATGGAAAAATCAAGTTACAATATGCATGTGGATTGGAAGGGTTCTAACTTCTGGCCCGTAAACCAGATTTTGTTTTTTTAATAGAAATCCTCTAACCGTGTTAACAATATCTCTGGATATCTCAACGGATATTGTTAACAATATCCCTGACTATGATGGAACTAGATGAACTATGGAAGGGTTCTGGCCCGTAAACCAGATTTTGTTTTTTAATAGAAATCCTCTAACCGTGTTTTTTTTAAATCCCTGACTATCTCAACATCTTCCATCAAATCCTCATCCCTAAACATCTCACTATCCACATGGGCTCATTATTAGTTCTGTACATTGTTGTTTATGCTTGGTCTATTATTTTACATATTAAAAGCATATTTATGCAACCAACACATCAATAATCAATATTGAATACGTTGTGAATTCAATATTCAATCTTCCTCTGCAGTCTTCTCCAATGTCCAATCTTCATCTGATATCTTAGTCTTTGGGTTTTCCTTGATATTTATCTTTTGGCTTTTTCTTACTGGATCTTGTCCCTGCTGAATATAACCATCGTTGTTGTCAATATCCTTAAAAAATAGTCACCACCCAACCCACCAGTTCTCTAGGATTTCACATACAAGGTTTGTCAAGAATTCTCGAATCACAAACCTTTTACTTCCCCTTAATCATATATTGGTTCCTAAGTCATCTCAATCTTTCCTAAATGTCTTGTCAAAGACTTTAATTCATCATCAAGTTAGAACACACGTTCACATAATCATCCCCATACCCACCCAAGTAGTTTATTCCATAACTTGATGGCATATCAATCCTCTTTAGGATAACAACTTCCGTCATCATGATCACTTGGGTGCCATCGAACATGCATCCCGCGAAATGGACCATCAAATGTCTTACATTAACATGACCAAATAGGGTCACATGCTGTAACATTGCTTATAGCCATATGCCCAGTTACATTTGTCATTATTAATTGAGTCACGCAATGTTCTCAAAACAGAAACCCAACCAATCAACCCCAAAAACAAAATCTGAACCAGAGCAAAAAATATATAAAATATTCAAATTTTGATGATATATATATATATATATATATATATATATATATATAAATCGACCCCAAAAATGGAAACTGAACCAGACCAAAAATATATATATAAGATATTTAGTCCCAAGGGTTAGCTCAGTTGGTTGAGTTCCCGTTGCTAAGTATCTTGCCGTTGGGAGGTCATGAGATCAAATCTCCTCGACACCCTTGGGGTTAGGCCCTGCTTGTTTGGCTGACGGGTAGATCCCTTCGGATTGATCTGCCTGGATTTTCCAGTGGATGTAGTGGCCACCCAATGTCCATGAACCACCCTTAAAAATATATATATATATAAGATATTCAAATTTTGATTTTATATATATATATATAACCATTAGACACCAAATATACAAAGCTTTATCATGTTTGTAGCATTGCAAGGGTGAATACAACAAAATTACACCAAGAACAAAACATATCTGAATCACATTATAGACTACAATAATCACATTATAGACTACAATCACATTATAGACTACAATCAAATCAAACTACATAATCATCCAAATCTGATCTTCTACACTCTCTGCATGGTATATTCCCAAGGTCCAACACCAATTTTTGTATCCTGTCATGATGGAAGCAGCTACAAGTAATGAGGATAAGTCCATCCACAATAGAGAGGGCAACTTTAAATAGATAAAAATTAGGTATTAGGGTAGATGCAAACCTTCGGGTTTTGTGTTCTTTTACTTTTTTTGGGCGGGGCAGAGGCGGGGGGGAGAGAACCGATATAAAACTGGTCAAATTAAACATTTCTAACCAATTCAGGACCTGTTTAAGTCAAAACTGATCCAATTGGTTTGAATTATCAATTCAAACTGAAAGGATACTAAACCAGTTCAAAATGGCCAGTTCTGGTCCAGTCCACCATTTCTATTAACATTGAACATGGGAATAATAAAGGTTTCATACATCTCAAATGCATTTCTACGGAGCTAATTCTCCCTGCTTTCTTCACTCATGTCAACATAGAAGGACCATCTTACCATCATAAATTCCATCAACAAATATCAAGATATGTCATCAAATTATTTAGGGAATTTCATCTTCATTGGATTGATCCTCACCTCATTTTCTTCTGCATCTCATTTACAACACACAATATCCTTTATTTTATATCTTGTTCTTACCTTCCTTTTGTTGCTTCATTTCTTCCTGCCTTCACTTTCATTACACTTATTCTTCTTTCGCTTTTTTCTTTATGGCTTTGCTTGATTTTGTTGCCCCATTCTATTTCTTCACTATTGTTTTGTTTATGTCAATATCTTCTTTCTTCTTCCTCCGTGTCATCTTCCATCTTTAACTTTCTTCTGTCATCCTTTTGTGTACTGCGTAATTCTTCATTTGATTTTTTCAATTAAATTACCTGCATAAATTGTTTTCCTGTTGAGTGTGCAATGTCCAACAAGGCAAACTATGACACTATTTTCATGGCACCACTCAACTTCACTCTGACATTAATAACCTTGACTCAACAACTATTGTTCAACTTGACTTGATACTTGTACATACTCGCAATCAATATTGTTGCACGACCTTTCTTGGACATATAGGACTCTCATTTAATACACTTTGGATATCTTCAACTTGGTAACTGATTACTCAGTCAATTAAATAACCCTCTTGTTTATCAAAAATGTATATTTCTCCTTTCTCCTTCAAGTTTTATTGAAATCACAATATTCATTAATGGGGAGTATGAGGAATATATCTTAGTTCAGAATATATCCATGGATACCAAGAGTGTGGGGTTTTGAAGGCACTCCCACTTTGAAACTGGCTCACAAGCAATTTACTCACGGAGCACCCCAAGAGTGCACTCTTGAGCTTTAAACCTCACTCTCTATCCTATGGGGGAGCAATCTGCTCCCAAAAGAAGGCAAGAATACTCCTACAGATAGCAAAAGGGACAGCAATTTTGGCCCTATTTTTTTTATAATGTAGGGTCTACACATAGGCCCCACAAATTAGGGTAAACACATTTGATGCATATAAGCCATTCTCCATCACTCTCTTCCATCATTTCATTCGTCTTTGAGTAGGGTTTTCTCTGTTTACACTCTGGAGTGGGCAGAGTGCTCTTCTTGTTGGTTTTTGAGGAAGGAAATTTTGTGAGGGCTAGGAGGAAGGCCACCGTAATCACATTCCA
The DNA here is from genome assembly GCA_031772625.1 of Pinus tabuliformis. Taxonomy (NCBI): domain Eukaryota; kingdom Viridiplantae; phylum Streptophyta; class Pinopsida; order Pinales; family Pinaceae; genus Pinus; species Pinus tabuliformis. Next base: position 776,895,395 of record CM062817.1, read on the forward strand.
CTCATACTAACAGCTAAATCCCAAATTCCATTCTTCATAGATTTTTGTAATTCCTTGTGTTGTTAGTTTGTAGATTTGTTCTCTTCTTCTACTCTTCCTTGTTCCATGTTCTCCCTCATTCTACAAGTTTTTTTATTGAAGATGTGAAGAAAATGGTGTTCTCCACGTGGTGTATGCCGCCAAGTTTCATTCTCATGTCGTTGGTAGGGAATAGGCACAAAGGGGGAGAATAGTGCAGTGGTCATGGTGACCAGTTTAATGAACATCAAGAAGGTTTAGAAGGAGATGAAGGGGTAGAAGACGAGGTGACAAGGAAGGTAGAAGTAAAACTTGCTCAACGCCTTTGTGGAAGTATGTGTAAATCTTTCAATGGTGAAGAATGGTAGAACCACTAGGTTTATATGTAGCCATGGTTGTTAAGAGAGAAGACCTTACTCTAGTTCATGTGCTTTTCTAAAGAGGCATCTCTGTGGGACACTAGGGAGATGATAATAAAAGGCCCATTGGAATCAAAATTTCAGTAAGATATAATAGGTAAAAGAGGTAAGAAACAAAGAGTGCATGGTTGCATTTGACACACATCCAGATTTGGCAACCCCACATATGGATCCACTCCAATCAGCGGTTAGACAATCTGGTTAGCTCAACCAAATCCATAGTAGCTTCTCTAGCTCCAAGATGGATGGAAGAGTAACACAATTTCTCTTTGCATGTGGCATACCATTCAATGTCCTTTGCTCCCCCATTAACATAAAATGGTTGTGGCAAACATGAAGGCCCCTCGATACAAAAGCTCTAGGGATGAGATGGCTACACATGGAAAGAGCCAAAATACAAAGAAGCTTTGGTACAATTTAAAAATGAATGGGCAAATAGTGGGGTAACCACTAGCATTGGACAAATGTCAAAAACTAGCATTTGATCAATGTTATTGGCGTGTCTACTGATAGTGCAATGTCTCTTGTAATGCATGACTCCTCATCAATTACCACATGCTCAAAGCATTTTGAACCAAATATTGAAAACCATTAATGGCATTGACCTACCAAATGTGATTCAAGTAATTACTAATAATGAAACTAAAGGGAGTAGGATAAATTATTGAGCAAGGGCATCCTCAACTCTTTTGGCTTGGGTGTTTGTTAAACACATTGAACCATATTTGGGAATGATTCATGAGATTTGGGGTACATGATGTACATTCAACCCCTCAATAGTTAGAGATGGATTGTAACATAGGAGATGGTCTATTACAGATATGCACAATGGAGATAGTTTGTTCAATGGATGCTTGACCTCAATTGATTGCAAGCTCAATGTTCTTCCCTTGGGCATTGGAGATCCCTTCGCATTTTGGTGGATTCCCTTCAGTCAAGCCTAATGGAGCAACCGCTTGTTTGGAGAGCATCCACAAGGGGAAGTGGAGCATTGTGTATCATGGAGGAGGGCTTCAAGCCCTAGTTGGCATGTGGCAGCTTAGTTTCTTGTAAGGGGTTAGCTTACCCAATGGAGTACATTGCTTTGGAGGATACACGAAATCCATGGAGGCTCATTATGGAGTGGTGTGGACTTGTCTCATGTAGCTACATCTCGTGGGAGTCATTATTGTTTGGTATTGGAGCATGACACTTCTACTCTAGAATTGACATCTCAATTGTGTGCCATACAAGGGCTCATTTATGTTGCTCATAAGGGCTCCATCCCACATAGTATTGTTGGGAGTCTTTCCATCAATCATCACTTCTATCTTTCTCTTTGTATTTGTTGTCTTAGATAGATTCACTAGGGTTCATGAGAAAACTCTAGCAAAAGCTATGGAAAGGAAAGAAGACATCTTGCTTTGGAGTCTCTTCTAACTAGGGTTTTCTCTTGTGGAGGGGATGTTACAAATGATGATCAAACATATTCATTCACTCACTTATATCCACTCTTATGATGAGAAGTTACCAAGAAAGTGTGTACAAGTGTGCAACATTAGAGATTCAAATCAGCCAAAGAGATTGAGTACAAATCTAAGGCTTAATTTGTTGGATAAGATCTAGGGTATGTTATAATTGTATTTTCTTCGACTTTACCATTATCCCAAGATGGGAGACCAACTAGGTTTTGTATTATTAGTGAAGAATTGTTGATTGGGCAAAATTTGTTTGTGTCACTTGTGATTGAGATTGATGTAATTTTTGCTTCCACTAATTGTGTTAAGAACCTAGTTGTGCATTTATTCAGTAGATCTGTAATCTACTCGATTAATAAACTGGTAGAGTGCTACGTTCAACAGAAAATTATCAAAACACAGGAAATTTCCCTTATTGATACTCCTACTTCTAGATTCCATCAAGAGAAGGAATTAACCTACTATGAGTTGGTTCAATTGCTAGGGTATTTGAGGTACATGAGAGGGGTTCTCATGTTGACACATTGGTGAGATCGCCTTGGATAGCTTGATGACTATACCACAACCTTTGTATTCCAAGATAGACTTGATCTTCTATGGATATATGATTGTCTTTCCAAGATATCGTGGAGAGTTTGAAATGTCGTGTTTGTTGATGTTGGCCCATGATGCTTACTTGGAGGATGATGGCGTTTGGCAAGTTGGTTATGCTCCAAATAAATATTCTTTCATATTCACAAATGGTCATCATCCATTGGATGATTGAGATGTTATGATGGCATGGTTGACAACCTTGTTGCATATGACAACAGTTGATTTGGCAATTGCCACAAGTAATGATTCACAAATAGTAAGTTTAGTGGAGTTGCAAAGAAATTCAACAAATGTAGATGTAAACATTTTCCTCGTAAAGAGGGAGTGTTGAATTTTCAAGTTACTCCAAAATTATTTCCACCATGTTTTGTAGTGCTCCATGAGATTTGGGGTACATGGTGTATGTTCAACCCCTTGATAGTCCGAGATGGATTGTAACACGAGAAATGGTCTATGATAGATATGCACAATTGAAATAGCTTGCTCAATTGATACTTGACCTCAACTGATTGGAAGCTCAGTGTTCTTCACTTAGGAATTGGAGATCTCTTAAAATTTTGGTGGACACCCTTCACTGAGGCTTCATGGAGAAGCCACCTATTTGGAGAGTGTCCTACAATGGAAGTAGAGCATTACGCATCATGGTGAAGGGCTTCAAGCCCTAGTTGACAAGTAGCTACTTGGTTTCCTATTGAAAGAATGGAGATGGCTCAAGGATGCTTGGGGCTTCAACGATGTTCTTGCGAGGGGGTAACCGACCACATGGGGTACACTACTTCGAAGAATAGATGGACTATGTGGAGGCTCATGGAGTCATGTGGGTTGCCTTGTGTAGCTATATCACCTTAGAGTCGTTATTGTGCATGACATCACCATTAGAGCATGACAACTATACTCCACAGTGGATGTCTCACTTGTAACCTACAAAGGCTCATGTAAGTTGCTTGTAAGGCCTTGGACCCACGTAGTATTGTTAACCTCCCTTACCTCTCATATAAAATAGAGAAGGAGAGAGTCTTTAGTATTTACATTGATCATCATCTATATTTATTTTGGTATTTATCTTCTTGGAGAGATTCGCTAGGGTTCACGAGGAAACCCTAGGAGCAGTTATCGAAGGGAAAGAAGATGTCTTGGTTTGTTGTGACTAGGGTTTTCTCTTGTGTAGGAAACCTTGGAGATGATTATCAAAACATATTCATTCACTCACTTGTATTCAATCTTGTGATCAAATGTGACGGAGAGAACACTGTTCACTTCCTCTCTATCTCTCTTTCTCTCTCTCTCTTAAGTCTTCATATGTATTCTCTCTCACTCTCTTTAGGCACTTCAGTAATTGACCTTAAGAAAACACATTTTTTAGCTTGGTAGGGTTTCTTATGTCATGTTTTGACCAAATTAGCCCCAGCACACCCTCTATTCTAAGACAGGGCGCCCCAGCGCAATCTCTCCTCTCTGGAAGTGCGATGATGCACATTGGTGCCCACTCTACACATGTGATGGTCCTGTAGTATGCAAAAATTTGCATTTACTTCCCTTGCTCTCCATTATGCTTTGATCTAGAAGGTTTTCTTGAGTCTGAATTTGTCTGTCTTTGTAAAGCCATCATAGTGTTTACATTTTAGTTTGATTACTTTTGATGAGAGATTGTTTATTTTTTTCTTTCTTCTTGTCATTAGAGTTGTAAACAGTTGAGCTTGATTGTTGATTTGATTAAAGAATTTTCATATTACAGTTGCAATATGTGTGAGTTCTTTTGGTCAATAATCTAGATTCATTTTCATTTTCATTGCATTTAAAATTGAAAGGAAAAGAAAAGAAAAAAAATCATTTTCTTAACAATTTTAGTGTTTCTTACCAATTTTAGTTTCTGAAGAATTGTGTATGAGTGTTAATCGCCTTTGAGTGTCATCTCTTTTGATCTTTGGAATTTTCACCCAATTTCAGTTTGAGTCCTCTATTAATGAAATCTCAGATTACATTTGATTTCATTTGGAATTTCCTTTACTTACACTTGATTGGTTCTTTCATTGCATTAGTGAAGGAAGGTATTGCTTTCATAAGTAGTCTTGTTATATTGTTCTTTCGCTGATTTGGAATCATCTTGTGTTTGTTTTGAAGAATTCTCTTGCATAGATTACATTTGCATAGTTAGAATTCTCATTTTCACAATAGGAAAGGAAATTGTGCATAGATTACATTTACATAATTTTCAAAGGAAATGTGTATAGATTACATTGCATTGTTTGGCATCATTTAGGGCTTTGAATTGAATTGGAATAGTGAAATTGAAAGATCTAGTTAGGAAGTGCTTTGTTTGTTGCATCATTGTTTGTTGCATCATTGTTTGTTTCTTCCTTCCTATAGATAGATCTTAATTCAAAGAAAAATATTTATTTTCATCATGTTAGTTGCATCATAGGAAGACTAGATGAATTCATACCTTGAGCCTTGAAACTAAAACATAATTGAAGATCAACTTCTAAAATTTACTCAATCAATCTAAGGGGCATTTGGATTGAAAACATGCATAGAGGTCTAGGCTAAAGATGTGTTCTGACGTCTTTAAACACAGGAGTTGTCATTACTTGCCTACGTTACATTTTGGCGGTAGTCGGTATTCCACGTACGTAAGTATATCAGATCAATCTCCACGTACCCTTGGGTATATCGGATGACGCTCCACGTATGAAAAGTAACGGAATACTTCTTATCGTACAGGACATATTAGACGACACCACCATGGTTTTCCCTCCCACGTACCTCCGGGTATATTTTGGAAGTCCCCTATAGGTTGCTATCCCGCCAGAGATAACTAAGTCGGCCGCCTTGTCCACTGTTATACACTAAACACAGCATTCGGGGAGATTGTCTGCACGTACCGGCAATGGTATATTGCAGTTTACCCCCTTTGTTTTTTAAGTTTGTCTTTAATTTCTAAAATCAATTGATTGACAGCGAAACAACATCCTCACCCATTCAAGGTGATAAATTCATCAGACATTCGCACCCATATCAAATTCATCAAAACCATGGGCCATATCAGATTTCATATATTGAAAAACAATCTGATAAAAAAGTATTCAAAATATATAAACTCGAAAGTTTAAAGTGGCTTGGCAGTTTTAGAAAATTGTTCATGCAAAAAGTAAACTAGAAATCTAAAGCAGGAACACAAGTTTTATTCTTGACGTTCTTGTGGCCCACTTGTTATATCAAAAAGTTCTATATCATTAAGAGCAGTAGGAGCTGTGAATCTGCTAGATGCTTCAGCATCAGATTCATCAGTCAATTCCCTGTCAATGTCACTATCAATGTACAAATCAGCTTCATCCATTGATGCATTTGGAACAAGATCAATCCACGAAGTAGAGATATTGGATGACTCTTTAGCCACATTTTTCCAAGCCAACTGCAAGTTACTATGAACATAAACAAGATCTTATAATCTTCCAGATAGCAATCTATTTCTTTTCTTGGAATGAATGTGGTCAAAGGAACTCCAACTCCTTTCACACGATGATGCACTTGATCCCTGGCTTAAGAAACGAATTGCAAAATTTTGCAATTCTAGTGCCCCTGAACCATAAAATTCTCACCATACCACTGGATCACTTTTGCTCCTATCATACTTTGTTGATTGTGTTCCAAATAACCCTTCTTCTAACTTGTATGCCCTCAACTGACTTATGACCAAACCTGCAATTTCTGGATCTGGATTTAGCTTCTCAATACCCTGGATAAGTCCATTCATGACTTCTTCATCCCTATGTCTTGGTAACCCAAACAATCTAGTATCCAAATAGCATGTGGTTGCATGTAATGGACTATGCATCATCTTCCATCTTTGATCAATTAAATCCCATATCTCCTAGTAATCATCTTCCACATTATTAAAACCAGTTGCAATGGTCCCTTTGCAACTATCAATGCTTTCATAAACAAAACCCATACAAGGTTTATCACCATCAACCATGCAGAGCACATTAACAATTGGGCCACATATTTTTAAAACATTGTTTGCGTTTTCCCAAAAGCCATTATTGAGAACTATTTGTTCCACATTTTTCCCCTTAGTTTCTTTTGAAATGGTAGATCTCTCCCACTCATTGTTGCAAAAAATAACTCTTAGGCTCGCTTTTTCCTCAACAACTCTTTTCAGAGTAATATAAAAAGTGGCAAACCTTGTATCACAAGGCCTCAACATCTCTTTTGATGCATTTTTCCTATATATGCTCAAAGTGAGACGATGGTTGATGATGAAGTTTGCAATTGTTTTGACTCTTCGGATTGTCTCATTGACGCAAGGAAATTTGGCTAAGTCATGCAACATTAAATCCAAACAGTGAGCTGCACAAGGGGTCCAATAAATGTGATTATACTTTTCCATAATCAGCTTCCCTGCACCAATACAATTTGATGCATTATTTGTAATAACATGGACAACATTTTTCTCCCCAACTTCTTGAATTGCTTCATCCAAAATTCCAAAAATAAATTCTGATGTCTTCACTCGATCCATTGCATTCACTGCCTCCAAGAAAAGTACCCCTTGAGGACTATAAACAAGCACATTGATCAATGGGCGATGACACAAATATGACCAACCATCACTCAAAATTGTGCATCCTGTAAGCTTCCAAGACTCTTTAATCTCAACCAACTTTCCTGTCACTCTATCTTTTGTTTTCTTTAGCAAAATTGTCCTTAAAGTTTAAGATCTAGGAGGAACATAGCCTTTCCCAAAATCAATGGCCTTTTTAATTACATTTTTAAAATATGGACTCCTCGCCACATTAAAGGGAATTGCACATGCAAAAAAGAATTCTGCAACAGCATCATCAACTTCTTATTTCTCAAGAGGTTTCCAGAATTGATTTAATGTTTTGGTTCCACCTGTTTTCACTTGAGTAGAACTTGATCCACCAATGGTTGAGATTGAATTAATGGTGTTGGAGGAAGACATGGCAATCTCCCTCTCAATTCGCTGCCTCTTATTTACCCTTTTCTCCTTTTCCATCTTTGAAGTGAAATAGTCTTTCTCCACTGTGGCTTTTTGTTCATTAGAGATCTTAGTGCAACCGTCAACACCACCTCCACTTCCATTCCTAATATTGAGAAGGTGATCCACTGCTCCAGTCAAAGAGCCAATGAAATCATGTCCACATAGCTGACACAAAAGATTATTCCCATCTTTTTTGACAAAATTCCATGCTACAGCAGTTGATTTTGGGGGTGCCATTGAAATTTGAAAGTTCTGAACCTCTGATTGTTGAAGACTTAGGTGAAGGCTTGAAGCCTGAAATGTCTGCAATTTTTTTTTAATTTACATTTTAATTAGTTTTATATTTTTTTTGCAGACTGAAATTATGAAAGTTAGAAACTATAATTTATAAAAAAAAAAAAAAAAATTATCAATTCAAAATCAGCCTGAGCCTCTTTAAATATTGATAAATTGTATAATGTATTTAACTGATAAAAACTAGTAAATTTTATTGAATTGATAAAAAAAAATGTGTATTTTGAATTTTGATTTACCTGGAACTTGGAAGTTGGAGTCTGGACAGTGCGGCTTGCTAGAGGCTGCTTGAAGGCTTGCTGAGTCTGCTTGAAGGCGGCTCACTTCTCTGTCAGAAGTTAGCAGTTCTAAGTTAGAAGTTAGAACTGCAAGTCTGCAACCCTCAGGCCTCAAGTTCAACAAAACTGTGTAATGTATGCGTGTAGCGTAGACTGTAAATTGTGATGTGCCACTGTGCAGGATTGGCGGTTGGCCAAGCTGTGTATGTCGGCGTGCTGCAGTGGTCAGTGGTGAGTCGTTGCCACAACACGTCGTCGTTGCCGCTGCCACGGCCTACAACCCATCGAAAACTCCAAAAGTCTGTCGAAAACCTTATTGAAAACCTGCGGAAGGAGTTGTCATTGTATGCTATCACTCACGATGTGAACTGGTCACCGGTCAGTTTGATGGTGTTTATAAAACTAAACACAGAAGTTTATAACCCACGAGCTGCAAACAATGAAACCTAAACCACCGCAAACAATGAAACTAAAACCAAAACCACTGGGCCCGCAAACAGCGAATACAAATGATTCATTTTTAATTTTTTTTTTAAACGAAGAAAAAATCGAACCCAAACAAATTCCAACGAATTTAATGGAATTTTTTTAAGTTCGCGATTTTGTTCAAGATATAGTTCATGTTCGCCATTTTGTTCGGCAAACTTGAATGCATAAATTCGAATTCATTTGAAGTTCGCGAATTTCGAATTTATTTGTTCAAAATCGTTGAACCCGATGACTAGGATTGGAGTAGTCATGGGTCTACAGTCCTCCATCCTGAATCTCTTCAGGATTTCTATAGCATATCTCCCTTGCTCAAGGAAGATCTCCCCCTTTCGCTGCCAAACTTCCAACCCCAGAAAATAATGCATTCGTCCCAAATCCTTCATGTCGAACTCTATGGCTAGATTCTTCTTGCAGTCCCCTACGAGCCTGGATGATCCTATTAGGAAGAGATCATCCACATACAATGCTAAGATTAGAGGCTCATTCTCTACAACCAGATAGTAGAGATTTGGATCTGCGCCACTCTTGACAAATCCCATTTTCTGCAAGTAGCCATCGATTCGCCCATACCACGCTCTAGGTGCCTGTTTCAGCGCATACAGGGCTTTTTTCAATCTTCATACATGAGACTTCTTCTCATGTGTTTCAAAGCCCTCTCGTTGTTCAACGTATACCTCTTCTTCTATCACATCGTTCAGAAATGTCGTTTTGACATCCATCTAATGAATCTCCCACCCCATCTGCGCTGCAAGAGATATCACGGTTCTAATAGATGTATACCTAGCTACCGGGACGAAGGTTTCTTCGTAGTCAATTCCTTCCTTCTGAGCATACCCTTTAGCCACAAACCTGGCTTTGTATTTCTCAACACTGTCGTCTGCAGCGTATTTAATCTTGTAGATCCATCTCGAACCTACCACTGATCTGTCTTGAGGCCTTGGCACTACCTCCCAGACATCATTCACCATTATGGAGTTGTATTCCTCTACCATCGCATCCAACCAAACCTGATGTTGAGTTGCCTCCTGAAAACTGGCAGGCTCCCCATCCTAAGCTACTAATGCCTGATATCTATCTAGTTGTTTTCGCTCCCTCTTATTGTTCCTTGGCACACCGATGAAGTCCTCTGCATCTCGCAGAATCTAATGAAGTTCCCTGCTCGTTCTTCCTCTGCCAGTAGGTGCTTCTGTAAGCTCCTCCTCATCCTGTGATTGTTCCTGATCTAAGGAAGAATTCTTTTCTTTCGTTGGTTGAAGAGGTTTGACCAACAATTCCTCTTTTGACTGCTACTCGGAAGGCATTTCTCAAGATTTCTGAAAGCTCTGTCTTCCATGAACTTCACATCTCGTCGAACTACTACCTTCCTACTCCCTGGAAGATAGATTTTGTATGCCTTAGCGTTCTCGCTATATCCCACTAGATATCCTTTCTCTGCAGTTTGATCCAGCTTCTTCCTCTTTTCCTCTGCAGTTTGATCCAGCTTCTGCTACTCCATTCTGCTCTGGATTGTACGGAGTTGTCCACTCTCTTCTGATGCCCTCCTTAGCGCAAAAATTAGTGAAGTCCTTATCGACATACTCTCCACCATTATCTGAGCACAAAACTTTTATTTTCTTCCCAATCAGATTCACCACGAGATCCTTGAACTCTTTGAATCGACAAAAAACCTCGTCCTTGGTTTTCAGAAAATAAATCCAAGTTCTCCTTGTGTGGTCATCAATGAAGGTAAGGAAGTACTCGGCACCACTAAGAGCTTTAGTGGACATGGGTCCGCAAATATCTGAGTGTATCAATCCTAGTACACTCTTGGCCCTGTTTTTACTTCTAAAAAACGCTGCCTTGGCATACTTTCCTAGAGCACATCCTCTGCATACATCATCTCGTTCCATACTAAGATCTGGAACCCCTGTTACAGTGCTCCTGAGAATTCTCAGAGCCCCACGGTGCAAATGCCCCATTCTTTTGTGCCATAGTTTGTTCAAATCCTTGTCTCCATGACTACCTATTAGTGCCATTAGTGAGTAGTGTGTACAACCTGTTACTTTTGATCCCGATCTGCACTTTTTTTTCCAGCTCGAGTGTTTGACGTATACTTCCTCCTTGACGAAGAAAACGTCATAGCCTTTGCCTTGAAGTTGCGACACGAAAAGTAAGTTCATCCCCAATCCCAGTACATGCATCACATTGGTAGCACGAAACCGCTCTCCCGTTTATGTTTGAAAAACTATGGTACCCCTCCCTACTGGAGTTCATTTTGCCTTGTTCCCCATGGTGATTTGAAAGTTCATCTTCTCCTCCCGCTAATCTGAGAAACATTCCCGGATTCCCATCATATGCCAAGAGGCCCCACTGTCTATATACCATTCTTCTGATGATGTAGAGCTAGTCACACTCGCCACTTCTTCTTCCAGCCTAGAAGCCAACATAGAGAAATCGAAATCACTTTCTCTTGTGCAATTTTCTGAAAAACTGTGTGAGTCTCCCAATGTAGATGCCTCTACATCATGGTCTCGAACCATAATTGATTTTCCCTTCCTGTCTCTGATTACTTGCTCTGATACCATGTGAAAATTCTATCACGCAACAACTAATTTATTTTACCTACTTATTTCCAGATAAGTTATTAAAGAAAATCCTTCAGTAAACATTAAAATTAATTCTTCTGCAGATATCGCATCATGATACAAAAACAAACACATGCACAAGAATTAACACATCAACACAATTATTTTGGACAATCAGTCCTCGGAAAAATCCAATGTGGGAAAACCGGTGCAGCAAGGGAGGATTTTATTATTCAGCAATTCTTCAGTACAACTGGGTGCCAAACTGGCTTACCCAACAGAGAGAAAATTCTTCAGCACTTCCCCCAGTCTCAGCGTCAACCTGGCTGACCTCTGCGTAGCTCCCAAACCCTCTACGTAGCTCCCAGACCCTCTGCGTCAGCCCCTGCCTCTCTGTGTCAGCACTGAGCCTCTCTGCGTCACCCACACAGGCCCTCCAATGACTGCGCAGTCTGAAGCCTCTGCGTCTACCTGAGAGGCTCTGTGTTTGCCTCTCCAACCTCTGTGTTCTTCCCCTGATGCTGTTCTCGATATCTCTGTTCCGTACTTGCTGCCTCCTACTGCTCTCCAGACCACTAGTTCGAATTTCTCAGCTAACCCCACTCCAAAAATCGAACTAACTGGTCTCCCTCAATATGTTCTCCAGCTGACCCTCAAGTATCTTCTTATACTTTTCTTGTTGGTCCTTCAACGGCCGAGATTAAATCTCTAATCAACGACTAAGATTAGATTTGGCTTGATCCATGACTTTTGGAACCTTCTAAAATGGTTAGAATCTGCCCAAACCATTTCCGGATCTTGGAGATCTCATGTGCTTTAGCCTCTCCACCAATTTTCATGGCTAGAGCATATTCGATGCTACCCCAAATCAACAGTATGGTTAGTTCGATTTTCTGGAGTGGGGTTTGCTGAGAGAAATCAAACAAGTGTTCTAAGTTGTAGCGAGAGGCTGTGAATACATAGCAGAGAGGCAGAGTTAGTACCAATGAGAGCGCAGAGCCTAGAGAGGTTAAGCAAAGGCAGCTGGGTGCTACACAGAGGCAGCTGGGAGTTGCGCAGAGCCAGAAGAGGCCAGCATGGGTGACGCAAAGGGTCTGAGGGCTGACGCAAAAGCTTCAGTAGTTGTGCAGAGGCTAGCAGAGTTAACGCACGGCCAAGAGGTAGCGCTGGGAGGATTTGTGTGGGCCAGACTGGGTGCTGGTGAGCCGAATAGGGTGATGCAATCCCTATCAGAGTGACGCAGAGCAGTGGAAGCTGCAATTGTTGTGGGATCATTCATCCTGGATTAATCAACCTGAATATCTGTCTCCGAGAAGAGGTACTACTGTCGAGGGCATTCTCTGTTGGGTGAGCCATTTCTGGCACCCTAGTTGTATTCTGAAAACTGCATAATAATAAAACCCTCTGAATAGCTGCATCAGTTTTCCCGCATTGGGTTTTTCTGAGGACATTGGTCCAAAAATAATGGTGTCACTTGTGTGCTTGTTTTCTTTCAATTGATGATCTGTAGATGTTGATATTGTACTTGTGTTTATTTTCGGTATTTACATGGTAAATAACTTGTTAAGTAATTAAACAAGTAGGAAGAAATAAACTAGATTGTACAAGAAGAATTTCTAACGGGATAGACTTAGAAATTCGAACATGGTATCAGAGCGAGGTTGCAGATCACGGGATAACTAAAGGCATCAGCTAGCAAAGCAATAGAAGCAGATTCAGTTGCCCCGAGTGACAGAGTTGATCCGTGCAGAAGGCGATAGAGGAAGGAGTGATGCAGAGGAACTGTGTCATCAATTTGGGCCAGAGAGAGGCCAACGTAGAGGCTGTGGGAGGCAGAATCAAGCTCACACAAAGCGACGCAGAGCCCAGAAGGGCTAACGCAGTTGGCTGTGGGAGCTAATTTGCCGGTGTCGGGATTGCGCACAGCCAAGTGGCTCAATCCTTAAGTTGCTGGGGTATAGGAGGCTATGGGTAATTTGCGGAGTGACGCTGGTGGGGAACTGTGGTCAGAACAGTTCCTAACAGGGCAAGACCAAGGTAGAGGGAGTTGCTGCCGAGGTGGATTTCTAGCCAAGGAATCCGAATCAATGGTGCAGTTGCACAGACGATCGAAGTGGGGCAACTTGACGTTGGGAGAGGGATTTCCAGAAGGGAAATCAAGACTCAAAGGGAGTCGAACCGAGAACTTCCAAACGGGAAGTTGAGAGACTCAGCAGGAGTCGAACATAGGACTTCCAGGAGGGAAGTAGAGAGACTCGAAGGAGTAGAAAGAAGAGCAGCGAGATGGTCGTGAATAGGCTGAGAGATCAGGATAGGTTGGACAGAGCATCCAACTCTGTGGTCTGGAAGGCCAGGATCTTGTCCATTCTAGACAAATATCACATCAAAGACTTCGCCTTGAAAGTGATGGCGATCCCAATTGACCCAGTTGAAAATGAGAAGTACGAGGCAGCAATGGCCAGGGCAAAGTGCATCATCTTTGATGGGGTCAAGGATCATGTGGTGTCGCATATTTCCAAGAAGGACATGGCAAATGAGATGTGGGAGGCCCTGAAGAAATTGTACCAGCATACTTTCGTGCAGAGGAAGATGTTACTTGAAAATTAGCTGCGGTCATGACTCATACCAGATGCATAAGGGAGAGCAGATAGATGTCTTCCTCGATCGATTGAAGGAGATCTGTGACCAGCTAACTTCCATAGGGGCCACGCCGGATGACGAATTGATGGTGAGGACCGCATTGAACACAGTCTCAGAGGATTGGGAGGTATTTGTCCATAGCATACTAGGCAAGAGGAGCCTTTTGGATTGGGAGGAACTGTGGGCGGCTCTTCGTCAAGAAGAGATCATACAAGAGACCAAGGCGGGGAATAGCGGCAAAGGGGTCAGAATCGAGGACGAAGAAGATGCAGCTCTAGCATCTGCTAGAAAGCAGGAGAAGAGAAAGAAGAAGGACCTCTCCAAGGTCAAGTGCTTCCATTGTGGAGAACTGGGTCATTTTGCGAATCAGTGTCCTAGGAAAGAAGAGTAAGGGAGAGGCTTCTAAGACCAAGGCAGCACTAGCGAGGGCGGAGAAAGAAGTCGAGGAGGATGACGATTGTGCCACTTGAGAAGAAGTGGGGAGACATCGAATTGTAGTCAAACGGACTACAGGCGATGAAGGTCAGGATCCTTGAGGTACCCAACACCTTGGATTATACCTTGCTATGCAAGCCCTGAAGAGGAGTAGCAGGATTGGCAGATGCAGGTAGAGACGGATGCGAATGAAGCGGCAGAGAGTGCTACAGTGCAGGAGTCCCCAAACAGCGCGAGGCTAGTAGGTTGCAACAGTGCGAGAGGCACGGGAGTGTTGCACCAGTGCAAGATGGCACAGAGAGGTGTACAACAATGCGAGATGCAAGGAGTTGTCACAGTAGCACAGAGGTCAGTAGAGGGAGAACTTGTTAGCGGCAGAGAGAGCTTCAACATCAAGAGTGTTTCCAGCCTGACAGGGATGTTAGAAGTTGGGTGGATCAGTTACTTAATTCTCAGTAACTGAGTTGCAGTGCAGTAGAAGTATGCAGTAGCACAACGCAGCATGATGAGAGGGGATGCAGTGCTGGGAGGATAGACCAGCAGCAGCACGGATGCAGAGGGAGCTATCGTAGCAGCAGTGGCAGTGGCAGGGCCATGGGCAGCGGTGGCAGTGGCAAGGCTATGGGCAGCAGTGCAGAGGATGTTGGGCAGGGAGGCCTAGCATCAGCACATGGACTATGCCAAATAATCACAGTGATGCTCAGTGTGGAGTATTACTAGAGCACAGTCCTCAGTAAGAGGGAGTGTCGATTTGGGGTAGCATCGGATGTGCCCTAGCCATGAAAATTGGTGTAGAGGCTAAAACACATGAGATCTCCAAGACCCAAAAATGGTTTGGGCAAATTCCAACCGGTTTTGGAGATATTAAAATAATTAATATTTTTAATGGAGTTTCTAGGTTTAAACTTAGGATAAATAAAATATTAATGGGTATTAATATAAAACTGGGTTAGAATGTTCCAAAAGTCATGGATCAAGCCAAATCTAATCTTAGTCGTTGATTAAAGATTTAATCTCGGCCATTGATGGACCAACAAGAAAAGTATAAGAGAAGGCTAGAGGGTCAGTTGGAGAACACACCGAGATTGATCAGTCAATTTGACTTTCTAGAGCGAGGTTTGCTGAGAGAAATCGAACAAGTGATTTGAGTTGCAGCGAAGGGCAATGGATACATAGCAGAGAGGTAGAGTTAGTACCAGAGAGACAGCGCAGAGCCTGGAGAGGTTGACGCAGAGGCAGCTGGGTGCTACGCACAGGCAGCTGGGAGCTGCGCAGAGCCAGAAGAAGTCAGTGTGGGTGACGCAGAGGATCTGAGGGCTAACGCAGAAGCTTCAGCAGTTGTGTTGAGGCTAGCAGAGTTGATGCAAGGCCAAGAGGTAGCGCTGGGATTTTCATGGGCCAAACTGGGTGATGGTGAGCTGGATCGGGTGACGCAGTCCCTATCGCGGAGAGCAGTGGAAGCTGCAATTGTTGTTGTGGGATTGCTCATCCAGTTATTAATCAATTGGAATATTTGTATCTGAGGAGAGGTACCACTGCTGAGGGCATTCTCTATTGGGTGAGCCATTTCTGGCACCATAGTTGTATTCTGAAAAATGCATAATAATAAAACCCTCTGAATAGTTGGTTATGTGAAAGGAATCATCCTATTCACCTTTGTCCTTATATGGATGAAGCCTCAAAAGTGTTGGAAAATCTCAAATCTTTTCAGCCACGACTTCCAACTGGTTACCAAAAGCTTTCTCCCAATCCTCCACTAACTGATGATGTGATTGATCTGAATCTAGTCAATCCCACTCTCTCTGAACGTGAATCCCATGAGTCCATTCCCCACCAAACATCGATTGAGAAAATGATTGACTTGATTCCACCTTCGGGTGATCGCACTTTTCTCGTTGAGAGTGAAGTCCATGTCGCTCAGGTTATTCTTGTTTCTTTAGATCCTGTCGAACAAGGGGACATTTCTCCTGTTGTGACGGAACCCCCTCCAAGTAATGACTCACTTGATCATACTATTCACTAGGTGCAAGTAAGTCAACCTATTTATAGCATGCCATAGGTGCCAATTAGTCAACCTATTTATAGCATGCCATAGGTGCCAATTAGTCAGCCTATTCCAAGAATGACGCAAATTCCATCAAGGCAACAATTACAAAGAATGCCCCAAGCTCCTGTTGGTCAAACAACAACCATGCAACAGCGTTATTCGGGCCAATATTTCCAATGCCAACCTTTTCAACAATATCAGGGCTTTCCTAGGACTGGACAACCCAAAATGGGTTATTCTAATTATCAAAACAATCTGTATCAAGTGGGATGCAAAAGTCAGTGCCCCAACCCATCCCGTCCCATCTTGGATATCCCGTACCAGCGCTTAACCTTCCCCCACTAGGTTACTGAGCTACCCAGGCGTTGGAGCAAAGTTCCTTGTCTTGTGTCAAGCTCGTTCAAAAATGAAACAAGCTTCCATGAGCAGAGTTCCTTTTCTTGTGTCAAGCTCGCTAAAAAATGAAACAAGGTGTCATGAGCATAGTTCTTTTCGTATGTCAAGCTCATTAAAAAATGAAACAGATCACCTTCAATTTGAGTCTTTGATTAGTTCTCGTGAATGCCGAGTCAAGTCTTTCATTTGATCTCGTAAATGAACCTTCATTCCATCCACCTACTATTAACCAATAATCTACTTAGGGGAATGAAATGAAGCTTGGGGGGGCATGTGCCTAGACTAGTGTTATTATGTTGGGGGCATGAAAACTTATCTCAAGCATAGTTTTCTTTGTTTAAAGCTTGTGTAAAACTGAAACGACTCTTACTCTCGAGCATAGTTTTTCTCTGTTTCAAGCTTGTGTAAAAACGAAACCAATTTCAAGCATAGTTTCTCATGTTTCAAGCTTGTGTAAAAATTAAACCATTCTCATCCTATCCCTTGTGCTTGTCATTTTTATCAACCTATTTCTACCAAATGAGCCTTGGTATTCTCATTCCCTTGTCACCATCTGCTTGGACAATCATACACTTTCACTTGGTTGTTTTACTCTTTCTTGAGGAACCGTTACAATGAATAGTATTCTTAGCCAGCCTCTTCACCTTTGCGTGTTTTGAGCAATTCCATTATGATCAAAACCAGTTGCTACCCTTTATACCACTTGTTCCTCCAGGAGGAATTCACTTTCAGCTCTTTTCAAACTCCCAAAACATGGAAAAATTGTCGAGAACTTGTCCTTTTGAACTCGATAAAGTAAATGAAAAGACGTCTACCCAGTATAAGTTTAACCATTTTCCAAACTGGGATGGACTATTTATGAAAAGGAATAGTAATACTTTAGTTGAACATGACTAAAAGGTTCTCCTAAGTATCGATTTATGCCTTTTCAGATTCAAGACTAAAATTACGAAAAAGAACCTTTGGAGTTTTATTTTTGGTCTCTTTTTCAAACTCTCTAAACATGAAAAAGAAGTTGAGTTACACCTTCGTTGGACTCGTAAAATCATCAAACAGCGTTGGACTCGTCAAACATGACGGGACCGAACCACTCCTCACGGTTCATCAAAAATACTGAGAAGGATTCATCTGAAGGATGGAACTTATAAATCAAGCATATGTTATCCTCCTCAAGCTTGTCAAAAATATTAAGGTGTTGACCAAAAATGGTTGGGGAAATTGGGAAAACGGGGTACTTAACCTATTAATGGCAGTGAGTCGCTCTTGAACATGGCACTCTTTCACTTGATCTTCGTGACTGTTGGATTGGTAAATCTACTTGCCTCTTTGGTTAATCACACCATATCAAAAGCCTTCATAATCGATTTTGAGTCGATGCTACCAACTCCATAAAGTGTCGTCGATATGTTCAAGAAAAGTCCTTCAGTTGACATTTGCTACGATACTTCTAAGCTTTCATTCATGTATGTCGCTCATGAAACAGCTCTGCATCAACATCATTCTATCTCAAATCTAGATACTCGTTTTGTGTCGTTGATGGGGTGTACATCAAGGCCCTCCTGCGACAGGTCGCTTCCTGTCGACATCAACTCATTATCCAGGAAGTTGACTTAGAAACTCCCTTTGTTACCTTGGAGCTTGCATACATCAATGGCAAGTTTCCTCGCTCTTGGCGACAATTACTCATCATCGGCCTTCGACCGGAAGATTTTGTGTAGTGTTCAACTTCAACTCATTTATTCACACCACATAGATTGTACTATAGTACTTTAAGAGCCATTAACATCATCGGTGGTTTCTCTCGATCTATTAACGGCTTACATCATTGGCCGATAATCAGATGATGTCTACCATGTTCGACTCCAGCTCATTTATTCGAATGGTTAGACTCGTACTATCGAGTGATGAGGTAGAAAACCTCAGATCTAGTTCCATCCATCCGGGCTGTGATTTCAAGATTCGTACAAGATTAAAAAGTATGATGGCTATGATCATTCAGACAGTCATCCAAACATGGGCCCACACTCTGACATTGATGGACGAGACTTCGTAATCATTGTACCTAAAATATTGTCTTATATGCTGAGTATGGGTATGCCTCCCTCAGGAATAATATCATGATGATCATATGTATTGTAACAGATGATGATCTCAACTGATTTGTTCTTGATCCGGACTTGTCACAAGGTAAAGCACTTCAGTCCTCTCCCACTGCTTCTGACTTTGTATTTTAGGGGGCAATCTATTACAGGTCATTTTGTCACATCTACTCAATAGGCCTGAAAACTAGATCAATCAACATCCTCGAACACTTTGCATTAATCCATTTGCAAAGCCCTAAGCAACATCTCTCCAAAAAGTTTGAGTTTCTGGGTCAATCAACTCAAAAACATTGTTTTTAGTCCCAGCGCACCCTACATAATTGTTCACCTACAATGGTTGCAAGTTGCATAACTGAGCCCCTGCACTAATTAGCGCAGGTTTCTCTACTTTGCAGGTGCGATGGTTCTAGAATTTCGAGAAAATTAAAAATTATTTTCGAATCTTCTCCTTCCAAAAGCTTCTAAGGTGGTGTCAACCATTTACCATGGATAGAGATCTCGAATTCCTTCTCTAGAGGCATTATCTCTTATCCTTTGAGCTTACCCTCCTTCATATGTGGATCTCAAGAATAGATTGGTAAACCCTAAACTACCATGTTTACCCTATAAATTTACTACCTCCCATGGAGTTTGGGTTGGCTTTTGGAGATTACTAATGCCCTCATGCTCCTACTTTGAGCTTAAGGAGTCATCATCCATTTATGCATTAGGGTTGAGTGTGAAGATTTGCTTTATGGCAAGGAAGGACAAGACAATTGAGGAGACATCTAGAAAGTCGGCTTTTGTATATGGTTGTAACTTTCTCCTTTAATTATTAATACAAAAAGCACTTTGTTTTCCTATACTTGTGTCATGTTGATGCTTATGTATTTCAATGCCATTCTAACTCGTTGATTAGAGATATTGGATTATGCTATGTGGATATTGTAGTTCCTTTGCTTGTTTTACTCATTGTTGCAAGTTACATTTATAACGTGCGGGGCTAGAGTTGGATCTTACAAGCAAGGAGAAGAGGAGGACTTACTACAAATTCCAGGCAGGTCTCTTTTTTGTATTCTAATCTCTCTAAAGAAAACACAAATCTTTTTTGCCCTCTGTTGTTCTAGATCAAACCACTAGATCTAGGGAGTTCATTTTCGTCTGCAAAAGTGAATTTTCCATATAGCACTAAGTTAACTTATGATATAATCTTAGCCCTTGATCATGATTTAACCTCAGCCACTGAGAAGGAGATTAGGGTTGAGATCGAAATTATAAGAGATAGAGCAAGTTGGCAGCAAGTCAATGGAGCAAAAGGAGCATGTGTCAAATCAGCGAAGGAAGAGCCGAGGTTTTCAACAAATCACAGTGGCTCGGCACCCAAGCAAAAGAAATCAAGTGACGGCCAAGCTCTTACAACCCCAGCCTAATCTTTCTATTCGCACATTCGCACAAAAGAGGAGACTTGCGCTCGCACGTGTGGGCAGATTAGTTGATTTACTCAAAGGTTTTGTAGATCCAATGCGCATGGAAGGGGGTCGATCTATTTGGTGGGTGAACAAGTGTTTTTTTTTGGTAGATGGGAAGTTTCTACCTTGTTGTAATTCTTGAAGAAAATCCCTTTGCTGAAGAAGAAAATAAAAGACACACAGCATTGCATGTTTTCATCGGAGTTGGGCTTTCCTAGGTATATCTTGTGTTCTATGTGTTAATGTGTTTGTCTTCTAATTTATTTTCCATTGTGCATGTTAAGTTAGAAAACTTGGTGCATTTGTGATTTAAGTTTCCAGAATGCATTTATTTGTATTTCTAGTTTTTACACTTAGAATATTGCAAATCAATTTACTTGGTTTCAAGGAAATCTAACACCATGACCCTCAGATCAATCCCATGAGACCCTAATGAAGCTATTGTTTCGAAGTATAAGTTGTCGCAACACACCAAATTAGCAAATAGTCTAGTAGACAACTCCAAATGGCCCTAAACTAGGGACCCTCGTCTTATTGACCTACTTTTGTGGTCAATTGTTCAACATTAATAAAACCATCTTATCATATCTTCACAACCACATACTCCACACATACATAAATAAAAAGTTTATGTTAAAGTTAATTTTCATAGAGTTGCAAGCAAATATCATGATTGCAATGGCCACACAAACCAATCAGCAATGATCCCACATAAGTGTCATAGTACAAATGCGAAGCTAGTTCACTCTACGATACTATTGCGACCTAGCCAATGTCATTTAAATCACACATTTCAATGACAAAGTTGTGTTGCATTCACAGTAATCCTTGATCCGCTCCATGCATCACCTCTATTAAACTAAGACACATCAAAAAACTTGAAATTTGATCACCAAAGCATGTGTGGCACATGTCATGAATAACTTGTTGCTCTTTAACGTTTGGTTGTGAGAACCACACTTTATGGAAGAAATCAAATTCATAAAATATTCAACCTATTCCCTATGAAAACATCATTTGAAGTACATTCTACACAGTGATTTTCCAAAACAACACACTAAGCATAGGCACTCTTATCATCATCCTTTTATCTATAAGGGCTATCATCAAGGCAAGGGTCTTCAGTGGGCACATCAATTCCACAAAGTCCCATTATCACTTGTGGAATGAGGATATCAAATGCCAAATTCAAGAGCTAATATAAAAATGCCACACTCAACCAAACTCCACAAATGAGACATGGCAACTTTATATCTATTACAAAAACCCTAAACATAATCATAGTCTATAACCAATATCCAATACCTAGATTGATGATCTTCCTAATCAACTCAAGGGAGCCAAGTTTTTCAATAAGATTGATCTGAAATCAAGTTATCACAAGGTGCTAACTAAGCAAATTGATGTGTAGAAGTCAACATTCAAATCCACAGAAGGTGTCTGAGTGGTTGACCATACCTTTCAATGGCTTGACAAATGCACCAACAACATTCATGAGAATCATGGATAATATCTTGTGGCCATTTAGCAATTCCCTTGTGGTTGTATATCTAGACAATATCCTCATATTTGGTAGAACATGGAAGGAGCATCTAGAGCACATTCAACAACTACTTAGCACCCTACAACAACACAAGCTATATGTCAATCTGGAGAAACGTGTTGAAATTGTAGTTATGGCTGGTCTTCATAAAATTATTTATTTTCATTGTATTTGACAAAAACAAAATTATTAATTTTATTTATAATTTCAACTGGCTACACGAGTGCTAGTCTGGCTCTTCTAGATGATCAAGTCTTTGCCTTGAAACTCTCCCATTCGGATCACATGATGAATAGTTGGCTTACCTTGAAACTCTCTCATTCGAATCACATGATGGCTAGTTGGCTTACCTTGAAACTCTCTCATTCGGATCACATGATGGCTAGTTGGCTTACATTGAAACTCTCTCATTTAGATCACATTATGCCTAGTTGGCTTGCCTAGAAACTCACTCATTTGGATCACATGATGGCTATATAGAGACGTTAATTCTCTCCTTGGGATGCAATTTGAACACACATACCTTACTCATGTGCTCTCCTATGTGAAGTGGTCCGAGATCCGTAGATCTGCTCAGTACATTTATGATCTGAAATCAGTGATTAGAGATCCGCTCATTATACTTACGATCTGAAGTCAGAGGTTTAAGATATGTTCATTATACTTATGATCTGAAGTCACAGATTCCAGATCTGCTCATTATACTTATAATCTGAAGTCAAATGTTCAAGATCTGCTCATTACACATATGACCTGAAGTCAATGACTGAGACCTTCCTATTACACCTATGATCTGAAGTCTGATGACTGAGATCTGTATTATACATGTGATCTAAAGTCTGGTGACTGAGATCTAATTATTATACTTGTGAACTGAAGTCCCATAATCAAGATCTGCTCATTATCTGTAGCATGTTGAGAGGATCAACCTCTCAGTGTTGAGCTCCGTTTGACACTCTATTGGACAGCTTGTTGACATTGTGTTGCAGACATTTACATTGGAGACTTAGCACTTGGAGTTGCCAACTTGTGGTCAGATTTATCCATGTCTTGTACTGTTGAAGGATCTCTCTAAGGAAAGGTTTGATCAGGTTTTCCCCCTTGTGGGGTTTTGCCCTGGTCTCTGACCTAAATCCCAATGTCTTTTGTTATTGTGCTTTGTGCTCTGTGATCTCTACTTTTTTGTCATTGTTATCTGTTGGATTTCTGAAGTATAATTATTTGATGAAGAAAAATAATTAAAGAAGCTCTAAATTCACAAATAACTATCAGTAGTTCAGAATTGTTCTTGTACACATTTTACTTGGTTTAAAAACATAATATCAGAGCAGGGAAAACAAGAAAGTTGCATATCACAAGAAGCCCTCATCATCTTGAAAGAAGTTTGTAGAAGAGATCCTCTTGAAAGAACTAAAGATTGACCCTGTAAGACTCAAGCATCTCCGGAAGGCAGTCCAAGTTATGTTCATCATTTGAATCAGATCTCACTCAAAGAGACCCGGAAGGACAAATAAGAAATAAGGTCAAGGTATGATTTTCTATGTCTCGTATCTGAGGTGGTAGGTTCAAAATGACTCTATTACCTTTGTTAGAATCTAATCTGTCCCTATATCAAAGAAAAATGTATGTCTCTACAAACTTGAGTTTATCTCTGTAAGCCTGTAAGATCTGACAGATATAGGATGTCTTGATATAACAAAAGTCTGTATGTATCCTAGCTTGACTCTCTCTTGCAAAGGTCTGTGTCTTCATCATGAATGGATCTTAGTATCTTTCTAATCCATATTTCCATCTCTGTTATGAGAGTCGAGACCGAACCTGCTATCATCAAAATCAATTTCATTACCTTCAAATAATCTGTGATGGAAATTGGAATAGTATAGGACCTAGGTTCAAGACTCTCTGAAGCAATATCAAGTCCGAATGAATCTGTATCAAAGCCTAGTTTGATGTCCCTTTTTGAATTGCAGACAAGTACACATAGTTTTTGAACGGTCCTGAAGTTTAATTGTGATCATACGCATCATATTGTCAGTCACCGGTTAATTTATATCATTCGCACCATATCTTAATCATTGAAGGTTCATGTTTATATACATTATGTTGGAGATCACTTTAACTTTACGCGCACCATACAATATTCTGTTCTATTCAGTGTGAAATTCCTTCTTGTGTTTTGCAACACACCTGTAGGTTCCTCACTGTGATACGCAAAGTGGTCATTCAAAGTTTATTTGCAGGGATATATGCATCTGAAGACTGCTTTATGAATCCATCTGGATAAGAAAATATTATGTGATCTATGTGTTTCGTTGTAGGAAGAATTGGGATCAGTTATCTTTGTATATATGTTTTCATTAATTTGCCAAAGGTTCCGTTTATGAGCACTTCAATTGATGAAGGTTCATTTTACATGCACTATAAGGGATAGCACTTAGATTTAGTTCTGTGTATTGAATATATTTTGAGAATAGATGGGTGTATTTGGTAGTTTGTTGTCGATTGGAGGTTTCTTGCAGGATTATATGCCCAGATCATCAACTTGTATTTGTTGAAGAGTCTATGACAGGGATATATGCACAATAGCATGTTCACTGTGTGGTTTTTAGTTGGATTAACTGAGATAATATAGAATACATTGCAGAGATCAGTCCTTGGTGTATATGACAGAAGTTTTGATACACAGAGATTAGGACTTGGGCTGAGGTTTATCATTATATTCAGGAATTAACTTTGACTGGTTAAACAGATTTAGTACGCAAGGCAGAACTTGAATTGTAACTTGTTATTCTTGGAAGGCCTACTTCAGGTTGTCACTCCATACAAGGTATGTCTCAAATGTCCAATAGTTCAAACTTCGTGTAAGTCTATGATATCATCCGGATCTCTGATGTTCCAAGGAGAGAGTTCTCTGTATGGTATCTATGACATACCTCCATAATCACTATAGTTCCTCCAATAATGCTGCATTACCTTGTCAAAGATTTGGAGAAGCACATAATTGAATAAAAGATCATATGATTGAAAGAATGTTAACTAACAAGCAATTGTGGATGTGACTGAAGGCTTGCACAAGTGTTTGAGATATAAGGTTTCAGTATATGACTCTCTTTATGATTGCGTTGTATACAACTCATAAATGCTCGGATGCGAAAGGCATCTCTGTCAATGGTAGAAATGCCCAATTATCCTCCTAATATGTCAATTTACTAAAGCCCAAACCTGAAGATGCTCATCACTAGATTATTTTCAAAAGGGGATGACCTAATCCCTCTAAAAGTTTAAAGAGCCTTCCTGCAAACTTTTTGATATATTGTTGGGAATGATGAAGTCATTCATTAGATAAGAACATTTTTATAAATAGAAATTTTTGGACATAAAAGGATTCTAACATTAGCAAGTTTGACAGATCTAGCAAGAATCTTTGATTGATAATATACTAAATCTGTTTGAACTCCTTTAGCATCTGAATCTAGGGTTTGGAAGTCTTGGCCATATTCTAAAGTTGAATCAAGAAAGCCCTAGGGTTTGTGGTCAAAACCCTACGACTGAAAAAGTTATAAAATACAAGATTGAGTATTAGAAAACCCTAGAAGGTTATTTGGGTTTATGAACCCTAGAAGAGTCTGAGCAAGAAAACCCTAGGGGTTGCGAACAAAACCCTAGAACTGATACTGATTCTGAGTTTGAATATGATGAAGTTAGAAGAGTATGCAAAGGTGCAAAATTTTGAAGAATTATCAAATTCTAGGGTTGGACTTAAAACCCTCGCTGATCATTTGTTGACAGAACTTCTACGGCTTGTGGACTAAGCCCTAGGATGGATTGCTCCCACTGAAAGAAGAAACTCTAGCTCCCTGATGATGGTGATGAGGATGCAAGCAGACCAAGAGATCAGTATTTTCTTGATTATTTCTATTGTTTTATTTTTTAGTCTCTTATCTTGGTTTATCTTGCTTAGTTGTATTTGTTCTTCCTTGGCCTCCTAGTGAGGATTGTGGGTACATAATGAAGACTGCCAAGGATGTGGCAATTGGTGGAAGAACAAGGTGACAAGAAGATTTGCGACTGATGAGCATTGAACTCAGGGGGAGCAGACATGATCAGCCTGCTTGAAATATTGTTTTAATCTATAAAAGTCTGTTGTGACTTCCAATACAGGTAGAAGTCTTGTAGAACGATACTGATCCGAATCTGCTGAAGATGAACCTGCTCTGTTTATTTCTGACTAAAGCCAGAAACATCTATACCTAGTGTAAGAGGGAGTTGATTGAAGAATCTTGATCCTATCCAAGATTATGTATGAAGCTTGATGAACTTCTTGTTGAGATCTGGCATTATGGACTGTGAGTCCATGGACATCTACATGATGTATAATTTGAAGAAGCTCTGTTGTTGAAGCTTACTGATTGGCTCATTGAATTATTTAAATGCATGAAATTGCACTTTTGTGTGCTATATGAGCATGAATGACATGGTTGTTTTATTGCATAGCTAAATTATGAAGCAATTGTGCTTCAGAAGCTATTTTTTGGCTTGTATTATCTATTATAAATGTCTGTTGATGAGCAGTTTGTTAATTATTGTCTAAAGTATGTTGCAGGTAACAGATTGCAGGGATTTTGCGACTGATGAGCATTGAACTCAGGGGGAGCAGACATGATCAGCCTGCTTGAAATATTGTTTTAATCTATAAAAGTCTGTTGTGACTTCCAATACAGGTAGAAGTCTTGTAGAACGATACTGATCCGAATCTGCTGAAGATGAACCTGCTCTGTATATTTCTGACTAAAGCCAGAAACATCTATACCTAGTGTAAGAGGGAGTTGATTGAAGAATCTTGATCCTATCCAAGATTATGTATGAAGCTTGATGAACTTCTTGTTGAGATCTGGCATTATGGACTGTGAGTCCATGGACATCTACATGATGTATAATTTGAAGAAGCTCTGTTGTTGAAGCTTACTGATTGGCTCGTTGAATTATTTAAATGCATGAAATTGCACATTTGTGTGCTATATGAGCATGAATGACATGGTTGTTTTATTGCATAGCTAAATTATGAAGCAATTGTGCTTCAGAAGCTATTTTTTGGTTTGTATTATCTATTATAAATGTCTGTTGATGAGCAGTTTGTTAATTATTGTCTAAAGTATGTTGCAGGTAACAGATTGCAGGGATTTTGCGACTGATGAGCATTGAACTCAGGGGGAGCAGACATGATCAGCCTGCTTGAAATATTGTTTTAATCTATAAAAGTCTGTTGTGACTTCCAATACAGGTAGAAGTCTTGTAGAACGATACTGATCCGAATCTGCTGAAGATGAACCTGCTCTGTATATTTCTGACTAAAGCCAGAAACATCTATACCTAGTGTAAGAGGGAGTTGATTGAAGAATCTTGATCCTATCCAAGGTTATGTATGAAGCTTGATGAACTTCTTGTTGAGATCTGGCATTATGGACTGTGAGTCCATGGACATCTACATGATGTATAATTTTAAGAAGCTCTGTTGTTGAAGCTTACTGATTGGCTCGTTGAATTATTTAAATGCATGAAATTGCACTTTTGTGTGCTATATGAGCATGAATGACATGGTTGTTTTATTGCATAGCTAAATTATGAAGCAATTGTGCTTCAGAAGCTATTTTTTGGCTTGTATTATCTATTATAAATGTCTGTTGATGAGCAGTTTGTTAATTATTGTCTAAAGTATGTTGCAGGTAACAGATTGCAGGGATTTTGCGACTGATGAGCATTGAACTCAGGGGGAGCAGACATGATCAGCCTGCTTGAAATATTGTTTTAATCTATAAAAGTCTGTTGTGACTTCCAATACAGGTAGAAGTCTTGTAGAACGATACTGATCCGAATCTGCTGAAGATGAACCTGCTCTGTATATTTCTGACTAAAGCCAGAAACATCTATACCTAGTGTAAGAGGGAGTTGATTGAAGAATCTTGATCCTATCCAAGATTATGTATGAAGCTTGATGAACTTCTTGTTGAGATCTGGCATTATGGACTGTGAGTCCATGGACATCTACATGATGTATAATTTGAAGAAGCTCTGTTGTTGAAGCTTACTGATTGGCTCATTGAATTATTTAAATGCATGAAATTGCACTTTTGTGTGCTATATGAGCATGAATGACATGGTTGTTTTATTGCATAGCTAAATTATGAAGCAATTGTGCTTCAGAAGCTATTTTTTGGCTTGTATTATCTATTATAAATGCCTGTTGATGAGCAGTTTGTTAATTATTGTCTAAAGTATGTTGCAGGTAACAGATTGCAGGGATTTTGCGACTGATGAGCATTGAACTCAGGGGGAGCAGACATGATCAGCCTGCTTGAAATATTGTTTTAATCTATAAAAGTCTGTTGTGACTTCCAATACAGGTAGAAGTCTTGTAGAACGATACTGATCCGAATCTGCTGAAGATGAACCTGCTCTGTATATTTCTGACTAAAGCCAGAAACATCTATACCTAGTGTAAGAGGGAGTTGATTGAAGAATCTTGATCCTATCCAAGATTATGTATGAAGCTTGATGAACTTCTTGTTGAGATCTAGCATTATGGACTGTGAGTCCATGGACATCTACATGATGTATAATTTGAAGAAGCTCTGTTGTTGAAGCTTACTGATTGGCTCGTTGAATTATTTAAATGCATGAAATTGCACTTTTGTGTGCTATATGAGCATGAATGACATGGTTGTTTTATTGCATAGCTAAATTATGAAGCAATTGTGCTTCAGAAGCTATTTTTTGGCTTGTATTATCTATTATAAATGTCTGTTGATGAGCAGTTTGTTAATTATGGTCTAAAGTATGTTGCAGGTAACAGATTGCAGGGATTCTCCAACATTGATTGGGCCGAAAGTATTGAATACAAAAAGAGTACAACCAGTGGATGTTTTTGGTATGGCTCTGCCATGGTTTCTTGGATGAGCAGAAAACAGTTTTTTGTAACACTAAGTTCTACTGAGGCAGAATACATGGCAGCATGTGCAGTGACTCAAGAAGCAATTTGGCTTCTTGTCAGTTTGTTTGATCAGATATTGGAAGCCACAGTGATATTCTATGAGAATCCAGTTTGCCATGGCAAGACAAAACATATTAGCATCAGGTATCACTATATTCGTGACATGGTGCAGAAGAGAGCAGTGAAGCTCCAGTACATCTCCACTAATGAGCAAGCAGCTAATATTCTGACAAAGCCTCTCCCTAAAGGAAAGTTTGTGTATTTCAGAGATAAGCTAGGACTTGTGGAGCATGCCTCTCAGGCTGAGAGGGAGCAGTGATCTTTCTAGATCATGTTATTCTTCCTGTGCCACACTGACTTGTATAGGGTTGTAGTCCCTGTGTCAATGTGACCTGTATAGGAAGAATGGTTTGATGGATTAGACAGCATCTTGGACAGACATTCTCCCTGTGTCTTGTACTATGACCTGTCTAGGGATGTTATCCCTGTGTCTTGTACCATGACCAGTATAGGGAGAATGGTCCAGTTAATTTCGTTTTCAAAGAAAAGAGATTAAGACCAAATTCATACATCAAATTCTTATAAGAATACTCATTAAAGGAAACAAAAACATAATTTAATAATAAAAAAATGCCAACAATATCCTCATTACCCTTGCTTTGAGGACAAAGCAATTTGTTATGAATATAATAATAATAAATAATGATAAGTTAATTAGTTAATAAAAAGGCAAAAGGCATATACGTTTTTGACTTGTGACCATTCAATGCTATAAGTAGACCATCACGACACTCATTGTATCATCATCAATTCATTTTTACTCTTATCTACATTTTACACACACACACAC
This sequence comes from Pinus tabuliformis, assembly GCA_031772625.1. Taxonomy (NCBI): domain Eukaryota; kingdom Viridiplantae; phylum Streptophyta; class Pinopsida; order Pinales; family Pinaceae; genus Pinus; species Pinus tabuliformis. The sequence goes on from CM062817.1 coordinate 776,924,962, forward strand.
ACATATTTGGTTATATCCAACTAAAGTCTTAAAATCATGAGTGCTTTTGTTACATAGAAGACAACCTTCAAATTTACAGAAGGTCTCTTTAAGTGGTTGATCATACCTTTCGATGGCTTGACCAATGGCCCAACAACATTCATGAGAATCATGGATGATATCTCATGGTCATTCAGCAATTCCTTTGTGGTTGTATGTCTAAACAATGTCCTCATCTTTAGTAGAACATGGACATAGCATCTAGAGCACATTCAACAACTGCTTAGCACCCTACGGCAACACAAGTTATATACCAATTTGGAGCATGCAAAGAATTCAATATCTAGGAAGCATTATGAACGAGCATGGTGTGCATGTGGCTCTAGCCAAGACCCAAGCCATTCGTGATTGGTTGATCTCAAATTATGGAATGTTGGTAAGGGACTAATAAGAAGGAAAGGATCTTGGGAAGGTCGCAACATTAAGAATGCTTTGGATTCCTGGATGGAGGATTAGGTTGTACAAAAGGAGCATCACACCCTTCCCATTTTGTAATATGGATTATATGGCTAATTAGGAATGCAATATTGTTTCAAGATATATCATCGCTTCATACCTAAATCATGATAAAACAAACTTACCAAAACCAAGGAAAGTACATTAAAAAGAAAAAGCAAAGAGTGGTTGGCAACCTTAAGACCATCACCACCAACCCATTTGAGATTTTTAATGGAGCAACAAACAAAACTTCCGCATGCAAGGCAGACAAAATCATAATTATCTCCAAACATCACAAGATCCAATTTGAATGTGGAATGAGGCAAGGCACAAATAATTATATGAAAGTAAAAGATGCAAACATCCTTATGTACATCAAGAGAGCATCAACCACATAAATAACTATGGTGACTCAAAGTTCCTAGTGGAGTGGATGATAGGAGATATAAGCCGAAGAAGTTAGAATTTGCATGGCAATTTTCCAAATATTGAGGGGACACAAAACCAAGCTTCACCTAAATCCACTTCCATTGCATCTATCATGAACAAAATTAGGACATGGAGATAATATTAAAATTGGCATATCATACATATTTTGACTCTATCCTACTGAGGATTTATCAGGATGGGTTGATAAGAGCCTTTGATCCATCACAATTGCTCTTGATATCTATAGACAATTTAAGTTTGTTTCTATGTCGTTGATAGACTTGTGAATCATCATTCCCTAAATAGTGTAGTTCGTAAATATTTTAAAGAACTCATATGACTACACTCTTTGACTTGTTCAACCATCATACATGTAATCCTTTCATGAGTGAAAGCCCTCCAACCATGACATAGTACAAGTTGGCATTTGCCTCACTCTTAGTGAAGCCCAATCCCTGAAGGTAACTATCAATGCAAGTGTACCACGCTTCTAGAACCTGTTTGAGCCCATAAAGAGCTCTCTTTAGCAAACAAACATGAGTTTCCCTGCTGAAAGTCTCAAACCCCTCTGGTTGTTCCATATAAATCTCCTCGTCTTCACGTCCATATGGTGGATCTTCCAACCCATCTGTGCTGCAAGCACCAAAATCGTCCTGATGGATGAATAACATGCTACTGGGGCAAACATCTAATCATAGTCGATGCCCTCAACTTGCGAGAAGCCCCTTAGCCACAAAACCTGGCCTTGTACTTCTCCACACTCCCATCTGCTCCATGCTTCACCTTGTACACCTAGCGTAAGCCTACTACTAATTTTCCCTTTGGTCGTGGCACAATCTCCTAGACATCGTTCTTCATGATGGAGGAATATTCCTCTACCATGGCATCCCGCCAAACCTGCTAAGAGGTTGCCTCCTCAAAACAACAAGGCTCTAGGTCTATCAACTCAGTCATGAGTGCCATACACCCGATGTACCTCTGTGGTTGCTTACTCTGCCTGAACATAGAGCTAGGAGTCTCAACTCGCTCCTAGCCCTCCTGATCAACCCACTTGACTCTCCTCCTCCCTATGTTGGGAGTCACTGAGTGGCTGACTCCACTCGTCCTAGTCTCTTCTTATGATCCTGTGTTGACTCTTGGTCATCCTGTTGTGCATCCCTCTTGCCACCTAGCTGAGATTTAATCTACGATACTGGTTGAGGTTCTTGCTTGCGAGCGAGTAGCTCCTGCTCGGGTAATCTAACGTGCTCTCACTCTAAGGACTCCCTCAGAGCTCTACTCTCCTCAAACCTCACGTCTCTACTCTACGCAATTCCTACCTTGCTGCTCAATGTTGCCCCTATCTCAACCTGCAGCAGGTACTGATTGTTCATCCTCACACCTATCTGCTTCATACATCCAGAAACTAAGTGCTTGAGGTAAGCCTTACCTTTGCTAAATATGACATCATAACCCTTATCCTTTAGCGTAGCAACAGAAACAAGATTCTTCTTTAAGCCTAGAACATCATGAACATCTCTGAGATGGAGAGAGCTACCTGAATCCCTCTAAAAAATGATAGTACCAACTCCCCTAATCGCGTACTTGCCATCATCTCCTAGCACAATATGAAACTGCATGTCCTTCTCCTTCAAGTGGCTAAAGTATTCCTTGTTCCCGGTCATATGGAAGGATGCTCCTGAATCAATATACCATACGTTGTTGCTTACTAAGCTTGTCATGCAAGCTATCAATGAGAAATCTTTCTCGAACTGAGAAGAAAGCGCATCTACCTCAGCTGATGTAACCATATGATCCTAGCTGGACTCCTCCTTCCGATTAGGACACTTAGTGTCACAATGCCTGAACTCAAGACAATGGAGGCACTTGATCTTTGTAGAGATGCTTCTTCTTCTCACCCTTCTGACTAAACTCGGCATCTCCTTGGCCCTTCTTGCCCTTGGCTTTACCGCCTTTGCTTGTCAGGGCAAAGTTCTCCTCATCCTTTGTCTTCGTTGATCTTCTAGCTCTTGTCCCTCTCTAGATTTCTTCTTGGACGCGGTCTGACCACAGCCTTTCCCAACTGGTAATATTTCCTCTGCCACTAACAGCATCTTGGAAATTCTCCTAAGACTTAAGAAGTCTCAGAAGCGCAAGACTCACAAGGTCATTATCTGCTACAGTATCACCCACTCTAGCTAGCTTATCCCGAACATAGGTGAACTTGGAAAGATATGTAATGATGGTCTCTTTTTTGCTCATCCGGATAATTCTTAGCTTCTCCTTCAAGGCAAGCTTCTTAACATCACTGAAACCCTGATACAGATCTAAGATGGCTTTCCACATCACATATGTTGTCTTCTTCCCATCAATATGAGGGATAATATGGTCTTTTACCCACTCAAGAATGAACCCCCTGGCCTTGGTGTCATTCTTGTTATTCTGAATCAATTGTTAGGCATCTTGAGGTCGCACCATTTGATTCTTCATAAATTTTAGCACCCCATTATCCTCTAACACCACTAAGATCTGTTCCTTCCATGAGCAGAAGTTAGAGGCTCCCTCTAAACAGTGATCTACCCTTAGTCCTTGGAACACCATCCTGCTATCCAAAAATTGATCTTCAAAAAAACTCTAGCATAAGCCTCCTGCGTACACTGCTCTCTTCATTTACTGAACAATTTGGTGTTGGTCTTTATGTTGATCTCTGCTCTGATACCATGTTAATTTTCTCTTGAAACTATACAACTACTTAGATGAATCACTGAAAACTAGGCAACTAAAAACTGAAACCAAATTTACTTTCAACAAGATATAAAGTTTCTTAACAATTTATATTCAGCAAAAAATAATCGAGAGATAAAAACACATGCACACAAATTGACACGCTTGTTTACCCAGGAAACCCAAATGAGAAAACCTACTATCTTTGTTGTGGTATTTTATTAATTGTTCTTGAGCAATTGGATCTATTACAAAGCAATTTGTCTCTGAGAAAGTGTTCTATTTCTTCTCACTAATCTCAACTCTTGATCTCTACTGAAGATAATCTTGACTTGCCATGACTGTTGCCTAATCCCAGCTCCTATTTCCTTGTGCACTAGCAGTGCCTATTTCCTAGTGCATATCCTCCTATTTCCTTGTGCAAATCCTGAATCCTATTCTTTTGTGCGCAAGCCTCCTAAATCTTTGCGCACAATTGATGCTCAATTTTGCGCTCTTCATAATCAAAGATGATCTCACAAACTTGTGATTATCTTGTGCCTTCACCCTTCTCTTTATAAGACCCAATTCGAGCATGCAAGAAGGCCTAGTTCAATTTTAGACGTCGAGTTCTAATTGCAAGTTAATTGAGATTTCTTCTCATCCTTTCTCCAATCAACAGTTGGAATCTTAACTCGTTCTCTCTCCAATCAACACTGAAGGCTAACTCATTCTAATTGAACTAGTAACTGCCACCTTGTTTTGTACCCACTCTAGCTAGCTTATCCCAAACATAGGTGAACTTGGAAAGATATTTAATGATGGTCTCTTTTTTGCTCATCCGGATAATTCTTAGCTTCTCCTTCAAGGCAACCTTCCTAACATCACTGGAACCCTGATACAGATCTAAGATGGCTTTCCACATCACATATGTTGTCTTCTTCCCATCAATATGAGGGATAATATGGTCTTTTACCCACTCAAGAATGATCCCCCTGGCCTTGGTGTCATTCTTGTTATTCTGGATCAATTGTTAGGCATCTTGAGGTCGCACCATTTGATTCTTCATAAATTTTAGCACCCCATTATCCTCTAACAACACTGAGATCTGTTCCTTCCATGAGTAGAAGTTAGAGGCTCCCTCTAAACAGTTATCTACCCTTAGTCCTTGGAACACCATCCTGTTATCCAAAAATTGATCTTCAAAAAAACTCTAGCATAAGCCTCTTGCGTAAACTACTCTCTTCATTTACTGAACAATTTGGTGTTGGTCTTTATGTTGATCTCTGCTATGATACCATGTTAATTTTCTCTTGAAACTCTACAACTACTTAGATGAATTACTGAAAACAAGGCAACTAAAAACTGAAACCAAATTTACTTTCAACAAGATATAGAGTTTCTTAACAATTTATATTCAGCAAAAAATAATCGAGAGATAAAAACACATGCACACAAATTGACACGCTTGTTTACCCAGGAAACCCAATTGGGAAAACCTGTTATCTTTGTTGTGGTATTTTATTAATTGTTCTTGAGCAATTGGATCTATTACAAAGCAATCTGTCACTGAGAAATCGTTCTATTTCTTCTCACTAATCTCAACTCTTGATCTCTGCTGAAGATAATCTTGACTTTCCATGACTCTTGCCTAATCCCAACTCCTATTTCCTTATGCACTAGCAGCCCCTATTTCCTAGCACATATCCTCCTATTTCCTTGTGCAAATCCTGAATCCTATTCTTTTGTGCGAAAGCCTCCTAAATCTTTGCACACAATTGATGCTCAATTTTGCGCTCTCCATAATCAAAGATGATCTCACAAACTTGTTATTGTCTTGTGACTTCACCCTTCTCTTTATAAGACCCAATTCGAGCATGCAAGAAGGCCCAGTTCAATTTTAGACGTCAAGTTCTAATTGCGAGTTAATTGAGAGTTCTTCTCGTCCTTTCTCCAATCAATAGTTGGAATCTTAACTCGTTCTCTCTCCAATCAACACTGAAGGCTAACTCATTCTAACTGAACTAGTAACTGCCACCTTGTTTTGTAGTCAAACTGAAGAAGACTCCACATAACTGAAGCTCCAACTCTACGCATGCAATCTTGACAATCATTCCTATAAACTGGAAATAAACTCATCCTAACTAAAGTCTAACTCATGAGCTCACACTTATGTTGAGAGAAAAACAAACACCAAGTCTTCACTGGCTAAGGCACAATCCAAAATACCTTCACTCGCTACATTTTCAACAAAAATTCAGTCAGATTGAGACGGATTCTTGTTTAAAGTAATCAATTTTGTTCTAGCTTAAACTCGTGGCCCCACCAAACTAAAAACACACACAAAAAAATGTCTGAAGTTTACGACACTCATTTTGGACAACCATATATGTGGAAGCATCATAATGTTTACGAATTTAGATCTCCTGGTGCCATTGTTACTTTGGGAGGTCACATTTATAGGATTACAGGCATGGCCCTGACAACCATAGTCTCTCTAATCACATTGAAGCAATATAGAAAAGTAATCTCTCAAGCTGGGATATTTGTCTTTCTTCTTCATGGTTCAATTCGGCAACAAACGAGAGTTTACTACAACCCCCAAGGCCTCTATAGAGAGTCCTTCTACACAACAAAAGCAAGTGGCCAAGATTGTGGAAGAGTACCTAGATATTTTCACCCCAACAAGGGTACCTCTACAATATCAAGCAAAGCATACAATTGATTTGGAATCGAGAGGCATTCTACGTAACGACTCGATATACAAATGCTCTCTTCTAGAGAATGAGGACATGAAATGGCAAATTCGAGAGCTAATATAAAAAGGTCCACGGACTGCAGAAGCTCTATTGTGCAAGTTCAAAAGAAGGATGAGACATGGCAACTTTATATTTATTACAAATGCCCTAAACGCAACGACAATCTAGAACCAAAACCCAATCCCCAAATTGATGATCTTCTCAATCAACTCAAGGGTGCCAAGACTTATAATAAGATTGATCTGAAATCAAACTTTCATCAAGTGCTACCGCTAAGTAAGCAAACTGATGTGTGGAAGACAACCTTCAAATCTACAGGTCTCTTTGAGTGGTTGATCATACCTTTCAGCTTTACTAATGGCCCAACAACATTCATGAGAATGATGGACCATATTTTGTAGCAATTCAGCTATTCCTTTATGATTGCATATCTAGACAATATCCCCATCTTTGGTAGAACATGGAAGGAGCATCTAGAACACATTCAACAACTACTTAGCACCCTGCAACAACACATGTTATATGCTAATTTAGAGAAGTGCTCATTCAACGTGCAAAGAATTCAATATCTAGAATACGTCATGCATGAGCATGGTGTGCTTGTGGATCTAGCCAATATCCAAATCAATCATAATTGGTTGATCTCAAAGTGTTGGTGTGGATAGCCAAGGCAAGTGCTTCAGCATAGGGTAAGTGTAAGCATGAAGAAGATGTCCTAAAGCCTCTTTACGTACTTGCTTATGTTGAGCAAGTGACTTTTATAATTTCTTTTCTAAGTTTAACTTAGGAAATGAATCAATTAATGTTGGCTATTAAGCTAAGGTTTCTAATGAAAAATGAATTTAATTCATTTTAGAGAGTTGGATATAATCTCTACCATTGATCTCGAGTGAGGCTTAGGATCTAATCCTAGCACTCATCACTTAAGGAGAGGAGGAAGATACATTAATAATTGGCAGTGATTTTCTCAAGGAAGTGAGAGACTCAAGACTGAAGGGAACTTTGAAGTGAAAAGTGTGCAACTACAGGTTCAAGTGAGCACAAGTTTTGCAAGTTGAGCGCACAAGAGAAGAGGCGAGAGTTATTTGTTGTCAAGCCAAAGGTGTGCCACACAGAGGAGGAGGCTGAAACCATTGAGGTCAAGTTCCAGCAAGCAAGCAGAGAGTTTGGGGAACCCGCGAAGGTTGACACCAGACTTATGGAGAGGTTGAGTCGCTAAAAGGGTACCAAAACTATGGAAAACAACCAAACAAATGCAACTCAAATTTTTGAGGGGACTGAGTTGCCAGGTTCCATTATTATATTTTCTATGTATTCTCTTACGATTATTTTTTGTTAAAGGAGCCCTAATTTTCTTGAGTAATAGAAGGTGAAGGAGAATTTGTTGGGAAAAATTCTATTGTGTTTTATGATTGATTTTTATTGAATTTTTGCTATAATTATTTGAAATTAAATGCTAGTGTATTTTTTATTCAGCGATTTTCAAAAAAAAACACAAAAAGTTATTGGGGTGTACTTTATTTTTGGTATAAAATAAATTGTTGACAATATTAAATCAAAAATGGTATTGAGAAATTAACACGAGGACACTAGAAAAGCTCCATAGCTTCTTAAGTCACACCAATTCCTATCACCGCTTTATGTTAACAGTCTCTTGTATTACATGGCTCCTACACCAAGTGACCAAGTGTGGAGCCAACACCATCGCCATGTTTAGTATGAAGTAAAACAAAAATCATTTGAGGATTTGAAATGTCATTTCTAATCGATGCTAATCCTCATTCACAACATCCACTTGAAATTGAGACCAATGTCTCAAATTATGTTGTCAATGTAATCCTCACTCAATATGGGCATTCAGTGATCTATCCCAATAAGACACTCTAATGCGGATTGCAAGTACTCTACTCATGACAAGGAAATGTACTCCAATGTCCATGCATGCCAATAGTGGAAGGATTATATTCAAGGAAAGAAGATGATCACCCAAACCAACCAGAAGCCCTCAAAATTCATGCAGATGCAAGGAATGTTGCAAAACAATAGCCATCAAGAGTGGTCCACGCATCTTCAACAATTCCACTGAAACATCTCCTTTTGTGGTTTCCAAGTGACCTAGTTGTCATTACAACAATCCTAGATTCATTGCTACATATCAAAGAATGGGTGCAGGTAAATGAGTTTTAAACTTCACCTCCATGACAAATTTACGCCATATAGGGCACCTTTGTGTTCCTTCAAGCAAGCATGAAAAGCTAATTGGGGAGGTGCATTACAGTGAGTTGGTAAGAAACTTTGATGTGGAGAAAACACAATGGCAATACTACAAAAGTAATTTTGCTAAACAAAGCTTTGACAAGAAGTTATATCAAACTTGACACCCTCTGATGGCCACTTTAACAACTTGCAAGAAGAGTATTGCACCAAAAGGCCACTACCCAAATCTAATTTTAGCACTTTGGATTCATTTTTATATTAGATGGGAATGATATGCTTGATACTTTCTAATCTAGCATGTGGTCAATGATAAACATCAAACTAACTAAATCAACTACCTTAACCAATGGACAAGCCATTGTCATCCTTCTTATAAATAAGATGATTATGTCTAACGACTGGTTCATAATATTATGCGAAAAGACAACCGATATTATTTCTTCTACCTAATAAATTAATTATTCAGTTTATTGCTACGGCAACATCAAAATAAACACACTGCAACCTTCAGAAATAAAAATTATGAAAATAAAATAGCGTTGAAAATAAGAAGTGTTAGCACACACACAAAATTAACACCATTGTTTTTGGACAAAAGTCCCCGAAAAAACCCAATGCGAGACAACCGGTGCAGTAGATGAGGATTTGATTATTATGCAACAATGAAAATCTAAGTACAATCTAGATGCACAAAACTAGCAATCCACTATAGGAGAAACTAGCCACAAAATTTAGTGAGACAAATTTTATCTCACCCGGCACTAATCCAGCTTTGAAACTGGCTCTAAGTAGGCTCCACGAAACCCCTACGTTAGCCTCTACGTCAAGCCTACACAGCCACTGATATGCTTTGTCTGCAACTACAACTGATCAAGTCGTCTGCCCAATCCAGCCTCTGAGAATGACTCGTTGGTCCCTTCCGGAAATCTTCTCGACCTCCAACAACTGAAACGACCCTCTATCTGGCCAAATCGAATTGTTGCCTCTGAAGCTTTCACGTTGCCTCTGCGCAACCTCGCTAAGGAAACTTGACCCTCCTATAGTTGACTCTCCGAATCTGAAAAATCTCCTCCGAACTCATTGTCCCCGCCACTCACTCACTGCTTTGATCTCTGGCTCTCCAGAAAGGAAATCGAACTTCTAGTGTTCTCAAGTGTATTCTCCAAGTGCCCATCGGCTCCCTCTTATAATCCACTGTTGGAGCACCAATGGCCAAGATTAAATCTTAATTAATGACTAGGGTCATCTTGAAGTTGATTCGTTTGAGTTTCTAGATGATTCTCACTTTATCTCAATTAATATTGTTAAATAACCATATTCCCTAAGTTTAGACTTAGGAAATATTTAAAAAACGATAAATAATCTAATTGAGACACTTCTAGGTGGAATTTCCAGAAACAATTTCTGGGTTTTGGATAACTCGTGCTTTCTAGCCTCTCCACCAAATTTTGTGGCTAGAACACATCTGATGCTACAAAAACTAACACTCTCTCTTAGCGAAGAATGTGTTCTAGTGTTGCACACCTTGCTACAACACTATATCATCTCTATTACGTTGTTGATGATTGGTTGTTGTTGCCCACCAACCACTGCACAACTCTGATGTTGCATTTGTATTGCTGCTAACACTGCCATACTGCTACCAACTCTGCATCTACACTGCAACTGTCTCTCATCTGTTGTTGTTGCAACTGCAACTGAGAAGCATCCAAATATTGAATCAACTATGTTCAGCATGATGCATCTATCTCCCAAGTCTCTGTCTGCTACTAGCCTCTGCACTGTCACTGAAGTATTTGTGTTGTTGCTGACTTTGCACTGTGCCACTCTACACCGCGCTCCTTGGTGTCTAACTACTACTAGTCCGCAACTATCACTCTGGTTCTAACTGTATCAACTGCTACTGATCCATCCTGTTACTAAATACTGTGGGCCCCTTAGCAAGGTATCCATGAGGTAGACTCCTTAAGGAACTTGCCCAATCTTTGTAGCTCTCTGAGGCTACAACTCCAAGTCACCCCACCTCACTCCTGGAAGTATGGCTGCCAACATCGCGAAGTCTTCCTCCAACCTGGAGGACAATTTGTCGATCTCCACTGATGCTGATTGTCGATCCTACTTCTCTAACTTGTTCTTATTCCTAAGAGAACATTGTGTGTTGTAGTGACCAAGCTCACCATATCTAAAGCACTTGACCTTTGACAGGTCCTTCTTTCTCTGCTCCCCTTGACCCTGATTGGGACCCTTAGATGCTAGCGCCACATTCTCCTCCTCCTTTACCACCTTCAATCTGCTGCTACTGCTACCACTGATGGAGCTCTTCAACAAAGCTCGTCTCAACTCTCCCTGCAGCAAATCGGCCCACATTCTGCCCCATCCTGGTAGCATGTCTCTACCCAATATGCTCTGGACAAAGACCTGCCAATCCTCTAAGGCACTGCTGAGTGCCAATCGTACTAACTCTGAAGGTTGAGGCACTGCCCCAACAACTAACAGCTGATCTCGAACCTCCTGACTCCTGGTGAGGAAGGGATTTATGTCTTCCCCCTTCTACGTCCTGATGCATCTCAACTTCACCTCTAGGAACATCTTTCATTGCTCGGAAGTACCCTGGTATAAAGTGGAGAGAGCATCCCACATTTCTTTGGCCATGCCCTTGGTTGCTATATGTGAGACTATATGGTCCTGAACTCCATCTAGGATCAAACACTTCACCTGCACCATCTCGAGCTGGTTTGCATCCTTGAGGAATTGCCACTACATTATCAATGTAGGCTTTCAGGCCATATTCGTCTAGAAGGAAGGACATCCTAGCCTTCCAGATGACATAATTGGATGATCCATCTAACCTATCCCGACCTCTAAGCCCTACAGTGGCCATCTCGAAAATTGTCAAAAACTCCCTCTTTCCTTCTGCTTGGTTGTTGCTTTGTTATTCACACTCCCTTCTGGACTGAGAAGATTTGCTCACAACCACTGCAATCTGCAAGGAAAAATAGAACTTCTAAGACTCAAAGTTCCCTGAGATGGAAATTTTCCCTCAATAGTGTGCTCTTCTCTTCCACCTGACGTTGGTTCTGTTGCTAAAGAAACCCTCTCCGTCCAACCAGAGATCTGCTCAACGAAAATCTAAGTTGCAGTTACTCCCTTTGATTGTTGGAATCACTTCCTAAGCAAATAGAACTTTTTGCAGTCCTGCAACTGAAAATCGAACTATTGGCCTAGTAATTCGACCTATTGCCGGGACCGGGATCTACCTAAGAGATGTTTGATGTCGTGCCACTGGAACCCAACAAAGAAGGAAATTGAAGAGTGGTTGGACAAGAAGATTCACTAGTTCGTGACACAGGAAAACAGAACTCCGCAGGTATCCGAGAAAAGGTGGTTGGATCGCTACATTTATACAGAAATCCACGAGATCTTCTTCGCATCCTTTCCTTCTGAACTGTATCAGTGGATCGCAAGGCTAGCCGACAGCCTGGGAAGGTGTAAACTCGACCAACCGATAGTGTGGACTCCGGCATTAGTGCGCAGACTAGAGGCATCAAAAGATATGATCGCGCGAGCTGTCGACCATTGGCTTGATCGAATAATAGGGGGATTTATCACTAAGTTTGCGGTAGACACGACCGTAAGCTACAGCGAAGCAAAACGACGTTTTCTCAAGGGACCACGAGGTAAGTACATTAAATCTCTGAATAACTGGATTAAGATGTTATGTGAAAAGCAGGTTATGCGAATCAGTGTTGTGAAAATCGCAATAAAATGAAAAAAAAACCGCGATTTTTTCCCTCTGCCGATAAAATCGCGATAATTAAACGAAAAAATCGCGATTTTTTCCCTCTACCAATAAAATCGCGATAATTAAACGAAAAAATCGCGATTTTTTCCCTCTGCCGATAAAATCGCGATAATTAAACGAAAAAATCGCCGGATTTTTTTTGCCGATTTTTATTGAAAAAATCACAATAAAAAACTTAAAAAATCTCCAGGGGTCGCGACAGCATAGTTTTATAACGTTTTTTTGGGTTTTTTCATGCAATTTTTTTTTAAAGAAACAAATAATTTTTGAGTGGGGCAGCTTAATGATCAAGTCTAGGCCCTAGTATGGATATGCTATTCATGGTAATGTTAAATTCTTAAAGTAAAAGTGACATTCTCCTTAATCTTCATTTTCATCCTTTTACTTAAATTTTTAACATTACCATGAAATGACTCAGGATGTTTGAGAGTGGTTCCAGCCTCATTGGATTTCATATGGAGAAAGTAGAATTTTAGATTTCATTTAAAATCCAACAGACTTATCAGTTTTTCAAGATTTCGGGATTGGTAGATTGTAATGTTTCCAAGTGACACCACTTGCCCGGGCTACCCCTGCCACCAGTAGAAGACGTGGTCTACCTCCTATAGCTCCTACTTCTAGTTCTTCAGCTTCTAGAGCACATCAGACTCCACTGCCATCTCCACCAGCACAGGCACCAGCATCTACATCTAGAGGGAAAGGGAAAGCTGTGGCATTTTCTCGCAAGAGGGGCAGAGGAAATCAATAGGATTAGACTTTCATTTTATTGTATATGACATTATGATATGATGAGATACATTATCATATTTTTTGTTGATATTTTGAGGCTGAGTTGGGACTCAGGAGTCGGGACTTACTATTCAGGACATGATTCAATGTTATGTGTGATTTTAGCGCTCGAAATGATATTAAACATCTTATATATTAGTTTTTTTATCATATTTATGTGTCAATGTATTTATTTTATGTTGTAGATGGTTTAGATATTAAAAAAATTGAAAAAAAAATGAATATTTTTGTACCAAACGATTTTTTCCCGATTTTTTCCGATTTTTTCCCGATAATTCCGATTTTTTCTAATTTGTTCCCCGCGCCAATTTAATCCCGATAATGATTTTCACAACATTGATGTGAATACATTAATGTTTGGAACAATGCAGAGCGGAAAGATTTACAAAAGTAGCAGGGAATTAGGAAACAGTTCCTTAATTTCACCTTCGCAAGAGAGCGAGGAAGAGCTTGCTCGTGTCTCTCCAAGAAGTGCGGTCAGTTAGATAAGACAGCGGATTCCGCAGTTACCACCCCCACCCACGCCACCACTCGCTCCACCTCCTTCACCTCCGTCTCCACCCACTCCACCTCCACCAACCCCGCAGTTCAGCATGGCGAGCGCGATCAAGCTACCCGTATTCAGGAGTAGGAAATGAGGATCCGGACCAGTTCTGGTTCGTGGTAAGAGCAGTGTGGGAAGCGCAAGGGGTCACAGACGACAACATTAAGAAGGCTACATTGGTGAGCGCACTGCAGGATCGCGCGTTGACATGGTATATCAAGCACTCTAACAACCACCCAAATGCAGGGATAACAGAGATCCAAAATACGTTGAACAGAGAATTTAGCCGGCCGAAATCAGAGACACAATTAATCAGTGGATTTAAAGAGATCGCGATGCTTCCAGGGAAGACCCCCTAGGATCTGAATCAACGACTAAAGAATACGATCTGCAAGGCTAATATGACGCTCAAGGATGCACAACATCGCGCATAGTTTGTGGCATCTCTAACACCACACCTAAGGACGGCGCTGACACAACAGAAACTTTCTACCCAGGCTGAAGCGTTGGAAATGGCGATGAGGTTGCATGAGACACCGATACAAGATACGGGGCTGGGAGTTATACACGCGCAACTACAGAATCTCTGCCTGGAGATGCAGAGCTTGAAGCAAGATAGGGCACCGCAGCCAGAGGCGCGCGAGGAAGTATGGTGCGTAAAATGCAAAGGCCAGGGCCATGAAAAAGACCATTGTCCAGTATTCACAAACTACTTGGCAGGAGGGGGGCCAATGCTGTTGACACTAGAGGCACGGGCAGGGCCAAGTGCGACACCCATGTTATGGTGCGCGATCTATCAGATAGGAGGAAAACACACGACGGATAATTGTCATTTGTTGCAGAAGTATACACAGACTCCCCCGCAGTTGTTTTGTAATTTCTGCAAGTCAGTAGACCATGACGAGCGTACTTGTCGCAGCTACGAGTTAATGATGGATCGGACCCCAGCCTATAAAATGCAGACAGAAACGCAAGGCCTCGACCCAACTACGGGGATAGTGCGTGCTGGATTTCAGGGGCGAGGTCGAGGACGAAGAGGAAGGGGACTCATGCATGTCTCCAAAAAGGTAGTAAGCATAGAAGGACCCATCCCTGGCTCTAGTTGATCCTTACTACCTGAAGTAGAGGCCTCCGCGAAGCTCTTCTTCACTTCCATGAACGTCTCCTTTGCGCGTTCTAGGTCAAACTCAGGTTCCTTTGTAAAAGCCTTGGAAACCCATGTATCTTCCTCAAGCTGCTTCCCCTTATCCTCCCCTGTGGTCGCACCACTTCTGAGCACCATGCTCACATTTGGGTTTTCTTCGCGTGGTTCAAACCTCATCATTTCGATATTTTGAGTCGGAGGAGGCTGGAGTACCCCTTTCTCGCGCATTTGTGCGATCAACTTAGGACATCTACTACTTCATGGTAAAACTGAGCACAGCGTGAACAGGATATTCTCGTCGGGTTGGTACAATCGCGGACGTAGTGCCCTGGTCCTCCACAATTGTAACAAATTAACTGTCCACGGCCCCTTCCTAATCCCATTCCTCCTCGTCCTCGACCTCGCCCATGAAATCCAGTGCGCGCTATCCCCGCAGCTGGGTCGAGGCCTCACGTTTTTGTCTACACTCTATAGGCTGGGGTCCGATCCATCATTAACTCGTAGCTACGACAAGTACGCTCATCATGGCCTACTGACCCGCAGAAATTACAAAACAATTGCTGGGGAGTCTATGTATAATTCTACAACAAATGACGATTATCCGTCGTGTGTTTGCCTCCTATGTAACACATCGCGCATCATAACATGGGTGTCATACTTGGCCCTGTTTGTGCCTCCGGTCTCAATGGCATTGACCCCCCTCCTGCCAAGTAGTTCGCAAATATTGGACAGTGGTCTTTGTCATGGCCCTGGCCTTTGCATTTTACGCACCATACTTCCTCGCGCACCTCTGGCCGCGGTGCCCTATCCTACTTCAAGCTCTACATCTCCAGGCAAAGATTTTGTAGTTGCGTGTGTATTTGTTGAACTCCCAGCCCCGGATCTTATATCGGTGCCTCATGCAACCTCATTGCCATTTCCAATGCTTCAGCCTAGGTAAAAAGTTTCTGTTGTTGGCGTCGTCCTTATGTGCGGTGTTAGAGATGCCACAAACCATGCGCGATGATGTGCATCAGTGAGCGTCATATTAGCCTCACGGATTGTACTCTTTAGTCGTTGATCCAGATCCCAGGGGGTCTCGCCTGGAAGCATCGCGATCTCTTTAAATCCGATGATTGACTGTGTCTCTGATTTCGAATTTTCGACCGGCTAAATTCTATGTTCAACGCATTTTGGATCTCTGTTATCCCTGCATTTGGGTGGTCGTTAGAGTGCTTGATATACCATGTCAACGCGCGATTCTATAGCGCGCTCACCAATGTAGCCTTCTTAATGTTGTCGTTCATGACCCCTTGCGCTTCCCACACTGCTCTTACCACGAACCAGAACTGCTCCGAATCCTCATTTCCTACTCTGAATACAGGTAGCTTGATCGCACTCGCCATGCTGAACTGCGGGGCTGGTGGAGGTGGAGTGGGTGGAGACAGAGGTGAAGCGGGTGGTGGCGGTAACTGCAAAATGTGCTGTCTTATCAAACTGACCGCACTTCTCGGAGAGACCCGAACGAGCTCTTCCTCACTCTCACAAAGGTGAAATTAAGGGACTGTTTCCTAATTCCCCGCTACTTTTGTAGATCTTTCCACTTCGCATTGTTCCAAACATTAATGTATTCGCATAACCCGCTTTTCACATAACAACATCTTAATCCAGGTATTAAGAGATTTAATGTACTTACCTCACGGTCCCTTGAGAAAACGTCGTTTTGCTTCGCTGTAGCTTACGATCGTGTCTACCGCAAACTCAGTGATAAATCCCCCTATTATCCGGTCAAGCCAATGGTCCACAGCTCGCGATCTTATCTTCTAATGCCTCTAGTCTGTGCACTAATTCCGAAGTCCACACTATCGATTGGTCAAGTTTACACCTTCCTTAGCGATCTTATCAAACTGACCGCACTTCTCGGAGAGACCCGAGCGAGCTCTTCCTTGCTCTCTCGCGAAGGTGAAATTAAGTGACTGTTTCCTAATTCTCCGCTACTTTTGTAGATCTGTTCGCTTCGTGTTGTTCCAAACATTAATGTATTCGCATAACCGCTTTTCACATAACAACATCTTAATCCAGGTATTCAAATATTTAATTTACTTACCTCGCGGTCCCTTGAGAAAACGTCGTTTTGCTTCGTTGTAGCTTACGGTTGTGTCTACCGCAAACTCAGTGATAAATCCCCCTATTATCCGGTCAAGCCAATGGTCCACAGCTCGCGATCTTACCTTCTGATGCCTTTAGTCTGCACACTAATTCCGGAGTCCACACTATCGACTGGTCAAGTTTACACCTTCCCTGGCTGTTAGCTAGCCCCGCGATCCACTCATATAGTTCAGAAGGAAAGGATGCGAAGAAGATCTCGTGGATTTCTATATACACGTAGCGATCCAGCCACCTTTTCTCAAGTGTATTCTCCAAATGCCCATCGATTTTCTCTTATAATCAACTGTTAGAGCACCAACTGCCAAGATTAAATCTTAATCAATGACTAGGATCATCTTGAAGTTGATCCGTGTGAGTTTCTATATGATTCTCACCTTATCTCAATTAATACTGATTAATTAACCATATTCCCTAAAAGTTTAGACTTTGGAAATATTTAAAAAACGGCTAATAATCTAATTGACACACTTCTAGGTGAAATTTCCAGAAACGATTTCTGGGTTTTGGAAAACTTATGCATTCTAACTTTATAGAGTTTAGATCTTTAGATTAAACCCACTTTTGATGTTTATAGGAGTGGCCCTTCTGATCCAACAATATATTGATAGTCATGGTCATTTGTTGGACATTAATAAAATTATTTTATTGGATCTTATCCTTCCTCGATTTACGCCTAATTTTTAAGTCAAGATACTTCAACCACATTTTCCAATTCTGTTGGAGATCTTGAAGGTGACAAAGCACTTGGCCCCTATAGAATTCAACCTTGCCACGATTCTAACAAATTTTGTGCAATTCAAGGCAACTCAAATTTGTCCAACTCAACCCTAATTTCCTACTAGGGGTAGGGTTCTCACTTCTAAGAATTTTGTTAACATTTATAAAGATTAGTTTAAGCCTCTTCTTGTGGACTTTTTCCAAGTGAACATAGCCAACAATCTTTCTGAAACAGAATTTTGAACAGAATTCTGAAAACTAAATTATTTTATTGGGTTTTTCCTCATAATAAAAATTGGCTTTGACCATCAGATTTGAGCATCCAGACAGGAATCTAAAACCCTGTTATGAACCAAATATATTGACAGCATATAAAACTGCTACAAAGTTTTTTGTTTCATGGAGTCTACAGCTAGATTCAACAATTATTTAATCAAAAAGATGCTTATAAGAAAAAAATATTCAATCCCAAGGGTGGCAGGAGGGGAAGGGGTGCTTTATAGCTCCAGTATGCCATCTACCAGGGGATTCAGTTAGCCAAAGAATATAAGATGGCTTCTATCACAGTTTTGGGCAAGCCCCTCCTCCTTATTCAGCATTTGGTGAAGGGTTCCCCTGTGAAGGATTAAACATTAGAGAGTATTATGAAAAGAATTAGGAAAGCAGCGAAAAGGTTCTCTTCAATAGCATATTTCCATGTTCTCCATGACTTTAATAAATATGCAGACTTATGTGCCAATGAAGGGTGTAAGTTAAGATAGGGTGATTTAAAAATCAAGGATTGGATTTTTTGTTGCCCAGTTTGGAGTCCCTCTAGAAAAAATTGTAGTTTTGCCAGATAAGAGGTCTCAGGAAAAAAATTTGAAAATATAGCTACTATGTACTAGCTCATGTATTTGCTGCAATCCAGGTGCAGACTTGCATATAAATACAAAATTCTCATTCTAATTCAAAAATAAAAATAAAAAATAAAAAATCTGCAATGCTGATTGGAAAACCTACAATTATTATAACAACTGAAGCATACAATCTGAAGTATGAACATTTTTCAGAAATTTTTCCTTGTGCTTTTCCTTTTCCTGAAAATTCTGAAAATACTGTTAACTTAGTCAACTGTGTTTTCAAGTCTAATGTTTGTTTAATGTGGTTTCATTGTGTTTCTTTCATGTGCTTTTGTACTTTATTAGTCAAACAATCATAATCATGTCCGCTGCCCAAGCAATCTGACTGTTACAATATCCCCTCTATTATTAAGGCACTTGATTCACGGTTTGTAACCCGATTGGTCCATCATCTCTATCTCTATATAAAAAGAATGGAGAATCGTTTGTTGATAATCAATCTGAGAGGAGTTCTCATGTAAATTATTCTCAAACATGTATAGATAAATGCAATAAAAACTGATAGTTGCACTTACCAGGCCAATTTTTTTGTCAAATGCATTAGTGCCCTCAAAAGCTTAATATGTATGGTCAGTAATCCAAATTAAGTATGACAGGAAAAAATATTTGCACAAATAAAAATTTGAAGTATTCAAATGCAGTTCATCTCATACTTGGTACGAATCCCTGGGCTAGCCGAGCAAGCTTGCCCTTTATAGAAACGGATTATTTGACACGTATCAATTTCATAGCAAAAAGAGTGTCCTTACAATTGGCGTATCTAAAAACAGCTTCAGTGCAGTCAAAAGTTAACTCAATTAATCAACATGCAGAAAGGTTTTGAATGGTGAAAAGCTCAGTCACAGTTGTGCTATATACAAGCAGTTAAAGCCAAGTTGTCATTTCAATAGTGCAGAACAGTATCCGTGTAAAAAGTTCAGGAAAATAAAGTTCAAAAATGAGTGAACTTTTTATGCTAACCTTGATGGTAACCTTACTCTTTACTTGTGTCTCCAGAGCTTCTGCCATAGACTGTGCACCAGAAATAAACAAAAAGTGTTGATAGTTTTCATTGTAGTAAATATTTAAGATGGATGATAGAATTGCTCCATGCCATACAAATTAACCAGCCACTGAAATATTACCAATAGATTCAATAATTTAACTTGAAACTTGAAAGCATAAATGTTGTTGTAAATGTCCCTAAAAAGATGGCAAATTATTAAAAGTCGTCTTTGTAAAACAGTGAACTTGTTATGTAATGGATATGATCAACAACTTTGAGACAAGCACCTTGTCAAACTGCACCAAAACTTGAATGGCATGTTCCGGACTGAGGGTGCCGTTTGACACGAGTTCATCCAAAGTTTCTGTCAGACACGTGCCAATCGTCGATTTGCGATATAGTTCAAATGTAGCCATTGCCTCTTAAAATATCATAAACCACTGCTGCCTCAAGAGACAGACTAACAATTGAGTCTTTACGCAGTGATCCCTGGAGTGGGACATTTATTATACACAACACAGACAAAGCATTATCTTAATAATCACTTGAACCCACGAGATGTAGAATCAGGAAAAATAAAAAACTGTGCGAGCAACATTTTGAATGTTTCTTCAGAGAAGCCACTGGGCAGCCAACAGTCACCCAATATCAATTCCTAGGGCTTATCACCACACCAAGACTAGGCAATCACAACAGCATCCCCAATTGACAGGCACAAGTATGTGAGAATGCATGACAACGCAGAGGATAAATTACAGCTCAAAAGAATAAAACCGATGACTACTAAGAATGTATTTGCAGCCCTTAAGATCAATGCAGAATGCTAAACACACTTCACTAAATGTTGAAAATAAAAAGCCCTAGAGCGTTCGCTGTTCAAATTGGCACCGAAATCTCCCTCCCGCAATGCGCATAGCACTGGGGCTACTAAGAATCTGTATAACTTCCGCCTGTCTTTCATGCCGAGCTTCTTTTATTCAGTAAAAATAAACAAGCAAACGAGCCGATAAATTCACCCCGTTTGCATAAACATGAAAACCCTAAAGCCCTCCAGTACTAATTTTTAAATTCAAGCAACACAAACAGATTCAATCCAGAATAGTTTGGAAAAAAAAATAGACGGTACTCGAGGACGCATCTGTACCTACCGCACTGCTGTTATTTATGCAGTGATCTGCTGCTGCGGAGGCAAACGGAAGCGACACGGCCAAGAGAGTTTGTTGGTCTGACCGTTCATTTGAACACTTTATAGTCCAAATACTCTATATATACAGGCCCTTGGCGGATGGATACGGGTATATATAGTCATCATTTTCATATATAATCCTATTCATATTTAAATAAAATACATTAATATCTTTTTGCGTAATATAGTTTGTATAAAATACTATATTGCCTTTGCGTACTAGGTAAAATTATAATATAGTATTTTAATATCATAGTGGATATTTCATATTACCGTTTTTCAATTTAAATAAAATACATTAATATCTTTTTGCGTAATATAGTTTGTATAAAATACTATATTGCCTTTGGGTAATAGGTAAAATTATAATATAGTATTTTAATATCATAGTGGATATTTCATATTACCGTTTTTCATATAATGAGAAGATTTTTTTGCGGAAATCACATTATAGTATTTTTGTTGACGTGTTTCGAACCAAGTGTGATTCATCGTCACGACAAGTTGAAAAACCACATCATGGCTACAGGTTAAATAGGAAGAGCAAATCTTCCAATGGCTATATTTGACTAAGAAACAGTTATTTTGACAACGGCTATATTTGACTAAGAAACAGCTATTTTGACTGAGAAACGGTTAAATTTGACTAGCCAACTTGACTGGACCCAGGGAGAGAAAAAGTTATTAACGTTATGAGTATTACCAAAATTATTGTTATATTTATTACTAGCATTTGAATAAAAGTAAAGTTTGTATTCAAAATTTTAAAAAATTAATAAATTAGTTGTCTAATTATAATTAAAAATATATAAATGGTTAGTAAATCATCAAGGAAGTTAGTTTTTTGCTACCTCAAAATTGCTAATAAGAATACTAATTAAATGATTATGTATATTGTGATATAATTATAAAACAAAAACAATTCATCAATAATATAGTATGGAAAGATACGTAAAAATATACCTTCCTAATTTAATATAAATATATAAATAAATAGTTAATAAGTTAATTGTGCAAGATAGTTTCATTTATTATTAATATCATAGACATAAAATGTAAGAATTAACTCATTTATCTAAAATAAAAACACAAATGAATGATCTAATAAGGATGAATCTATATATATATATATATATATATATAGTACTAAATAAATGTATATTATGAAATCAAAACCTTAAATGATTTACCAAAATAAATAGTTAATTATTTATTATGCAAATTAGTTTCTAGAAATAATCAACTCATAGAACCTAAACCTATTAATTTGTCTATGTAAAAAGAAAACAAAAACCAATGATATATATATATATATATATATATATATATATATATATATATATATATATATTTGGAGGGAGTGAAGGAGAATAGAGAGACGAGAAGGGAAAAAAGGACAACGATCAAACAAGGCAAGAAGGGGGGAAACCAAGCCGGGGATGGGGCGAGGGAGGGAAAAAACGGGGAGGCGGCTAGGAGGACAGGGCAGGGATCCAGCAACTACTAATTTTCCAGCCATCATCTCTATTGAGGTTTCTCGGTCTTCTTTCGATTTCTATGGCTTCCCTAAATTTTCGATGATGGAAATGCGCCACCTTGGCGATAACTCGGGCTTCCTCAATGCATACATGGTGCTTCGTCTTCTCCACATGTTCAGCTAGGGCGGAAGATCGGGTTCTCCTATGTTTTATGTCAGCTAAGTGTTCATTAATCCTTTGGTTAATAGAGCAACCAGTCTCACCAACATATGGGGTCCCACAGGAGCATGGAATAACATAGACACTTTTCATGTCCTTGGGGTCAATCGAGTCTTTTACCGATCTAAGGGAGTTACGTATGGTGTTAAGGGATCTAAAGGGAGAGGGAACATTATGCTTCCTGAGAATTCTAACAATATTATCAGTCATCCCTTGGATGAAAGGGAGATGAACCCCTGAGACTTGCTCTTTAGGGTCTTTCTTGACCAATGAATTCTTGTTGGCTTTGAGGAAAGCTTCTCAATGAGGTGCCTACTATAACCATTTTGGCAAAAACATTAAGGAAATGAGCCTTCTCTTTATCGAGGCTCTTTTCATCAAAGATCCTAAGTGCCCAGGTAGCTAGCGTGTTCATAACACCTAACTTTTGAGCGGGGAAATGATGGGAACTAGCATAAAGATACTGCTCAGTATGAGTTTTTTTCCGAAACACTTGGTGGGAGACCGAACCATCATCATTCCTTGAAATGAGAACATCGAGGAAGGGCAGTTGCCCATCAACTTCCTGCTCCATAGTGAACTTTATGGAGGAGGACTGATTGTTGAGATGATTGAAGAAAAGATCCAACTCTTCTTGGCCATGGGGCCAGATGACATTCGTGTCATCCACAAATCTCTTCCAAAGCTTGGGAAGGAGTCGGGCAGAGGCCAAAGCCTTGGATTCAAAATCTTCCATAAAAAGATTAGCAACAACTAGGGACAGGGGGGAGCCCATGGCAACACCACAGGTCTGCTCAAAGAACTCACCCTCAAAGCTGAAAAAAGTTGAAGTGAGACAGATCTCTACTAAACGAGTGATATCAGGGTCCGTGAGGTGGTTGATGACATCGATGGCCTCTTTTATAGGAATGCACGTGTAAAGGGATACTACATCAAAACTAACAAGCATGTCCCCAGGGTCAAGCTTTATGCCCTTAAGCTCTTCGACGAAAGACGAAGAGTCTTTGACAAAAGACTCTATGAGGCCAACCAGGGGTTTAAGCTTTAAGGCAAGGAATTTTGCCAGAAGGTAAGTAGGACCACCAATGGTATTGACAATGGGCCTTAGGGGGGCCCCCTCTTTGTGAATCTTTGGAAGCCCATAGATCCTTGGAGTAATGGGGCTACTCTCAATTAGCTTATGGCTAATGGAAGCCATAGAGTTACTAGACTTGATGGCAAGAGCCACTGCCCTTGATATCTTTTTTAGGGGATTCTTGGAGAGCTTCTTGTAGCTTCCACTATTACAGAGATGATCCAACACCTTATGTCGATAATCCTCTTTGTTAAAGATGACGGCAGCCCCTCCTTTACCAGCTTTCAGAACCACTATATCTTTATTGTGGTTTAAGGATTTGAGGGCCTGAAATTCATCCCTGTTGATGTTGCTTCTAGGGGGCTTAGCCTTCCTAAAGACAACGGTGCAATATTGCCTTATAGTGTCCTTAATATTATCGGGTAAGCCCTTAATCCCAAACTCTATGGCGCATATAATGTCTTCTATTGGGATCTTTTTAGGGGCTAGGGAAAAATTTAAACCCTTACCCAAAAGATTAAAGACAGAAGGGGGGAAGGAGAGATTAGAGAGATTGACCACTTTATTAGAATGAGAGAAGGAGGAAGATTATTATTATTACTATTATTTTTATTGTGATTAATAATACTATTATTTTCACAATTATAATTCATGGTCCTACCATAATAAAGGTTGTTATTAATAATTTTATTCTTGTTATTATTAGTCAAAACAATATATATCTTATTAATAAAACTATCATAACTATTTTCAATACTCATATTATTATTATTATCATAATTATTATTAATATCAATATTGTTATTCTTATTATTATTAATAGTATTAATAGATTTCTTACTAATAAAACTATTAGAATTAGAAAAATCATTGTCATAGCTAATTCCATTATTATTATTATAATTATTGTTATTAATATTATTATAACCTAAACTAACTTCATTATTATGTTTATTCGCATTATTAAAATCTGCGTAATAATTATCAACTCTATTATTAATACATGAAATATATTTCTTATTCCTTAAACTGCAATGATTGTTAATATGTGCACTGTCATTGACATTATGTATATTAGAATCTGAAATATCATTATGCCTAAAATTAAAATGGTTATTGCGAAAGTTGTCTTGAATTAACGAATCCATACCTGAATTAGACTCTTGGTTATATATGATTAATTCAGAACCTGGACCAGGATTCGGTGAGGGAGGAGGACTGACCGTGGAGTCGCCTACCTGGTTCCTTGATTTAGTGCGCGATGTGAGGGTGACAGGATCAGATGGTACGCGTTCCGGGAGCAGTGAATGAAGCAGATCTGAGGCCGAGTTTACCTCTGCGTTGGAACTAGAGCAGTTAATTGTTGAGGGGGAAGAAGATCGTCGGTCTAAAGGGGTTAGATGGGGTTGCAACGAGGTCTGAGCTGCGCTGGACAGCGGTTGGGTGATGGAGCCGCAGGTGGAAGGGTGATCCAAATCTTTGGACAGACATAAGGACATGGAAAGGATGGGGTACGGATGGAGAACCTTCGGGGGGCTGGCATTATTAAGGGAGACTGAAGATAAAGCATGGTACGCAGGTCCCCCAGATATACTGTTAACCCAAGAATGAAGTGCAGATCGCTGGCTAGCGGAAAGCTGGCTCTGGGAATTTCTTTTCAAGGAAGCGAAGTGGTCATTGGGCGCAGAAGATCTATGGGCCAACCTTTGGAACTTTGAAGCCTGTTTTTGCTTCCAGAGGTCTTCCATCCGTATGGATTTAAGAGTTGAACAGGCATCAATTCTTGCCCAAAGGGAGGTGGAAATTAGGCTAGAAAGTTCCAGATGTAAAGCCAGAAGATTCCGAGAGAGCAGATCTAGGGTTCTCCTAACCCTGTTAATTTCAGATCTCAACAATGCTAAACTGGCCTTCTGAAAGACATGATGGTTCTGAGGAGAGTGGAGGCGATGATAAATATGGGCAAAAACTGGGATGATGGAGGAATCTCTGCATCTCTTGAGAAAGGCCAGATCTGATTTCAACTTCGAAACCTGCAAGCGTGCCCGTTCAAAATTATGAACCTTAGATGCGATGGCTCTTCCGTGCAGGGATTCAATTGTTGAATTTAAGCTTCTGTGATCCATAAGTTTAATGAGAAGATTTTTCGGTGGAAATCACATTATAGTATTTTTGTCGACGCGTTTTGAACCAACAAGTGTGGTTCATTGTCAGGACAAGTTGAAGAACTAGATCATGGCTACAGGTTAAATAGGGAGAGCAGATCTTCCAACAGCTATATTTGACTAGGAAACAGTTATTTTGACTGAGAAACGATTAAATTTGACTGGCCAACTTGACTGGACCGAGGGAGAGGAAAAGTTATTAATGTTATGATTATTACCAAAATTATTGTTATATTTATTACGAGCATTTGAATAAAAGTAAAGTTTGTATTCAAAATTTTAGAAAATTAATAAATTAGTTGTCCAATTATAATTAAAAATATATAAATGGTTAGTAAATCATCAAGGAAGTTAGTTTTTTGGCTACCTCAAAATTGCTAATAGGAATACTAATTAAATGATTATGTATATTGTGAAATAATTATAAAACAAAAACAATACATCAATAATATAGTATGGAAAGATATGTAAAAATATACCTTCCTAATTTAATATAAATATATAAATAAATAGTTAATAAGTTATTATGCAAGATAGTTTCATTTATTATTAATATCATAGACATAAAATGTAAGAATTAACTCGGCTATCTAAAATAAAAACACAAATGAATGATCTAATAAGGATGAATATATATATATCTATATATATTAATATGGAATACTAAATAAATGTATATTATGAAATCAAAATCTTAAATGATTTACCGCATTAAATATATAAATAAATAGTTAATTAGTTATTATGCAAATTAGTTTCTAGAAAGAATCAACTCATAGGACATAAACCTATTAATTTGCTTATCTAGAAGGAAAACAAAAACCAAATATATATATATATATATATTCAAGCACCAATGCTGCAAATAACATGGTGCACCGTCGAAAAACTATTTTTATAAAATAAAAAAACATGGTGTGCTACATAACATGATGCACCGGTCGTCTGCAGATCTGGGGAAGCATGAGGGTTCTGGAGCTCAAAAAAAAAATCCAGGACAAACTGGGAATCCCGATTGCATTTCAAATCTTAATTTTTTCAGGGATATGCATGCAGGAACATCACACCCTCCAGCACTACAGGGTAGCAAAGGACTCAACAATTATCCTCAATCACCGTCTGCGAGGTGGGTCAAAGGGATCTACATCAAAACCTACTGGCACTTATCGTGATGCAGCCAAAGGGACAGAACCTCTAAAGGGGAAAGAACCGGCAGCAGCCAATATATTGCCGGGGCAGTATATCGTGGATCAAATGCCAGAGAGCCCCTCCATCTCGCTGGATATTCCAGAGGTAAAGTGCATTTTTTCAGATCTGAAAAAAAATGCTGTTATCTGTAGATTTAACGGTTTCTGGCCTAAAACTGAGGCTTTGTATCAATGGATTCACACGGTCTGGACAAAAAACTGCCAGATCCACCTATGCTCAAAGGGTTTCTTCATAGTAGTATTCCTCGTAGAAGAAGAAAAGGAAAAAATTCTCAGTGAAGGACCATGGTTCTGGGGCAGTGCGGGGTTATTTGTCACCCCATGGTTCCAAGAGTTTGATGCAAACACTATGGTGGTATCAAGGATGCCAGTATGGGTAAGGTTGCATAATCTCCCAATACACTTTTGGCATTTCAAGACCTTATCAGCTATAGGGAATACCCTTGGAAGAATGTTAAAGATTGATACAGATAGACATTTAAAAGGAATTTTTACTTTTGCTAGGATATGCGTCGAGGTAGATCTCAGCCAAGGATTACCTGAAAACATCATCCTGAATTTTAACAATATTCAGTGGAAACAACCTTTGGATTATGAAAACACAACATTCAGGTGCAGGGGATGTCAACAAACAGGTCATTTGCTCAATGCATGTCCCAGCAAGAGCAAGCCACAACAAAGGAAGCACAAAGGGTGGCAGAACCTAGATGAAGTATTAAAGAGGAGAACAGCACGAAAGAAAACCCCTCCGGTAACAGAAGAGGAAGAAACAGAAGCAGAAGAGGATGATACCACCATAGAGGAAGTTGAAATAGAGAATCAGAAGGAAAACAGAGTAGTCAACAAGGAACCACAGCCACATATTATTCAGGCAGAGACCCAGCAAAACAATGCAGAGCTGATAAGCGTGGATCAAAGCATGGGAGGCAACAAAAGGCACCACCACTCAGACACTTCAGATTCAGATAAAGAATCAGGGCAGCCGAACGAAACAACTCAGATAGTCATTGCTTCGATCGAGCCCACTCTGGGTGAGTGGCGCAAGGTCGAAAAGAAAAAGGGGCGAAAAACATGAAGCATGAGCCTCGCTCATTGCTGGAGACATTTTTTCCCCCTTTTTTGTCTCTGTTCTATTCTCTTCTTTTCTTCTTTGGGGTGCGTCAGCACTCGTGCCCAAGTGGCAATTATCTGAATGCTTCATTGCATCTGCTAGTGTAACTTTTCATTAATTCTTTAATAAAAGGTTACCGTTTTTTTCCTTGGAAAAAAACATAATGCACCGGTCATTGAATAGTCGATAGCATTAGTGCCCTTCACATAGTAAAATGTCTCGGTGCATACTAGTAAGGAGCACTACTATAATTTTAAATTTCAAAGAAATGTGACGCTATTTTCCAATGAAGCCCCAATGTGATACGCTTAATAAAATGCCCTGGGCCATCTTCTAAAGAGCATTGCTAAGCGGTTTTTAAATTATAAAAAAATAGCGGTGCTATAATAAAAAACTACACCGGATCAATACCTGTAATGAAATGCCCCAGGGCGTCTCAAGAAAATAACCACGATATTTTTATATAAAACAAAGAAGTGCTTTTAGATATATCCCACACCAGTGCGTTTTCCAAACGCACCAGAGGAGAGGTAAACAAAAAAAACCCTCCCACTCGTAATTTCCATTTTTACAATATACAGTGTGGGAGAGCTCTGAGGCACTGGTGCTACTCTTTCCACATGCAAGCACCCTGATGTCTGTGCTTCTCTTGCTCACCATCCTTCCATACCTTGCTCATTGTTTGAGTTTTCATTTTTTTGAAATTGTCATAAAAATTGTTTTTCTCCATTACGTGTCCACAATGCCTCCCTGACGACAAAATGTTTGGGTAATATCTATGTTCCTTTGTAAAAAAAAAACTACGAATTAAAATTGTAAATTAGGTTAAATTTTCCATTGTTTTTCAAATAATTATTTTTTCATCGCGCAGTGTATTTTATACGTTCATCTCGCATCGATAGCAGTACGTCTAGTAAATTTACTGGGTGCATCGCTCTTCAATGCGTGAACACAGCGCACCATCGTTGTTGTGGTGCGTTTTGTAAACTAAAACGCATCGAGGTTGATACGACAAATTGTACATCGGTGCATCACGCCCAATGCGTTTATATTTACCAAACACGCCACAAACTTAATATTTAAAATTATAGCCATAGTTCGGTGTGTTCGATAACCTGAACATTCCATACCACTACGAAAAGGTCATATGTGTGCACTAGTAAATAAGTTTTCCGCACCTCTATCGAAAGTTAAAATTGTGAACCAACAGTGGTGCATCATACTTATGTGTGCACCAATAGTAGTTTGGTTTTAGTTGAACGTGCACCGGCACTAGTGCATGATTGTGTTTTGTGCGCACCGGTAATTTTTTTTAATTAAAAATTATGTTTCCATATATATATATATATATATATATATATGTTTCATTTAATAATAATAAAATTGTATTTTATGTATGAGGTTGATGTATTTTATATGTCAATCATGTAGCAAAGATGTCAGTAGAGGGAGTAGCAGCAGGACTAGGAGCAGTAGTAGTAGGAGGACCCATACAATATGATTTGAACATGGCAGGCCAGAGAGAGAGAGAGGTATTTATACCCTTGTCCTATTACTGCAACGACTTGAGTGCTCTTGAGGAATGTAGGTCTACTCAAGTATTATGAGGAGGCTACATCCCTGAAGGCACACTCTGCCTTTTTGGCACATCTGATTTGTTGATGGAATGTCGAGGAATGTCGAGGAGCAGGCTTTTTGTGTCAGTCCTAGAGCATGGTATAGGCCCACTTAGGAGGACATGTACTTTATCACTGGCCTATCCAGGAGAGGGCATCATTTTCCCCAGTTCCCTAATGTCCCCATGGGGTTGCAGCTAAGAGTCATCTTGCGTACACTCTGAGATATGTCAGGCCTCATGCAGTCCATCCATTAGATTTTTGAGTCTGTGGTGGACAACTATGAGTTTCTTCTTTTGTTGCAAAGCAGGTTAGGTGCCTCTCGTTATTAGTCACCACCATTGCACACTATAGTAGTGACAGGCAATGCATTAGTTGCCCTCTTTTGTATTATGTTGATTCTTTGATTCAGGTTCCATGTTGCATCAGATGGTCTACCATTTTTTTCCAGGTAGTTTTGCATGGCTTTAGATAATGTCGTGCATTGAGACATGTGAGCGAGACCTTCACTTTTGCTTCTGAGCTTTTTTGTTTATTTTTTGAGAGGTTTCTAGAGACGAAGCCTACATTTCTTCGTTGCCCTCCTAGGACAATCATTGAGGTCCGGATATACATGTGGGGGCAGATGATGCCCAAGAGGGGCCTACTAGAGTTTCCCACCAGGATTTCTCGTGAGGCACTGATGCTACTGGCTAGTGAGGATGACCATGTATTTGTCATATTGGCATTTCTATACACAGGGATTGATTGGAGAGGGTGTCCCAACATATTCTTCACAATGGTTGAGCCTCCAGATGATAGAGGTAATATTAGTGTTTTCTTTAAATTAATCAGCTAGTTTCATTTTCTTGTTTTAATGAATTAGAATAAAATTTATCTAGCACGTTATTTAACTTGTGTCAGGGGGGCATTGGTGTCTGGGGTTGTAGGCTTGGTCTATGAGTTCGGATGGACTACTGCGACAGATTGGGAAGAGTTTTGTTTGATGCGGGAGTCTTCCCTATGAGGCCTCAAGATATCACCGCAGATCCTAGTTTCGTGGGTCTGTAAAGGACTGTCCGCGCAAGATGGTATCTCTTATGTGGCATATCATCAGAGCTAGTAGGGTACTAACAATGATGAGGGATGTATGCCAGCATGATGTAACGGCAAATACATCAAATGAGGGTGTTGATGATGATGATCAGGGTGATGATCATGATCATGATCATGAGGGTGGTGATCATGATGCTTTTGGTAGTACCACCCCATCGAATCATGGTCGTCAGGGTGTTGGTGATCCTTCTATTAGTACACCTCCTCGTTAGTCACCTGATGATGAGATGTCATAGCTAGAGGATGTACCTCATGTTTCTCTTGACAGAGTAGACCAACCACCTCCTCCTCCACCTCAAAGTTTGCTAAGTCGGATTTAAGGCGCAAACATAGTTGACCATCCATCACCTTCTATTCATGCAAACCAACCATCTTCTTCTCCACCTCAACTGAGTTCGACAGACATTGATCATGCAATAGTTGACCATCCATCATCTTCTACGACAGATGAACCTGCCAATACGTCTCTTTTATCAGATATTTGATTGCCTTACTTGACTTGTTTGCATATATATATATATATATATATATATATATATATATATATATATATATAGTGCATTTTTTTATATTCATGTTTATGTACTTAATTTGTATGTTAGTGTTGATGTGTATATTGTTAGGTCATGTTAGATATATTCATTTAATGTGCTTGTAGATAGATTTGTATGTGAATATAATAGTTCTTTTACATGAGATTTATATTAATTTGAGGATTTGTGTGGTGATGACATTAGACTAGAATGTCTGTGTTTTGTTAGATGTGATCATGATGATGATGCCCTATTAGATTATTATACTTGTGTGCTAGCTAATGACGTTTATATGCGCTAGAGGTGTATATAATTAGATGATGGTAGTGATTTCAAATGTGTATCTTAGATGATGTTTATGATTGTTAGATGGTTATCACCATGATGTTTATTTTCATGAAATCATATTTATTATAGATGATGTATGATGAACTTATATCAAACTTTTATATATGAAATTGCACGCAACACGACTTACTTTAAAAAATGCAAAGATATTTTTATAAATTACAAAGTTTAGTATGGTTGAAACTATGATTGTAAAACTAGGCTGATATAATAGGTTGATATTGATTTAGGCTAGTATAATATATATGTAGTCGACATTGAATTATTTTTTTTACTTTTGACTCTCTAAGATTAAAGTGTAAATTGAAGTATTGTAATTATGCCCGACATTAATTTCCTTTGTTATTGCTAATTTAAATTATTATTTTAATATTTTTAAATGTAACATCTCTCCCATGCTAAGTTGTAGAACAGCTCTCCGCCCAATTAATTTAAATCTAATATAACTTCAAAAATTATATTTTTATAAAATTTAATTTATTGTTAAAGTTATGAGATTTTCAACAAATTTAAATTTAATATTTATTGCAACTCTTACCAATTTAAATTAGAAATTTATCTCCCTAACGATGACGATAAAGAGATGTAACATGATAAGTCTTCATGTGAAGTTACTTGTAGTTGGAGACTTCCTCTATTGGAAATTCTCCCTTAAAGAGGCAAGTGATTTTTTTTCCTAATAAAGATATAACAATTTGATGCTAACTCTTACCAATTTACATTAGAAAGTTATCTCTCTAAAGATGAGGATAAAAAGATGTAACATGATAAGTCTTCATGTGAAGTTACTTGTAGTTGGAGATTTCCACTATTGGAAGTTCTCTCTTAAAGAGGCAAGTGAATTTTTTTTCATAATAAAGATATAACAATTTGATGCTATTTTGGTTCTTTATTTGCTACATAATAATAAATATCAGTTAAATAATACAAAAATGATAAGAAATTAGATTTAAACTTTTGACAAATAATATATTTGATTATTTCTTAATGAACAACTCATAAAAATGTTCTTTTTTTCTACAAAAAAATAAAACTTACTTTACTTTTCTCTATATAAAATATCTATAAAATCATGTTATTTAATATGGACATTGAAATATTTTACTTATGGTTGTTACTGAAATAATTTTTGTTAAAAATATATATATATATATATATATTTTAATATCATATGTAAATGGTACATAGAATGAATTACACATAATGTAATATCAGTAATACTATTTCTTGCCATGTGAAAAAATTACATTTCTTCCTCATAATAAAAGCTAAATTATTATTTTTTTACTTTCGATTACTTTATATCTCTAAGATTAAGGTGTAAATTGAAGTATTCTAATTATGGACGACATTAATTTTCTTTGTTATTACTATTTTTAATTTGCTAATTTAAATTATTATTTTACTATTTTTAAATGTAACATCTCTCCCATACTAAAGTCACTAAAATTCATGTTTTTTTTCACATTTCTCCTAGCTATTATTACATCATGTTCACAATGATAAAGACATGTATACTTTAAATAATTTAGTTAAAAAAAAAAGGATATTTATTTCACATAATCTAAATAGGAGACAAAAATGCATCACTAAGTCTATTTGAAAATCAAACAAATGCCTCTTAATCACCATCACAAATTTGGTGTGTTTGATATGTTCCTATTTGAGAAGGGTTGTGACCTTGAATCCTTATTATCATAGATAATGTACACAATTGGAAATACTTAGTTTTAAGTACTGTAAAAATGTTTCCACTGCAAAAAAAATGTGTAAAAATGTTTGTGAATCTTACCAATTATATTATAAAATGTCAACAAGACGAATAAAAAAATAATATAATTAGCGAAATAATGACAACAAAAACATACAACACTAGTATAAATGGTGAAATAACAAGTACATTTCACTCTCCATTATCATCACCCTCATTATCTTCCTCGTTTGGATGAACCACCAATCCCTATCCAACACATATGGGTAAAAAAACACCCAGTTACAGTGTTTTGGAAAACATAAGGCTCCCTAACTTCATGCCACATATTTCTAGAGTTGATAGATATCAGCCCACTATTGTGATCTTCCTTTACATTATTTTGATGAAAGGTGCCCCACCCTCTTGCACAAAAAAATAACTCATTGGAACGAAGAGAAGTCCACTTAAATGATCCCTTCTATTTTTCCAACATAACCTAATGTCCCCTGCATTAGGTTTTGATCATGATGACTAGCACGACTAGATTGGTCGAACTCGACTTTCACTCCACAGTCTTGTGTCATGCATCCATCATCGACATCCTCTGTGCGAAAATGATGTCTATAAGCCCACATAGATGGGAACAAATGAACTTATAAAAAAGTGAAAAAAACACAATGACATGTGTCTAATAACCTGAACATAATTAAAAATACAAAAATATATTTAGATGTTACAATTCAAAGGTGCAGTATGAAGTTAAAACTCTACAGAAAGAAAATATAATTACCAAATTGTTACACTCATTCCCTATGTTTAGCGCATGATCTTCAACACGCGGGTAATGATCAGATGCACTATATTTCTCTATGACTTTATCAACAACCCAATTGTTAGGGCATGTCATTGGCATATTTTCTTTTAGATGACCAGGATAAGGCATGCTTCTACCACTCAACCATTTGAATTATTTCATGTCACTATCCCATTTCCTCCTCTTCTCTTCGTATAATGCGACCCATGGTTGTGTTGTTGCCATCTTATAAAGAATGAATTTGTTGATGGCTTCAATTTCTAAATTCGATGATGATCAAATAAAACCAACATATATATATATATATATATATATATATATATATATATATATATATATAAGTTTGCACTTACTCTTTATCATGCACCTCTTTCCATTTGTTTCAAGAAGCTCCTCTTCTCTTTTGTCTTCATCCCTTTCGTCGTCCCAAATCATCGCACATGGTGTGTTGTCGATCTACTTGACGTACTCAATGACATAATAGAAAGACTCATACCATATATACCCCTGTCATGCGAAAAGAGTCAATTTTGCGGACAAAACCGACCTCCCTAGAAACTAAGGCTTTTCTAGTGACAAACAAAACAATCAAGCACTATCTTTCCCTAAATATGCATTTAAAATAAAAGCAACCAGGTGTTTAAGGCTTACCTTTAGTCCAACGCTGTTTGTAGCAGCCGAACCTCTTCGATCCAGATGAGCTCCTCTCCTTGAAGCCTGCATACACAAACAAGCAAACGATTACATAGCACCTGAATAACTCATATAATAAAACATATTCATCATAAAGACCAAGGAGTTTATGAAACAAATTATATATAACAACTTGTTGAGAAAAATGAACTTAATTGTATTAATTGGAAACAAAAGAAACCTTACAACCAACGCCTTGGTGTTGTGCAGGTCCCTCCCAAGGTCCAACAAGAGTTCTCCTCTACTTTGATCAGCTCACCCACTTCCAAATGAAGCTAAGAAAGGAATGTGATCTCTCCTCTCAAGCTCTATAATGGAGTCCTAATTTCAGCAGCATCTACCCTTAGGAATGTTCAGCTTTCAACCTCCCTTGCCTCTAACCCAATGCCTGTTTTTATAATGCTTTGGAGAAAGTTAAACAGGTCCACCATCAATGGGATAAGTCCCTCTTTCAAAGGGATAGCTCCCCTCTTCATGGGATAAGTTCCTTTTTCATTGGGATGCATGAACCATCTGGAGGCGCTCAATCCATGTCAAACCATCTTCTAGAATGCTCTAGAATCGACCGCAAGTAAGTTTTTTGAAGTAAAACTTGCGCCTTTTGACTTTTACAGGGGTACGCACCCACCCCTTTACAGACAGAGCGTACAAGTACGCAGGTATTATGTACTTAAGGTGCGGGCCCGCAGGTAAGAGTAAAAGAAAGTGCGGAACCAGAGTTATATTGATTTTTTAAAGGCTTTCTCTCTTTTTTGGAGTTTGACATGAGGAGCAGAGGTATAAGACTTGCCAAGGAGGACAGTATGGTTATTGATGGAGCCATACTGACTGCAAATAGTCATGGTGACAAATTTTAGTGTAACAGATTGCCCCCTAAAGTGCAAGGTCTGTAGTAGATCAGGGTTTTATATCATCTAGGAAGGGTGAAGCACTTTATCATTTCGAGGATTATCTTGTGGAGATCCCAGTCGGAACCTGCAAATATTCAACACAAAATACATATATGAGATCATATCATCGTTGAGGTAGGCATTCCCATACTCAGATCAAAAACTTAACGAACAAACTAACTACTGCTCTGATATAGGAATGATTTCGCAATACATCATAATCATAGA
Organism: Pinus tabuliformis; assembly: GCA_031772625.1. Lineage (NCBI taxonomy): Eukaryota > Viridiplantae > Streptophyta > Pinopsida > Pinales > Pinaceae > Pinus > Pinus tabuliformis. The sequence continues at coordinate 776,960,906 of CM062817.1, forward strand.
CACATGTAGACACAATATGGACGCAACCATCTGTTTATAATTAGTCTACTGTATAATGAATACAAAACTCCTCGCAGCCTGGATGGCAGAAACTAGATCCAGGGTCTTCATTTCCGCTTCCCGAAATAGTACGATTCTATCCATGCGAATAAATGAGTTGATGTCGAACATGGTAGAAACCACTTGATTACCAGTCAATGATGTAAACTGTTAACAAGTGTGAGAGAGACCACCAGTGATGTCAATGGCTCTCAAAGTACCCAGTACAATCCATGAGATGTGAATGAATGTGTTGATGTCGAACATGTCACAGAATCACTTGATCGAAGGTCATTGATGTAACTTGTCATCAAAGGCGAGAAACCTGCCATTGAGGCATGCAGATTTCAAGGTACTGACGATTCCTAGATCATCTTTCTAGATAACGTGCTGATGTCGATAGAAAGCGATCCGTCGTAGGCAAGCCCACAACACGAAATCATAGATCAAGTTGAAGAAATTTAGTTGCAAGGACTGACTCAGGGATGGTCAAGATGGATGACAGATATTTTGCAGATGAATGGTTTATTTGCAAGACTCCTCTTGAACACATAACGACACTACAGATGGTTTGGTAACAATTGTCCCAAAGTTAATACCCGGAAACCGGCTGAAGACTTTCAATGTGGTTTGATCAACTATTAGGCAAAGGATTTCCCAACCCAAGTGAATGAAAAGTGTCGTGTTCAAGAATGGTGATAAGGTTTTTCCGAGACAAAGTATAACAAATAGGCTCATTTTCCTCTCTTTTCCCCCACCATTTCTGGCAAGTACCTCTTTATTTTTTACAAGCTTGAGGAGGATAACATTTGCTTGATTATAAGCTCATCCTTCGGATGAGTCCAACTTAGTTTAGATTCGAACCCTAAGAAGGAGTGGTCCGTTCCTGTTTGTAATCGAACAGGTCCTTTACTGTGAAATTTTAACGAGTCCAGTATAGGAGAAACTCGGTGTTTTTCAATTTTATAGAGTCTGAAAAACTTAAGAAGACTCCAGGGTTGACCTTTTTCGTAAATTTGTGTCTCCCAAGCCCGAAAAAGTATAAAATAATACTTGAGAGAACCGCTTGATCTTTACGACCAAGGAGTACTTTCATGTTTAGTGTCTCTGATCTGAAAAGTAGAAAGCGATCAAGGGCACGTCGTTTTATTTCCAATATCGAATTTGAAACGACAAAAATCTGGCAATCTTTTCATGTTTTTACGGTCAGAAAAGGGCTGTAAGAGGACCGTCTTTTTAATTCCGTTTTAATGAGCTAAAAAGAAAACTCGGCAATCTTTTCACATTTTAGGAGTCAGAAAAGAGCTTAAAGATGACTCTGATGTTTTTGTTTGTAAAAAAATGACAATTTTCCCTAAAAATCCTTTATCCTGCACAAAAACCAACACATTACTCATACCTGTTGAAGATAGATAAAAATACTTTGAAAAATACCTTTTCATGGTGAAAAATAAACAAATTTACCATTTATTTACCCAAAAAACCTATAAAAAGGGCTTTTACCAATTCATTTTTACCATTTTACTATTTGAGGAGAGAAAAAGGGCTTTTGGCAAGAAACTTCCCGTGGACATTGCGGAGAATCCAACCGTCGAAATCGAACGCCATCTCTTCCAGGTAATCTACAACATCCTCTTCTTCAATTTCATCCGTTTAGAATTCCTTTTTAGGCCCCAGATTTCATTTTTGGGAGGTTTTATGGTTTCAAAAACCGCCTCTCGGGGTACGCGGGCGCCACACTAGGGACCCGCGTACCCCGACATTTTCTCAGTTGGAAAAATGTCAGGGGCACGCACCCTGCCTTCAGGGACCCTGCGTACCCACGCTCTGTTCCTAAAGGCGGGGTGCGTACCACGCGCAACGAGTTTTTAAAACCTAAATTCTCCAAAATGGACCAATTTTTTTTGATTTTATGGAATCTAATGGATGTTTTATGGTATGTAGATTGTTCACCATGCTCGATTGGCGCGAGAGAGAGCACGAAGATGTTGATTTGGCCGCCATTAATCATCAACCATCAATTGATGCTTTGAAGGCATGCGACCTTTATAAATTTTGGGCCATACCTGGCATGAGGGCCCAAGTGAGCTTTCTAGAGTGGCTGGTAGAAAGATGGAACGTTCAGGACCAGTGTTTTTATATTGGAGGGCACCAGCTTGAGATGGAGCCGACAGATATCTACTTTATCACTGGTTTGCCCAAGAGAGGCGAACACTTGACTCTGTTCGGGACTAGGCCAGGTGGCCAGTCTGTCACTAGTCTCCGGCTAGAGTGGTGTAACACTCAGTCTCAGGAGAAAGGGATAGAGATCAAAACTATATCTCGTCTTGAACTTATGGTGATTGCCTTTACAGTTACCAGACTTTGCGGGGCTGCCGCTTTACACATTGCTACTGGATCCCAAATGCGGATGGCAATTGATTGCTATCGAGGTATCATTTTCAACTAGTGTGATGCTGTTTTGGCCAATGTAAAAGGCCAACTGACTAGAGCCAAAAACGGACAGCTAAAGACCTTTGGTTATGGGGCTTTAATTGTGAGTTTTGGCTTAGAGAGGGTTCCGATGCTGATCCCACAGCAGCTCACTGTTGAGGTTGGGCTTCCTCGAGAGCCCAAATTGATGCGATGAGTTGCGGTTATGGCCCGTCATCCTAATGAGGGGACGGAGGTCGTCCGATTTACTCCGGAGTACTTTCACTGGTTAGAAAACCAGGTCTTTTCTATACAGGATTTTCCTTATGCCGAAGTTGATTTTCGTGGAGATCCGGACATGGTTCTTCCACCGGGAGAACAATGGGATGATACAGGTAACTTCATTTTTCACAAGTTTTCTAAACTATCCATTATTTTTGTTTGTTTTATATCGTCTCAAAACTGATAGTAATAATTCTCAAAATGCAGATGTAGGCCCACGACGTCCAGCCAATCTCCGGCCTTACGAGAGGAGACTACCAGCTGCAGCGGCACCGGCCCCACAGGACGAGGCCACAAAGACTTTGGCTGAGTTGGAAAGTGACCTGGAGCGTCTTACAACAGATATACCGGAGACTACCATAGATGATATTCCAATCAGGCTTCAGCGCTATGTAGTCGGGGTCCCAGGACCTTTTAGGAGGTTCTTGTGTAGGGTGGCCCGTACAGTGGTGTCATATAGAGATCATCACCAGTGATTGGATGGTCGTTTTGTAGACACATGTGACATTTTGGTTTTTTGTACTTATCATTTTTGCCGATAATAAGGTATTTTTCAACCTATGATTGAAGACGATGTATTTTTTTGACACACTCCTATATATATATATCATTATTACCGGCTTATCTTGTAAATCATGTTATGGAATGGTTTTAAATTTACATGTATGATTATTGCAAATGTCTATTTAACATTCAAGAAGCAATTGCATCTGCTAATGTATTTAAAGACCTTGGAATACGCTGATATTCAATATAATCAAACTCACGTTCCAAGAGACGCACTCTCAAAAATAATCTTAATAACACTGGATTTTTAATGGCATACACTCTATTAAGCTGTAATACAACGAGTTCAGAATCTAACCTCACTATCAAACTCCGAATCCCAAATGAAATAGATTCAGACAATAACTCAATCACTGCACTGTATTCGACAATGTTGTTCGTTGTTTGACCGAGGCTCACCCCATGCATAGATACTAACTCGTCAGAGGGCGAATAGATAACCCAAGCTGCGGAAGAGATATTCCGTGTACTACGACAAGCACCATCAGCGAAACCAATGTATGTTTGGAGAGGCATCGACATCTGCAAACATCAAGAGTAAAACCAAGATAAGCATAAATAACGACGAAAACACACTCTCTAAGCTAAGCACACTGTCTAAACTAATAAACACACCAGCTAGAAAGAAAAACTATCCTAACTAAAAATTCTCTATACCCATCTTTTAAGCATAATACCTCTTCAAGTAAAGACCATTTCTGGGTTTACCTAAAGAGTCCCCGTCAAAGTCTACCAACTCATAGGCCCCTTTTGCTAGATTTCGCTTGACAATATAGGGCCCATGCCACATAGGAATGAATTTTCCAGCACCTAATTTATCATTAGCTTGATCATACAATAACACTAGGTCTCCTTTCGAAAAATTTCGAGGGGTCACATTTCGATCATACTGAGCTTTCATACGTTTTGCGTGAGTCTCGATCGCCAATGCAGCATCACGTCGATTCTCATCTAATTGAGCTAAGTATAATAAACGCTTTTCCTCTTCGGAAGTAGCTGGAAGTAACTCGATGGCCATTTGCAGTGATGGGATTTCGCATTCAATGGGTAGCACAGCTTCCAAACCATAAACTAGTTGGAAAGGAGTGAACCCTGTTGATGTTTTCACTGAGGTTCGGTACGCCCAAAGCGCTGAAAATAACATGTTATGCCAATTCGATCGATGAATACCAATGATTCGTCGGATCATGATAACTAAAACTTTGTTGATGGACTCAACCAGACCATTCGCTTGTGGATAATAAGGAGTTGAGCTATCGTGACGCAAACCAAGCTGGCCTGTAAGTTCTGTCATCATAACATTTCGAAAATGGCGCCCATGGTTAGTGATTATCGCTTGTGGGACACCAAACCTAGCAATTATATGATTGAAGACGAAAATTGCAGCTGTCTTGCCGTCTGCCTCGAATGTAGGCATCGCTTCGGCCCACTTAGTAAAATAATCTACCGCAAGGATGATATATGCATGCCCCCCGGCCGAGTGAGGGTTACATGTAACAAAATCGATGCCCCATTTGGCAAAAGGACCAACGGCAATTATAGGGTGGAGAGGAGCAGGTGGAGCGCGCATCTTTCGATCAAACACTTGACAGTTGTGGCATTTTCGGACCGCAGTAATACAATCTTTAAATAAGGACGGCCAGAAGTAGCCAGCGCGCAATATCTTTTGGGCTGTGGCATACCCAGACATATGACCGCCACATGCTCCAGAGTGACAGTCATTTAGAACCCTTTCAGCCTCTTCGTGAGTTAAGCAACGTCGAAAAATAGAGTCTGCCCCACGGCGATAAAGAGTATCTCCAATGATTTTGAATTGTTGGGAGTGAAATCGAATTTTCCGATGTTCCGACTTTGAAACTTCGGGCCGAAAGGATTGGGTCTGGAGATAGACGATGATACCCCCATACCACGGATCTAAAGTGCTGATTAGAAACAAAGATTCGTCCGCAATGGGCTCCTCTGCCACAGTTTTCGTGTCAGCACGCGGGAAGTCACACATTAACTCTGCAAAAACTAAAGATTTCTTAGACGTAGATTTCTCAAACTCCAAGTCGTACTCCTGCAGGATAACAATCCATTTAGAGTACTTGCCCCCTAGCAATTGTTTGGTCAAAATGTAGATCATAGGGTTGCAATCCGAAATGACTGTAGTTTTACGTAGTAAAATGTAGTGACGAAAACGTTGGACAGCTTGAACGACTGCCAATGCCAATTTCTCTACATGTGAGTATTTTAGCTCAGTTGGATTTAACGTTCGACTAAAGTAATATATCACATGTTTCGTTCCAAGTTCATCTTCCTGAACTAAGACCATTCCAATGGTGGAATGGGAGGCGGCGAGATACAAAAAGTAATCCTGGTTGTAGTTGGGAGGATGCTGCAATGGTGCATGGGTCAACGCGTGCTTGAGTGCATCAAAAGATTTCTGAGCTATCTCATCCCAAGAGAATTGAGCGTTCTATTTCAACAACCGTGTAAAACCCTTTGTAACCTCGGCGTAGTTAGGAATGAATCGTCGTAAAAAGTTTGCTTTCCCCTGCAAACTTTGGAGTTGGCGAAGACTCGAAGGAGGAGGCAAATTGATAATAGCTTCGACCTTCGAGGGATCAACGCGAATGCCGGCTTTCGAAACTACAAATCCCAGTAATCGACCCGTTTCTATACAGAAGACACATTTGTGTGGGTTCAACCGAATACGATAATGCCTACACCTCATGAAGATTGCACATAAGTGGACGAGGTGATCAGCTCGATGTATTGAAGGAGCGGGAAAATCATCGAGATACGGTTGCACAATGTGTTTGATGTCATGAAACGCAGAAGACATCGCCCTTTGAAAAGTTGCTCCGGCATTCTTGAGCCCAAAAGGTAATTTGCAATAAGCAAATGTCCCCCATGGACAAATGAAAGTCGTTTTTTGTTGATCGGCAGGTAGAATATTGATTTGATTGTAACCGGAAAAACCGTCCATAAAGGAAAATATTTCGTTGTCGGCACAATCATCAATGATTTGATCGATATAGGGTGTTGGATAATTGTCCTTTGGACAAGCTCGATTAATGTCCCTATAGTCGATGCATATTCTTATTGTTCCCTGTTTTTTGTTAACCGGAACAATATTCGATACCCAATCGGTTAACGGGATCGGATAAATGAAACCTGCTTTCAACAATTTCTCAACTTTTGCTTTAATTGCAACAGCTTTTCGTGGGTGAATCTGACGCAAACGTTGCCGGACAGGTTTAGCATCCGGGTAAGTTTTGATCTCATGAACAACAATCGCGGGATCAATTCCTGGCATTTCCTCATAGGACCAGGCAAACACGTCGCGAAATTCTTGAAATAGGGCCTTGTATGTCTGAATTTCGTCATCTGTACACGAGGCACCTATATGAATGTTCTCAACAATTCCAGGCTTAACCGAAATGTCAATGGGAATAGTTCGAGAGATGTTTCCCAAATTTAACTCTGAATCGGGATGTTTCATTGGATTCTGAGGTTCCTTGACATATTCAGTCGTAAAGATTGATGAGAAATCATTTTCAAAACGATCATCCTCAGGTAAAAACGAAGATCTGTGATGGAGATCTTCCCATGGTAAATCATCTACACATAGGATTTCACGAATTTGCTCATCAGAGTGAACAAGTTCAGAAAACGTAGTTAAATCCGAGGTTGATGTGAAAAGTGATTCCTCACAGACCACATTCATTAAGTCTTTTTCGGTTGAACACGGGTCGGTAAAAGACTGCACGGTTTCATAGGCAATTTCATATGGACTCAAAGGCATAAAATTACCAAATGAGTCTATTTCAGATTCAGAAGGAACGATCCAAGGATCGTCATAAAAAATAGTGTCTGATGTAATCATATGAATGGTTGCAAATGAAGATGATGCGTTGATTGGAGGAAAAGGAAAAGTTCCCAGTAAACCGACATCTTTAACTAATCCTACTCCAACATCCTTATATGGGATAGTCGTTTTACCGACATGCTGAATACTCTCTGAAGAGGCTGGGTCGGATGAAAAGTAAGACAGCTAGTCTATTGTTACGATCTTTCCATTATGTGGGAACTTTATTACTCGGAAGACCGATGAAACGACCGCGGTCATAGCGTAAGACCAACTTCGACCCAAGAGAAGGTTGTAATCTAGAGGGGCATCAACCACCTCCACATCTAGACTAACGGTTTTTTCTTCAACCCCTATAGGCAAATCCTGTAGAATGCCAAAAGGATGAAACCCACGGCCATCAAAGGCCTTAAGAATTGTCAGGGATTGATTTAGTGAAGGAGAACCAAGCGATCTCCAACACTGTATCGACATAATACACGTTGAAGCTCCCTCATCAATTACAGTCTGATGAATAGGCTTGTTTTTTACTATCACTGGGATCTGGAAAGCCATTTGATGAGGCAAACGCGGTGTAATATTTTCTAGATCAAAGATTATTAGGTTCGGGTCCTGAACATCAACAGCTCCTATAGCCGACAAAAGTAATTTACGCTGTGCTGGGCATGATTGCAGCACTTCCAAAGCCGACATTGCTGAGGGTGAAACAGCTAAGTCCTCAACAATGTTATAATTCTGGGCCGCTCTCGCATGTGGATTGAAAGCAGACTTTCGAAGTATACCCTTGGCGGGTGGTTTGATTACTAAGTCTGGATTAGGCTTCTCGATCTGTAGTGGATCGGAACCGGGAGCTGAGGTTGATGGATTAGAATGAGAAGATTCTGCTTCTTTGCCATCAACAGGACTTTTACTACCATAATCTTGCGATCGAGTCGCAATCCTTACATGGGACATCATCAATATGGGTTCTTCATTGGCACTTGAGGAAGAACCTATCATCTTGCTATCTTGATTTGGAAATGGATCCTTCAAAACAGCAGGAGTTTGGGAACCTTTGACGATCTTCGCAACCTCTGCTCGATGAGGGCAGTCTCTTGTAAAGTGTTCCTCTTCACAAATAAGACAAGGATATCGAGGTTTGCGTTTTTCGTCATTGGTTTCCGATTTTTCAGATTTCTCTTTTGAACTTTTGTCCGTTTTATTCTTCTTCTTTCCTTTCTTCTTTCCACCGGATTTTGATTTAGTCGTAGATGATTCTACAACGTGAACATCGGTGGAAACCTCTATAGAAGAATCTCCTGTCGGGGAATCAGGCAAGGTGATGATAGGAGAAGAATTCTTGGAGGATTTCTTCTTGCTTTTAGTGTTCACCGTACCAATCATGCCATCAGCGGCATGAGATCCCGAAGGAGCTGCAGCGATTTGATTTGACTTGGGAAGATCGGGGATATTTTCGTGTAACGTACCTGACTGAGTATAAACTAAGTCAAGGTACTGTGCTTGAGTAATCACTTGCTCCTCAGTAACTACTCCGGCCTTAGCTACGTCTTCAGTAATCTTCGGTAACAATGATTTAACAAACCATTCAGCCAAGATTTGATCCGGAATAAATACCTTCACTAAACGTCGTCGATGTCTCCACTCATGAATATGATCTGAAATGTACGTGGATGTCGATTGTTTTAGCGAAGTTAATAATTCCGTGCCATTGTCATATCGGACTGGCAACTGGAAATGAGTTAAAAACGAGGTAGCTAACTGACTTAAATTATAAAAAGAGGCCCGTGGTAACTCAATATACCACTTGGCCGCAAGACCAATGAGAGTGCGCTGGAAAAGACGTAAGCAGATCGAATCATCTGTGATGGAGTTAGACGCACACCAGAGGTGGTAAGTCATCACATGGTTCAACGGGTCCTCTCCAGATTTATCTTCGAACTTGGGAATGTCACTAGGCAACTTATTCGGCATTGGTGGCCAAAACGGAAGATAATTAATTGGATCGTTCGTTAGGCGTGACAAGTCTGGTAAGTCCAAAGTTGCGATAAACGGTAGCTGCCGATTAGGATCCCTAAAACTCTGGGTCATGAGACCAGCCCCAGGAGGAGGATATCCAGGATAACTAGGAATAGGAATCGCATTCGGGATATTGTATCCTCCTGGAAAACCAGGATTAACCGAACCGTACTGGGGTTGTTGTGGTTGTTGATAAGTGTACCCAGGATACGGTTGATACTGATAAACTGGCTGCTGGACAGCAGGACCGAATTGGTACTGTCCCTGGTACGGTTGATAAGTGAATTGTGGTTGACTTGTGACAACCGTACTTAAACCAGGTTGTCCTACAGGCATCTGAACCGTAGTTTGAATCGTGGATCCAGACGGTGGTAAAGATGTCTGAGGAGTAGATACAGGAACAGTAGAAACCGGAGCTGTCGATACTCCAGAAGTAGGTGGGGTAGATTGAACAGATGTTGCGGCAGTTGCAGCAGTCGTTTGAGATGGAGTACTAGGCGCAATAGGCCCAGACTGAGAAACTACCGAAGGTACAGAAGTTTGAATATTAGACTGGACTGGTTGCTGGGGTGAACCAGAAACTAAGGGTTGTCCAGTTTGAGATGACAACTGTACATTTGGCTGCAACACCTGTTGAATTTGCGATGGATCCCACACTATGTTCATTCCGGGGTACTGACCCATAACATGTTGATAATATTGAGATCCAAAACCGGGTTGAGGGTAGGATTGATAATTGAAAGGTACATTTCCTATTCCCTGAACATAAGATTGACCTTGGGGTGGTTGGAAACCTTGGTTCGAGTATTGACCTTGGGGTAGATACCCTTGAGGCATGTACTGATACTGGGGTTGACCTTGAGGTATAAATTGATACTGGGGTTGACCTTGGGGTACATATTGAGTCCGGGGTTGACCTTGAGGAACGTAATGCACCGTAGGCACGTACTGTCCTTGAGGTTGCCCCCCAGATGCAAATTGTGTACCTTGAGGTTGACTCCCAGGCGTTAATTGAGGCTGCCCCCCAGGCGGTAACTGGCCACCTTGAGGTTGGGAATTGGGAATAGAACCTGACATCATAAGAATGTCTTCTACGCTCAACAGCTTTGCACCATTGTTTCCAGTGAATAACCCTTGTTCAATGGGTTGAGGAGATGCTCCCGAAAAAGTACCAGAAAGTGACTGATACCCAGAGGGAACAGAAGGACCGCCGTACAAAAAAGATTCAGGCGATTGAGTAAACATGGACGACTGTCCTGACATATTTACGGGAGTATAAAAACCCCTAGGTTGATAAGGAGCATGAGGTGGTGAAAAACTTAACACTGGGTTTTCCAAATAATTAGTTAAATAAAGATACCAAGTAGTACTTCTAGGTGGACTGTAAAAAATTGATTCACGCTCCCTTAGATCAATAACAGGTTGATTTTCAGGGATAGGGATGCCTATTTCTTCTTCCGGAGCAAGTTCTTCAATAGCTATCAAACCAGAAGGAAGATTTTCGGTGATTACTCTTTCTACCCTAGGTGAATTAGGAGCACTAGAAGTTGGAGAGACAAACCCCGATGTTGGAGTAACAGGTTCAGATATCTCAGGTTCTTCACCTATATCACTAGTAGATGAAAAGCTACCAGCAAGTTCGGAAACCGAAATAGCTTCAGGATTATAACTTGTTTCTAGAGTTTGGTAATCAGGATGAACAACCAACGAAGACTCTCCTTCTTCAGGTGACCCAACTTTACTGCCACTAGGAGTTACGAGGACCTTCAAACCTTCGTAATGGCTCGGGACATCTTCAGGAGGTTGGCCCTGAAGTCTATGGGACTTCCTCAACAAATCAACGATGGTTACAACCTCAGGAGACTGGCCCCGAAGTCTACGGGACTGTCTTGGTAATTCAGCCACAGCTAAAAACTTTTAACTACTGCACACGCAAACACAATAAAATCTCAAAGCAAACCGCCTAAAGTCTCTAAAGAACCAAACAAATTTGAATCACACGCTTAAAGAATCTAGGGCGTCAAACCACACACAAACAGTAACTTTCTGGACCGAAAACACTAGTTGGTGATGAAATCCAACATTGCAGAATTCAGTACAGAAATGGCGGGTGGAACAGTTACCCCAACAACCTGCTTAATGAATAGACTGGACCAAGTTCCTCCACTTTAACCGTCTCGAGTGAAGTGAACCCCCCAGAAAATCCAAGTGAGTCTAGCCGACGTCTGCTCCAGGTACAGTGGGATCTTCCCTCCACCGTCACCTTAGGAAGAATCCTAAAGATAATAGTCACTAAGGTCACCAACAACAACAAATATACCTGGGGGAACAGTCTACGATCCGATATGCACGCAAGGGCAGAGTAACAAGCTCAATCCCCTTGTCGGCTCCTTGACAATAATCCAAGGTTTACCGACAAGTGACCCCAGGCTCCTCGACAATGGTTAATCCGAGGTTTACCGTTTGTAGTACGTGCATATCTGGCGTCGTTCGCAATGAAGGAGGATTGATTCCCTCACTGGTTCGGACACGATCTCGTGCTTCTCCTTTAAGAGGAGCTTTCCCAGAGCATAAATGTAACAATTGGATTTATCCTACCGCAAGATAAGATACTTGTTTGTTTTTACTGTCTTGGAGAGTTAATTACTCTCCTACTCCAAGACACTAGCCTAAGCTAAGTTGGTGTATCAGAGCCCTAGAAATAAAACGTTACTAAGTGAATTTTACTTTAAGCGTTAATTTTTATGGCTTTTCTTTAGGACAAAAGGTAGCGGAGATGAAACTTATGATGTGTAGACTCGACTCAAATCCACTAAAAAGATGCACCTAGGATGAAACAAAACAATCTTTCCTTTTCAATGAATTCCCTAGCTAAGAGAGTTGGAGAATGCAAAATTTATAAAGACAACTTTCTTAGCAATGAAAATCAAAGAAAAAATCTCTTTATCTTTTCCAAAGCACACAACACAAGACCACTAATTATTTCACGAAAACTTCCTTTCTCTTTTCAAAGACTTCAAACGCTACTAAAACAAACTTTCTTCAAAAGAGATTTTGTATTTTTCCTATTTTAACAAAGCATGTAAAACTACTTAACAAAAATCAATTTTAAGATCTATGAAAATCTAAGAGAAATTTACCTAAAAGCAAATCCAATGAGGTAAAAGCCTACAAAATATAATTCCAGGTTGTTTTACTCAGTTACAATTCAACCAAGGACCAATTCATGCAGAATCATAAATCAGTCAAAAACAAAAATAAAAAGCTCTTATTCTTTTTCTTAAGAATGAAATTCACAGCTTAACAAACAAGCCTTCTCGAAATTCCGCAGAGAGACAACACAACGGTAGGTTTCTCAAACAAAGGTGGATTTTACGAATGGTCTAACTCCTAAGAAGACTGAAAAGACCAGGGATATCCAAGGTTTCTACAACTTCTAAATCTAGAGTCACTACAAGACCAATACAAAAATCAAACCTAGGGCTAGAATTTCTATGAACTTCACTAAAAACCTTGATGCTAATGAAACAAGCCTAGATGAAAACTTCTGACAGGTAACCAGTGGATCTGGGTAGCAATAAATAAGCTATAAACAAGATCTAATAGGTAAAAAAGGAAAAAAATTGAAATTTTCTAAACTTTTGACAGGGTACGCAGGCAGCCCGTTTGCACAGGTGCGGCCACGCTCTGTGTGCAAAGCAGAAGTGCGTACAGGTACGCACTGTAATTAACTCAGAGGGTGCGTACTTCTCTAAAAAACAAGAAAAATAAAAAACTAACTCAATCTTAAGCTATTCTACCCAAATTCACAGTCAATCAGTGAAAAACTAGCAAGAAATCAACGTTTCTCAAATCAAAGTATCAATCAAAAGAGAAATCAATCAAATCCATGGATTCCCCAGCGAAGTCGCCATTTTGTCATGCGGAAAGATTCAATTTTGCGGACAAAACCGACCTCCCTAGAAACTAAGGCTTTTCTAGTGACAAACAAAACAATCAAGCACTATCTTTCCCTAAATATGCATTTAAATAAAAAGCAACCAGGTGTTTAAGGCTTACCTTTAGTCCAATGCTGTTTGTAGCAGCCGAACCTCTTCGATCCAAATGAGCTCCTCTCCTTGAAGCCTGCGTACACAAACAAGCAAACGATTACATAGCACCTGAATAACTCATATAATAAAACATATTCATCATAAAGACCAAGGAGTTTATGAAACAAATTATATATAACAACTTGTTGAGAAAAATGAACTTAATTGTATTAATTGGAAACAAAAGAAACCTTACAACCAACGCCTTGGTGTTGTGCAGGTCCCTCCCAGGGTCCAACAAGAGTTCTCCTCTACTTTGATCAGCTCACCCACTTCCAAATGAAGCTAAGAAAGGAATGTGATCTCTCCTCTCAAGCTCTATAAGGGAGTCATAATTTCAGCAGCATCTACCCTTAGGAATGTTCAGCTTTCAACCTCCCTTGCCTCTGGCCCAATGCCTGTATTTATAATGCTTTGGAGGAAGTTAAACAGGTCCACCATCAATGGGATAAGTCCCTCTTTCAAAGGGATAGCTCCCCTCTTCATGGGATAAGTTCCTCTTTCATTGGGATGCATGAACCATCTGGAGGCGCTCAATCCATGTCAAACCATCTTCTAGAATGCTCTAGAATCGACCGCAAGTAAGTTTTTTGAAGTAAAACTTGCGCCTTTTGACTTTTACAAGGGTACGCACCCACCCCTTTACAGACAGAGCGTACAAGTACGCAGGTATTATGTACTTAAGGTGCGGGCCCGCAGGTAAGAGTAAGAGAAAGTGCGGAACCAGAGTTATATTGATTTTTTAAAGGCTTTCTCTCTTTTTTGGAGTTTGACATGAGGAGCAGAGGTATAAGACTTGCCAAGGAGGACAGTATGGTTATTGATGGAGCCATACTGACTGAAAATAGTCATGGTGACAAATTTTAGTGTAACAACCCCTCTGCCATAGACCCTCAAGTTTTTCCCTTTGTCGAACAAAACCTTTCAATTTATTCATGTACCTCTCTAAGAAGAACATCCAAGCACAAGAAACAACCCCAACTAATTCAACCTTGTATACTAGGTGAATTAGAAGATGAACCTGCAAGTCCATGAAACTCGTCAACAACTTCTTCTCAAACATGCAAACAATATTAGCTATCTCTTGACACCACCATGGAATGCTAGCCATATGAATCTCCTTTGATGTGATCCAACGTACAAATGTAAATAATTTAGATATGGCATGTTGCAGGTATTGGGGGAAGTCATGGTTCACACACCCATGCATGAGTAGAGGATAATGACACTACACAGTAAATAGTAGATTATGCAATAATTAATTATAAAATATCTCATTACATAAAAATAAAAATAAAAAAATCATGTTTTTGACATACGTACTCTTAGAAGGTTCAAATGGTCATGCAATTTCAACCCCGACAAACAATCTTCCACAGTGAAGCAGCGCCATAGTGAATACCCATATAAAGAAGGCACCCTCACACTCATTATAACTTCCTTTGCCAAATAAAAATCATCTTTCTTTAAAAACCATGGGACATCGCCTTCTTTGAAAGACGAAGAGGGACTAGCGTCTCCTCTAGTTTCTTGTCTTGGCCAATGTTTCTTTTTAGTTTTTGAATAAATAAGATCTCTCCGAACAACTAATGTGTCACTTTATTTCGATGATATGTCTCTCCATAAAGGAGATGAAACATATTTAAATATATGCATGGGATCTAGTAAGTGGGCAATCTTAAGATGCTCCCAATATGGGAGCTCATAAAAGATAGATTTTCTTTTCAACCCACTGGGCAATTTCTCAATATAGGTGTCGAATAATTCTGGATCATCAAACATAGGCTCCCCATTTGAATCGAACATTTCTGCAAACTCCTTCTCCTTTTCTCTCTCATATGCTCTAGGCCATTTAGTTGGTGTTATTATTGTAGGCCTTTGGGTTCTCTCTGGTTTATCTCTCTAAAGATGAGGATAAAAAGATGTAACATGATAAGTCTTCATGTGAAGTTACTTGTAGTTGGAGATTTCCACTATTGGACGTTCTCTCTTAAAGAGGCAAGTGGATTTTTTTCGTAATAAAGATATAACAATTTGATGCTATTTTGGTTCTTTATTTGCTGCATAATAATAAATATGAGTTAAATAATACAAAATGATAATAAATTAGATTTAAACTTTTGACAAATAATATATTTGATTATTTCTTAGTGAACAACTCATAAAAATGTTATTTTTTCTACAAAAAATAAAATAAAAATTACTTTACTTTTCTCTATATAAAATATCTATAAAATCATGTTATTTAATATGGACATTGAAATATTTTACTTATGGTTGTCACTTAAATAATTTTTGTTAAATATATATATATCATATGTAAATGGTACATAGAATGAATTACACGTAATGTAATATCAATAATACTATTTCTTGACATGTGAAAAAATTACATTTCTTCTTTGTAGTAAAAAGTTTTTTTTTTTTTTTATTCATTACATTTCTTCCTCATAATAAAAGCTAAATTATTTATTTTGCTTTCGATTACTTTAGATTTTTAAGATTAAGGTGTAAATTGAAGTATTGTAATTATGGACGACATTAATTTTCTTTGTTATTACTATTTTTAATTTGCTACTTTAAATTATTATTTTATTATTTTTAAATGTAACATCTCCCCCATACTAAAGTCACTAAAATTCATGTTTTTTTTCACATTTCTCCTAGTTATTATTACATCATGTTCACAATGATAAAGACATGTATACTTTAAATAATTTAGTTATAAATATATATATAACATTAGATATTTATTTCACATAATCTAAATAGGAGACAAAAATGCATCACTGAGTCTATTTGAAAGTCAAACAAATGCCTCTTAATCACCATCACAAATTTGGTGTGTTTGATATGTTCATATTTGAGAAGGGTTGTGACCTTGAATCCTTATTATCATAGATAATGTACACAGTGGAAATACTTAGTTTTAAGTACTGTAAAAATGTTTCCACTGCCAAAAAAAATGTGTAAAAATGTTTGTGAATCTTACCAATTATATTATAAAATGTCAACAAGACGAATAAAAAAATAATATAATTAGCGAAATAATGACAACAAAAACATACAACAATAGTATAAATGGTGAAATAACAAGTACATTTCACTCTCCATTATCATCACCCTCATTATCTTCCTCATTTGGATGAACCACCAATCCCTATCCAACACATATGGGTAAAAAAACACCCAGTTACAGTGTTTTGGGAAAACATAAGGCTCCCTAACTTCATGCCACATCTTTCTAGACTTGATAGATATCAGCCCACTATTGCGATCTTCCTTTACATTATTTTGATGAAAGGTGTCCCACCTCTTTCACAAAAAAATAACACATTGGAACGAAGAGAAGTCCACTTGAATGATCTCTTCTATCTTTCCAACGTAACCTAATGTCCCCTGCATTAGGTTTTGATCATGATGACTAGCACGACTAGATTGGTCAAACTCGACTTTCACTCCACAGTCTTGTGTCATGCATCCATCATCGACATCCTCTGTGCGAAAATGATGTATATAAGCCCACATAGATGGGAACAAATGAACTTATAAAAAAGTGGAAAAATCACAATGTCATGTGTCTAATAACCCGAACATAATTAAAAATACAAAAATATATTTAGATGTTACAATTCAAAGGTGCAGTATGAAGTTAAAACTCTACAGAAAGAAAATATAATTACCGAGTTGTTACACTCATTCCCTATGTTTAGCGCATCCTCTTCAGCACATGGGTAATGATCGGATGCACTATATTTCTCTTTGACTTTATCAACAACCCAATTGTTAGGGCATGTAATTGGCATATTTTCTTTTAGATGACCAGGATAAGGCATGCTTCTACCACTCAACCATTTGAATTATTTCATGTCACTATCCCATTTCCTCCTCTTCTCTTCGTATAATGCGACCCATGGTTGTGTCGTTGCCATATTATAAAGAATGAATTTGTTGATGGCTTCAATTTCTAAATTCGATGATGATCAAATCAAACCCACTCACTCTTTATCATGCACCTCTTTCAATTTGTTTCAAGAAGCTCCCCTTCTCTTTTGTCTTCATCCCTTTTGTCGTCCCAAATCATCGCACATGGTGTGTTGTCGATCTGCTTGACGTACTCACTAGCATAATAGAAGGACTCATACCATATATACCCCTCTACCATAGACCCCTCAAGTTTTTCCCTTTGTCGAACAAAACCTTTCAGTTTATTCATGTACCTCTTTAAGAAGAACATCCAAGCACAAGAAACAACCCCAACTAATTCAACCTTGTATACTAGGTGAATTAGAAGATGAACCTGCAAGTCCATGAAACTCGTCAGCAACTTCTTCTCAAACATACAAACAATATTAGCTATCTCTTGACACCACCATGGAATGCTAGCCATATGAATCTCCTTTGATGTGATCCAAAGTACAAATGTAGATAATTTAGATGTGGCACGTTGTAGGTATTGGGGGAAGTCATGGTTCACACACGCATGCACGAGTAGAGGATAATGACTGATCCAGATTTAAACAGGAACGCAACAAATTACAGAGATAACCATATACACAAAGATGCAGCGGAAATAATACTTCATTTCATTAATGGAAAATACTGACATATGCTTACAAACAGAAATGGCAGTAAACTAGCTAGGGCGATGGTAGCTTATCTCTGAGAAGAGATGTGATGGCTACATGCCTCTGAACTGTATTACAATGAGGCTCGAAGGCCTATTTATTGTTGAGAAACAATGGAAAACCCTTCACATACCGAAACCTAACCCTAGAAGATGAAACGCCAAATTGTGGGCCCCGTTTGGGTAAATTGGTACATCAATTTCCCGGGGTCGTAACTTTGGCATACGATCTCCGTTTGACGCGTACGATAGCTCGTTAGAAAGATCTATCCGAGTACTACCACTTTGGGAGGCAACATAGGGCTCGGTCGCCCCAGAATTCCAAAAAAACGTCGTTTAGGGCCTCAAAATGGCTCCGGAAGTTCAGGACCCGAAAAACTGCTAAAAATAGTAAACTGTGCTACAATTAAGGAAACTGAAAATGCTGAGAAAGACAATGTTGGGGGTCCAGGTGGACCTGGCAGGTGGCCACCAATATCCACCTGGATCATTCCTCCCCCCTTAGGAAGCAATGGTCCCCATTGCGTTGAGCTCCTCCATGAGATGAGGAAACCTCTGCTGAACTTGTTCCCTGGTGAGCCACTTGCCCTGCTGAAGGAGTTGGCCTGCTTTGACAACTCGATACAGTTGGATATGCTGTTGGCGAGTGTTCTTGATCTGTGTGTCCATGATCCGATCAGTTGCAGCTTGTTCCATGCAATCTGGATTTAATTCTGTGGGTTTGAGCTGTTCTGCAATGTCGGATGTGTCTAGCAATGGTGGAAAGTATGGCCGAAGGCGGTCCACATTGAACACTGGGTGCAGGCCAAGGAATGGGGGAATGCTGAGCTCAAATGCATTGTCTCCCATAGCCTTAGTAATGGTGTAAGGACCATATCGAAGTGGTCTCAATTTCCGATAGGCTCCAGTAAGGCGTTCCTTTTGCAAATGCAACCAGACTTTGTCGCCCACCTGAAACTTGTGTGGCACCCGGTGTTGATCATGTCGCTGCTTGTACTTGGCATTTGATTTCTCAAGAATGTCATGGACCTGCTGGCGAATATGTTGGATGCGCTCAATGAAGCTGGTGGCCTTATCTGTTTCGGACTGGACATGAGCTGAATTCATGTGAGTAGCTGCAAGTGGCATGGCCACATCAATGGGGCATAGTGGCTGGAATCCTAAACCCACCTGAAAAGGGCTATGGCCAGTGGAGCTGTGAAGAGCTCGGTTGTAGCTGTGCTGAACATAGGGGAGGCTCTCGTCCCATGTGCGTGGATGCTTTGAGTTATACATGCGCAGAATGTGCACAATCATCCTGTTGACAACCTCTGTCTGGCCATCAGTTTGAGGATGGAAGGCTGTGGACTTCGTGAGTTTGGTGTCCAGCATTGACCAGAGACTGGACCAAAATGTGCTGAGAAACCGACTGTCCCGATCTGAGATGATAGACTGTGGGATCCCAAAGTGCACCCACACTCGTTCAAAGAAGAGTTTAGCAGTGGCTTCTGCTGTGATATTCTTCTTGCAGGCCATCATAATGGCCATCTTTGAGAACCTGTCGACGACCACAAAAACACAGTCATTTCCATGCTTAGTGGAAGGAAGGCCTGACATGTAATCCATGGAGATGGATTCCCAAGGTCGACTAGGGGTAGGCAACGGGGTATAGAGGCCTTGCTTCTTAATGGTCGGTTTGGCAATGGCACAGGCAGTACATGATCGGATGTACTTCCCAACATCCTGTCGAAGATTCGGCCAATAGAAATAGTTTTGCAGTACTGCCACTGTTTTCTCGACCCCGAAATGCCCAGCAGCCCGACTGTAGTGTGCTTCCCAAATCATCTTGGCACGCTCGCTTGAAGGAACACAAAGGTGACCGAGGTGGCATAATAGGGCATCCTGGAGGTGAAAATCTGCAACCTGCCGACCCTCCAAGAGTGTCTGGTATGTGTGGCCGAATTCTGGGTCGCTTTTGTAGAGAAGTGGCCAATCAGAAGTCTCGTGCCCGCAAGAGTTGAGCACGGTGGTTAGCGCCATGATCGGTGGTCGACTGAGGCAATCTGCAACATTATTGGTGCTGCCCTTTTTATACTTGATATTCAAGTGAAACTGTTGCAGGTATGTAGACCACTTCTGATGGCGATCATTCTGCAATTTCCCTTGGGTCTGTATGAATTGCAGAGGTCGGTGGTCTGTGTGGATGACCGTTTCCTTCCCCAAAATGTAATGCTTCCATTGTCGGCAGGCCTGTACAATGGAATACATCTCTTTATCATAAGTGGGGTACTTCCGGACTGTGTCTGAAAGTGTTTCACTGTGATATGCCACTGGATGTCCATGTTGAGTAAGGACTGCCCCAATAGCATAGTCAGAGGCATCTGTCTCGACCTCAAATGGTTGTTGTAAATCTGGTAACGCGAGCACTGGTGCCGTGCAGAGGCGATCCTTCAACTCCCTGAATGCCTTCTGTTGAGATTCAGACCAAAAGAATTTTGCTTTCGCCCCGCCCTTGGTGACTTGACTCAAGGGCCAAGAAATATGAGAAAATCCCAACACAAACCTGCGGTAGAAGTTGGCAAGACCTAGAAAGCTGCGGAGCTCTGTTAGAGTGGTTGGAGAGGGCCAATCCCGAATGACTTGGACCTTGGCTGGATCGACATGCACCCCCTGTTCATCAATGATGTATCCCAGATACTGGACCTCGGTCATGCCAAAAGTGCATTTCTCCAAATTGGCACATAGCTTGTGTTGCCGCAGTGTTTGGAGAACCTGTCGGATGTGGTGGAGGTGCTCTTCCCAACTCTGGCTGAAGATCAGAATGTCATCCAAGTATACTACTACAAAGGAGTTGGTGAATGGCCGCAAGATGTCATCCATTAGCCTCATAAAGGTTGCAGGAGCATTCGTCAATCCGAAAGGCATGACCAACCATTCGAAGAGGCCCTCCTTGGATTTGAAGGCAGTCTTCCACACATCTGAGGGTTCAATTGGTACCTGGTGATATCCTGACTTCAGATCGATCTTGCTGAAATATTTCGCCCCCTTTAGTTGGTCTAGGAGGTCATCAATCCGCGGGATCGGGTACCTATTACGGACAGTGATCTTGTTCAGCGCCCGATAGTCAATACAGAGTCTCCACGTCCCATCCTTCTTCTGTACCAACACTATCGGGCTCCCACAGGGCGAAGAACTCGGACGGATGTGACCTTTCTGTAGGAGCTCCTGAATCTGCCTCTTGATTTCATTGTTCTCCAGAACGGAGCGCCGATAAATTGGTCCATTGGGTAGCGGCGCACCTGGGGTCAGATCAATGGAGTGCTTGACTTGACAGTGCAGAGGAACCCCTGCCGGGGAGGTGAAGATGTCTTTGTACTCCTCCACAATCTTGTCCATTTGTAGCTGCCGTGCAGAGGGACCTCGTTTGGAGGCCGCGGCCACTGTCTTCTTCTTCCCTTGAGGGCGTATCATCAGGAAAACAAATTTCCTGGTTTTGGAAATGATCTTACTGCATTGTTTTGCAGTAATCAAAGAGATGGCGGCAGGTGGTGGTACCTCTGGTATCCTGAACAACTTATTTCCCAATGTAATAATAACAGCACGGGGCCTTGATTCATACACAGCATGTCGCTTCCACAAGTATGGTTGTCCTAGTAATACATCACAAACTTCAAGGGGAGCAATGTCACACAATACCTCATCCGTGAAGGGCTTGATGTTGTATGGAAGGCGACACTGCTGGCTCACGCGAAGATCTCGCCCTTGGTAAAGCCACCCAATGGTGTATGGTTGTGGATGTGCTGTGGTCGGTAAGCCCAACCGCTTCACGACCTCTGCCGAAATGAGGTTCTTTTGACTCCCGCTATCAACAATGAACTGTATCGGGGAGCCCTTGACCCACATCTGGGAGTGGAAGAGACGCTCCTCCTCCTCTGGATCTTCGGGTTCATTTTTCTGGATCTTTGCGGTAGCAACAGTGGCGCTGGGATCCGCATCAATGATCTGCTTCCCTTTTTCATACCCCTTATCGGGTTCTGACTCAGAGTCGGAACATGCATCTGATTCTGAAACCTTTAGCTCAGCCACCAGTGACTGTTTGGCCCGACACTCACTTGTGTTGTGAGTGGAGCTCTTATGGAACTCGCACCATTTTCCAGTGTCCTTTCTCGGCTTCGCGGCGTTGCTCTTTGCTTGCAGCTTCAGCTGGTTGTCTTGGGCTGTCCCGCCTTGGCTTTGTCCTTTGTTCTGTGGTTTAGGGGCACCTTTCCCCTGCTTTGGATTCGCAGATCCAAAGTCTCGCTTCTTTTGTTTAAACTTCTGCTCGACTTTGACGGCATACCGGTATGCTGCGCCGAGCGAGGGGATGTTTAGGAACTGTATTTCTTCCTGGATGTACTTGTGCAGGCAGCCACGGTATTTGAGTATCAAATGTTGCTCCGAATCCTTGATACCCAACTTTGTGCGAAGGGTATGGAAAAGATTGGTGAACTCCGGCACATCTTGGTCCCTTCCCTGCCGCAGCGTGGTCCACTTTATGTATTCATCCTCATAGCTTCCGACAGGGTAGTACTGCTCCTTGATGGCATCCCGGAACGAATCCCAGGTGGGTGCGGCTGAAAATAGTGAGCCAGTACTTTCATCCTTCTGCTCGCAGTAGGTTTCCCACCAGTCCTTGACGTGGGGGGCTGCTTTGAGAAGAGCAAAAACAATCTTTTCCCGACTCGAAAATTCATGAACAGAAAAATAACCCTCTAGCAGATTTAACCATTTATCTACGGCATCGGCGTCTATCTGACCCTCGAATATGGGGATTTCAAAATTAACTTGTACCTTAAAGGGTGTGGCGTTTCCAGAGGAGCTGCTGGAAGCCGATGCGCCGCTTCTGGGTAGCCGCTGAAGGATCTGCGCAAAGCTGTCCATCATCGCGTTCCGTTGTCGCTCGAGCGCTTCTTCGAGCAAGATTTTGATGGGATCTCCTGCCCCCTCGTCTTTCTTCTCGTCCGCCATGGGAGGCCGTCGGGATTTGCGAGGCTGGTCTTGCAAAGGTTCAACCAGTTCAAGCCCTAACTCCTTATATCCCGACCTTGTTGGGGACATGCAAAGAAAAACAGAGAAAAAGCAGACCGCTCTGATACCACTGATCCAGATTTAAACAGGAACGCAACAAATTACAGAGATAACCATATACACAAAGATGCAGCGGAAATAATACTTCATTTCATTAATGGAAAATACTGACATATGCTTACAAACAGAAATGGCAATAAACTAGCTAGGGCGATGGTAGCTTATCTCTGAGAAGAGATGTGATGGCTACATGCCTCTGAACTGTATTACAATGAGGCTCGAAGGCCTATTTATTGTTGAGAAACAATGGAAAACCCTTCACATACCGAAACCTAACCCTAGAAGATGAAACGCCAAATTGTGGGCCCCGTTTGGGTAAATTGGTACATCAATTTCCCGGGGTCGTAACTTTGGCATACGATCTCCGTTTGACGCGTACGATAGCTCGTTAGAAAGATCTATCCGAGTACTACCACTTTGGGAGGCAACATAGGGCTCGGTCGCCCCAGAATTCCAAAAAAAACGTCGTTTAGGGCCTCAAAATGGCTCCGGAAGTTCAGGACCCGAAAAACTGCTAAAAATAGTAAACTGTGCTACAATTAAGGAAACTGAAAATGCTGAGAAAGACAATGTTGGGGGTCCAGGTGGACCTGGCAGGTGGCCACCAATATCCACCTGGATCATTCCTCCCCCCTTAGGAAGCAATGGTCCCCATTGCGTTGAGCTCCTCCATGAGATGAGGAAACCTCTGCTGAACTTGTTCCCTGGTGAGCCACTTGCCCTGCTGAAGGAGTTGGCCTGCTTTGACAACTCGATACAGTTGGATATGCTGTTGGCGAGTGTTCTTGATCTGTGTGTCCATGATCCGATCAGTTGCAGCTTGTTCCATGCAATCTGGATTTAATTCTGTGGGTTTGAGCTGTTCTGCAATGTCGGATGTGTCTAGCAATGGTGGAAAGTATGGCCGAAGGCGGTCCACATTGAACACTGGGTGCAGGCCAAGGAATGGGGGAATGCTGAGCTCAAATGCATTGTCTCCCATAGCCTTAGTAATGGTGTAAGGACCATATCGAAGTGGTCTCAATTTCCGATAGGCTCCAGTAAGGCGTTCCTTTTGCAAATGCAACCAGACTTTGTCGCCCACCTGAAACTTGTGTGGCACCCGGTGTTGATCATGTCGCTGCTTGTACTTGGCATTTGATTTCTCAAGAATGTCATGGACCTGCTGGCGAATATGTTGGATGCGCTCAATGAAGCTGGTGGCCTTATCTGTTTCGGACTGGACATGAGCTGAATTCATGTGAGTAGCTGCAAGTGGCATGGCCACATCAATGGGGCATAGTGGCTGGAATCCTAAACCCACCTGAAAAGGGCTATGGCCAGTGGAGCTGTGAAGAGCTCGGTTGTAGCTGTGCTGAACATAGGGGAGGCTCTCGTCCCATGTGCGTGGATGCTTTGAGTTATACATGCGCAGAATGTGCACAATCATCCTGTTGACAACCTCTGTCTGGCCATCAGTTTGAGGATGGAAGGCTGTGGACTTCGTGAGTTTGGTGTCCAGCATTGACCAGAGACTGGACCAAAATGTGCTGAGAAACCGACTGTCCCGATCTGAGATGATAGACTGTGGGATCCCAAAGTGCACCCACACTCGTTCAAAGAAGAGTTTAGCAGTGGCTTCCGCTGTGATATTCTTCTTGCAGGCCATCATAATGGCCATCTTTGAGAACCTGTCGACGACCACAAAAACACAGTCATTTCCATGCTTAGTGGAAGGAAGGCCTGACATGTAATCCATGGAGATGGATTCCCAAGGTCGACTAGGGGTAGGCAACGGGGTATAGAGGCCTTGCTTCTTAATGGTCGGTTTGGCAATGGCACAGGCAGTACATGATCGGATGTACTTCCCAACATCCTGTCGAAGATTCGGCCAATAGAAATAGTTTTGCAGTACTGCCACTGTTTTCTCGACCCCGAAATGCCCAGCAGCCCGACTGTAGTGTGCTTCCCAAATCATCTTGGCACGCTCGCTTGAAGGAACACAAAGGTGACCGAGGTGGCATAATAGGGCATCCTGGAGGTGAAAATCTGCAACCTGCCGACCCTCCAAGAGTGTCTGGTATGTGTGGCCGAATTCTGGGTCGCTTTTGTAGAGAAGTGGCCAATCAGAAGTCTCGTGCCCGCAAGAGTTGAGCACGGTGGTTAGCGCCATGATCGGTGGTCGACTGAGGCAATCTGCAACATTATTGGTGCTGCCCTTTTTATACTTGATATTCAAGTGAAACTGTTGCAGGTATGTAGACCACTTCTGATGGCGATCATTCTGCAATTTCCCTTGGGTCTGTATGAATTGCAGAGGTCGGTGGTCTGTGTGGATGACCGTTTCCTTCCCCAAAATGTAATGCTTCCATTGTCGGCAGGCCTGTACAATGGAATACATCTCTTTATCATAAGTGGGGTACTTCCGGACTGTGTCTGAAAGTGTTTCACTGTGATATGCCACTGGATGTCCATGTTGAGTAAGGACTGCCCCAATAGCATAGTCAGAGGCATCTGTCTCGACCTCAAATGGTTGTTGTAAATCTGGTAACGCGAGCACTGGTGCCGTGCAGAGGCGATCCTTCAACTCCCTGAATGCCTTCTGTTGAGATTCAGACCAAAAGAATTTTGCTTTCGCCCCGCCCTTGGTGACTTGACTCAAGGGCCAAGAAATATGAGAAAATCCCAACACAAACCTGCGGTAGAAGTTGGCAAGACCTAGAAAGCTGCGGAGCTCTGTTAGAGTGGTTGGAGAGGGCCAATCCCGAATGACTTGGACCTTGGCTGGATCGACATGCACCCCCTGTTCATCAATGATGTATCCCTCGGTCATGCCAAAAGTGCATTTCTCCAAATTGGCACATAGCTTGTGTTGCCGCAGTGTTTGGAGAACCTGTCGGATGTGGTGGAGGTGCTCTTCCCAACTCTGGCTGAAGATCAGAATGTCATCCAAGTATACTACTACAAAGGAGTTGGTGAATGGCCGCAAGATGTCATCCATTAGCCTCATAAAGGTTGCAGGAGCATTCGTCAATCCGAAAGGCATGACCAACCATTCGAAGAGGCCCTCCTTGGATTTGAAGGCAGTCTTCCACACATCTGAGGGTTCAATTGGTACCTGGTGATATCCTGACTTCAGATCGATCTTGCTGAAATATTTCGCCCCCTTTAGTTGGTCTAGGAGGTCATCAATCCGCGGGATCGGGTACCTATTACGGACAGTGATCTTGTTCAGCGCCCGATAGTCAATACAGAGTCTCCACGTCCCATCCTTCTTCTGTACCAACACTATCGGGCTCCCACAGGGCGAAGAACTCGGACGGATGTGACCTTTCTGTAGGAGCTCCTGAATCTGCCTCTTGATTTCATTGTTCTCCAGAACGGAGCGCCGATAAATTGGTCCATTGGGTAGCGGCGCACCTGGGGTCAGATCAATGGAGTGCTTGACTTGACAGTGCAGAGGAACCCCTGCCGGGGAGGTGAAGATGTCTTTGTACTCCTCCACAATCTTGTCCATTTGTAGCTGCCGTGCAGAGGGACCTCGTTTGGAGGCCGCGGCCACTGTCTTCTTCTTCCCTTGAGGGCGTATCATCAGGAAAACAAATTTCCTGGTTTTGGAAATGATCTTACTGCATTGTTTTGCAGTAATCAAAGAGATGGCGGCAGGTGGTGGTACCTCTGGTATCCTGAACAACTTATTTCCCAATGTAATAATAACAGCACGGGCCTTGATTCATACACAGCATGTCGCTTCCACAAGTATGGTTGTCCTAGTAATACATCACAAACTTCAAGGGGAGCAATGTCACACAATACCTCATCCGTGAAGGGCTTGATGTTGTATGGAAGGCGACACTGCTGGCTCACGCGAAGATCTCGCCCTGGTAAAGCCACCCAATGGTGTATGGTTGTGGATGTGCTGTGGTCGGTAAGCCCAACCGCTTCACGACCTCTGCCGAAATGAGGTTCTTTTGACTCCCGCTATCAACAATGAACTGTATCGGGGAGCCCTTGACCCACATCTGGGAGTGGAGAGACGCTCCTCCTCCTCTGGATCTTCGGGTTCATTTTTCTGGATCTTTGCGGTAGCAACAGTGGCGCTGGGATCCGCATCAATGATCTGCTTCCCTTTTTCATACCCCTTATCGGGTTCTGACTCAGAGTCGGAACATGCATCTGATTCTGAAACCTTTAGCTCAGCCACCAGTGACTGTTTGGCCCGACACTCACTTGTGTTGTGAGTGGAGCTCTTATGGAACTCGCACCATTTTCCAGTGTCCTTTCTCGGCTTCGCGGCGTTGCTCTTTGCTTGCAGCTTCAGCTGGTTGTCTTGGGCTGTCCCGCCTTGGCTTTGTCCTTTGTTCTGTGGTTTAGGGGCACCTTTCCCCTGCTTTGGATTCGCAGATCCAAAGTCTCGCTTCTTTTGTTTAAACTTCTGCTCGACTTTGACGGCATACCGGTATGCTGCGCCGAGCGAGGGGATGTTTAGGAACTGTATTTCTTCCTGGATGTACTTGTGCAGGCAGCCACGGTATTTGAGTATCAAATGTTGCTCCGAATCCTTGATACCCAACTTTGTGCGAAGGGTATGGAAAAGATTGGTGAACTCCGGCACATCTTGGTCCCTTCCCTGCCGCAGCGTGGTCCACTTTATGTATTCATCCTCATAGCTTCCGACAGGGTAGTACTGCTCCTTGATGGCATCCCGGAACGAATCCCAGGTGGGTGCGGCTGAAAATAGTGAGCCAGTACTTTCATCCTTCTGCTCGCAGTAGGTTTCCCACCAGTCCTTGACGTGGGGGGCTGCTTTGAGAAGAGCAAAAACAATCTTTTCCCGACTCGAAAATTCATGAACAGAAAAATAACCCTCTAGCAGATTTAACCATTTATCTACGGCATCGGCGTCTATCTGACCCTCGAATATGGGGATTTCAAAATTAACTTGTACCTTAAAGGGTGTGGCGTTTCCAGAGGAGCTGCTGGAAGCCGATGCGCCGCTTCTGGGTAGCCGCTGAAGGATCTGCGCAAAGCTGTCCATCATCGCGTTCCGTTGTCGCTCGAGCGCTTCTTCGAGCAAGATTTTGATGGGATCTCCTGCCCCCTCGTCTTTCTTCTCGTCCGCCATGGGAGGCCGTCGGGATTTGCGAGGCTGGTCTTGCAAGGGTTCAACCAGTTCAAGCCCTAACTCCTTATATCCCGACCTTGTTGGGGACATGCAAAGAAAAACAGAGAAAAAGCAGACCGCTCTGATACCACTGATCCAGATTTAAACAGGAACGCAACAAATTACAGAGATAACCATATACACAAAGATGCAGCGGAAATAATACTTCATTTCATTAATGGAAAATACTGACATATGCTTACAAACAGAAATGGCAGTAAACTAGCTAGGGCGATGGTAGCTTATCTCTGAGAAGAGATGTGATGGCTACATGCCTCTGAACTGTATTACAATGAGGCTCGAAGGCCTATTTATTGTTGAGAAACAATGGAAAACCCTTCACATACCGAAACCTAACCCTAGAAGATGAAACGCCAAATTGTGGGCCCCGTTTGGGTAAATTGGTACATCAATTTCCGGGGTCGTAACTTTGGCATACGATCTCCGTTTGACGCGTACGATAGCTCGTTAGAAAGATCTATCCGAGTACTACCACTTTGGGAGGCAACAACATAGGCTCGGTCGCCCAGAATTCCAAAAAAAACGTCGTTTAGGGCCTCAAAATGGCTCCGGAAGTTCAGGACCCGAAAAACTGCTAAAAATAGTAACTGTGCTACAATTAAGGAAACTGAAAATGCTGAGAAAGACAATGGTGGGGGTCCAGGTGGACCTGGCAGGTGGCCACCAATATCCACCTGGATCATTCCTCCCCCTTAGGAAGCAATGGTCCCCATTGCGTTGAGCTCCTCCATGAGATGAGGAAACCTCTGCTGAACTTGTTCCCTGTGAGCCACTTGCCCTGCTGAAGGAGTTGGCCTGCTTTGACAACTCGATACAGTTGGATATGCTGTTGGCGAGTGTTCTTGATCTGTGTGTCCATGATCCGATCAGTTGCAGCTTGTTCCATGCAATCTGGATTTAATTCTGTGGGTTTGAGCTGTTCTGCAATGTCGGATGTGTCTAGCAATGGTGGAAAGTATGGCCGAAGGCGGTCCACATTGAACACTGGGTGCAGGCCAAGGAATGGGGGAATGCTGAGCTCAAATGCATTGTCTCCCATAGCCTTAGTAATGGTGTAAGGACCATATCGAAGTGGTCTCAATTTCCGATAGGCTCCAGTAAGGCGTTCCTTTTGCAAATGTAACCAGACTTTGTCGCCCACCTGAAACTTGTGTGGCACCCGGTGTTGATCATGTCGCTGCTTGTACTTGGCATTTGATTTCTCAAGAATGTCATGGACCTGCTGGCGAATATGTTGGATGCGCTCAATGAAGCTGGCCCTTATCTGTTTCGGACTGGACATGAGCTGAATTCATGTGAGTAGCTGCAAGTGGCATGGCCACATCAATGGGGCATAGTGGCTGGAATCCTAAACCCACCTGAAAAGGGCTATGGCCAGTGGAGCTGTGAAGAGCTCGGTTGTAGCTGTGCTGAACATAGGGAGGCTCTCGTCCCATGTGCGTGGATGCTTTGAGTTATACATGCGCAGAATGTGCACAATCATCCTGTTGACAACCTCTGTCTGGCCATCAGTTTGAGGATGGAAGGCTGTGGACTTCGTGAGTTTGGTGTCCAGCATTGACCAGAGACTGGACCAAAATGTGCTGAGAAACCGACTGTCCCGATCTGAGATGATAGACTGTGGGATCCCAAAGTGCACCCACACTCGTTCAAAGAAGAGTTTAGCAGTGGCTTCCGCTGTGATATTCTTCTTGCAGGCCATCATAATGGCCATCTTTGAGAACCTGTCGACGACCACAAAAACACAGTCATTTCCATGCTTAGTGGAAGGAAGGCCTGACATGTAATCCATGGAGATGGATTCCCAAGGTCGACTAGGGGTAGGCAACGGGGTATAGAGGCCTTGCTTCTTAATGGTCGGTTTTGCAATGGCACAGGCAGTACATGATCGGATGTACTTCCCAACATCCTGTCGAAGATTCGGCCAATAGAAATAGTTTTGCAGTACTGCCACTGTTTTCTCGACCCCGAAATGCCCAGCAGCCCGACTGTAGTGTGCTTCCCAAATCATCTTGGCACGCTCGCTTGAAGGAACACAAAGGTGACCGAGGTGGCATAATAGGGCATCCTGGAGGTGAAAATCTGCAACCTGCCGACCCTCCAAGAGTGTCTGGTATGTGTGGCCGAATTCTGGGTCGCTTTTGTAGAGAAGTGGCCAATCAGAAGTCTCGTGCCCGCAAGAGTTGAGCACGGTGGTTAGCGCCATGATCGGTGGTCGACTGAGGCAATCTGCAACATTATTGGTGCTGCCCTTTTTATACTTGATATTCAAGTGAAACTGTTGCAGGTATGTAGACCACTTCTGATGGCGATCATTCTGCAATTTCCCTTGGGTCTGTATGAATTGCAGAGGTCGGTGGTCTGTGTGGATGACCGTTTCCTTCCCCAAAATGTAATGCTTCCATTGTCGGCAGGCCTGTACAATGGAATACATCTCTTTATCATAAGTGGGGTACTTCCGGACTGTGTCTGAAAGTGTTTCACTGTGATATGCCACTGGATGTCCATGTTGAGTAAGGACTGCCCCAATAGCATAGTCAGAGGCATCTGTCTCGACCTCAAATGGTTGTTGTAAATCTGGTAACGCGAGCACTGGTGCCGTGCAGAGGCGATCCTTCAACTCCCTGAATGCCTTTTGTTGAGATTCAGACCAAAAGAATTTTGCTTTCGCCCCGCCCTTGGTGACTTGACTCAAGGCCAAGAAATATGAGAAAAATCCCAACACAAACCTGCGGTAGAAGTTGGCAAGACCTAGAAAGCTGCGGAGCTCTGTTAGAGTGGTTGGAGAGGGCCAATCCCGAATGACTTGGACCTTGGCTGGATCGACATGCACCCCCTGTTCATCAATGATGTATCCCAGATACTGGACCTCGGTCATGCCAAAAGTGCATTTCTCCAAATTGGCACATAGCTTGTGTTGCCGCAGTGTTTGGAGAACCTGTCGGATGTGGTGGAGGTGCTCTTCCCAACTCTGGCTGAAGATCAGAATGTCATCCAAGTATACTACTACAAAGGAGTTGGTGAATGGCCGCAAGATGTCATCCATTAGCCTCATAAAGGTTGCAGGAGCATTCGTCAATCCGAAAGGCATGACCAACCATTCGAAGAGGCCCTCCTTGGATTTGAAGGCAGTCTTCCACACATCTGAGGGTTCAATTGGTACCTGGTGATATCCTGACTTCAGATCGATCTTGCTGAAATATTTCGCCCCCTTTAGTTGGTCTAGGAGGTCATCAATCCGCGGGATCGGGTACCTATTACGGACAGTGATCTTGTTCAGCGCCCGATAGTCAATACAGAGTCTCCACGTCCCATCCTTCTTCTGTACCAACACTATCGGGCTCCCACAGGGCGAAGAACTCGGACGGATGTGACCTTTCTGTAGGAGCTCCTGAATCTGCCTCTTGATTTCATTGTTCTCCAGAACGGAGCGCCGATAAATTGGTCCATTGGGTAGCGGCGCACCTGGGGTCAGATCAATGGAGTGCTTGACTTGACAGTGCAGAGGAACCCCTGCCGGGGAGGTGAAGATGTCTTTGTACTCCTCCACAATCTTGTCCATTTGTAGCTGCCGTGCAGAGGGACCTCGTTTGGAGGCCGCGGCCACTGTCTTCTTCTTCCCTTGAGGGCGTATCATCAGGAAAACAAATTTCCTGGTTTGGAAATGATCTTACTGCATTGTTTTGCAGTAATCAAAGAGATGGCGGCAGGTGGTGACCTCTGGTATCCTGAACAACTTATTTCCCAATGTAATAATAACAGCACGGGGCCTTGATTCATACACAGCATGTCGCTTCCACAAGTATGGTTGTCCTAGTAATACATCACAAACTTCAAGGGGAGCAATGTCACACAATACCTCATCCGTGAAGGGCTTGATGTTGTATGGAAGGCGACACTGCTGGCTCACGCGAAGATCTCGCCCTTGGTAAAGCCACCCAATGGTGTATGGTTGTGGATGTGCTGTGTCGGTAAGCCCAACCGCTTCACGACCTCTGCCGAAATGAGGTTCTTTTGACTCCCGCTATCAACAATGAACTGTATCGGGGAGCCCTTGACCCACATCTGGGAGTGGAAGAGACGCTCCTCCTCCTCTGGATCTTCGGGTTCATTTTTCTGGATCTTTGCGGTAGCAACAGTGGCGCTGGGATCCGCATCAATGATCTGCTTCCCTTTTTCATACCCCTTATCGGGTTCTGACTCAGAGTCGGAACATGCATCTGATTCTGAAACCTTTAGCTCAGCCACCAGTGACTGCTTGGCCCGACACTCACTTGTGTTGTGAGTGGAGCTCTTATGGAACTCGCACCATTTTCCAGTGTCCTTTCTCGGCTTCGCGGCGTTGCTCTTTGCTTGCAGCTTCAGCTGGTTGTCTTGGGCTGTCCCGCCTTGGCTTTGTCCTTTGTTCTGTGGTTTAGGGGCACCTTTCCCCTGCTTTGGATTCGCAGATCCAAAGTCTCGCTTCTTTTGTTTAAACTTCTGCTCGACCTTGACGGCATACCGGTATGCTGCGCCGAGCGAGGGATGTTTAGGAACTGTATTTCTTCCTGGATGTACTTGTGCAGGCAGCCACGGTATTTGAGTATCAAATGTTGCTCCGAATCCTTGATACCCAACTTTGTGCGAAGGGAAATGAAAAGATTGGTGAACTCCGGCACATCTTGGTCCCTTCCCTGCCGCAGCGTGGTCCACTTTATGTATTCATCCTCATAGCTTCCGACAGGGTAGTACTGCTCCTTGATGGCATCCCGGAACGAATCCCAGGTGGGTGCGGCTGAAAATAGTGAGCCAGTACTTTCATCCTTCTGCTCGCAGTAGGTTTCCCACCAGTCCTTGACGTGGGGGCTGCTTTGAGAAGAGCAAAAACAATCTTTTCCCGACTCGAAAATTCATGAACAAAAAATAACCCTCTAGCAGATTTAACCATTTATCTACGCATCGCGTCTATCTGACCCTCGAATATGGGGATTTCAAATTAACTTGTACCATAAAAGGTGTGGCATTATCCAGAGAGCTGCTGGAAGCCGATGCGCCGCTTCTGGGTAGCCGCTGAAGGATCTGCGCAAAGCTGTCCATCATCGCGTTCCGTTGTCGCTCGAGCGCTTCTTCGAGCAAGATTTTGATGGGATCTCCTGCCCCCTCGTCTTTCTTCTCGTCCGCCATGGGAGGCCGTCGGATTTGCGAGGCTGGTCTTGCAAAGGTTCAACCAGTTCAAGCCCTAACTCCTTATATCCCGACCTTGTGGGGGACATGCAAAGAAAAACAGAGAAAAAGCAGACCGCTCTGATACCACTGATCCAGATTTAAACAGGAACGCAACAAATTACAGAGATAACCATATACACAAAGATGCAGCGGAAATAATACTTCATTTCATTAATGGAAAATACTGACATATGCTTACAAACAGAAATGGCAATAAACTAGCTAGGGCGATGGTAGCTTATCTCTGAGAAGAGATGTGATGGCTACATGCCTCTGAACTGTATTACAATGAGCTCGAAGGGCCTATTTATTGTTGAGAAACAATGGAAAACCCTTCACATACCCGAAACCTAACCCTAGAAGATGAAACGCCAAATTGTGGGCCCCGTTTTGGGTAAATTGGTACATCAATTTCCCGGGTTCGTAACTTTGGCATACGATCTCCGTTTGACGCGTACGATAGCTCGTTAGAAAGATCTATCCGAGTACTACCACTTTGGGAGGCAACAACATAGGGCTCGGTCCCCCAAATTCCAAAAAAAACGTCGTTTAGGGCCTCAAAACGGCTCCGGAAGTTCAGGACCCGAAAAACTGCTAAAAAAGTAAACTGTGCTACAATTAAGGAAACTGAAAATGCTGAGAAAGACAATGTGGGGGTCCCAGGTGGACCTGGCAGGTGGCCACCAATATCCACCTGGATCC